>CM064510.1:32643975-32968975 GCA_032716605.1 Paralithodes platypus | reverse complement strand
GGTGTAAGGTTTGGATTCAGTTTTAGTTTCATGGCTCTTCTGTTTAAATGTATCATTTTTACGGGGAGGGGGAGGATAACGGTCCTTAGCACTTACATCGTACTTCTGTGAGGACCCGCAACCCCGAATCAACGACAGCCGTCGATCAGCCATTTCTGCTGCTTCGACTAGAGTTCTTGGGTTTTTCTCCTTCAAGTTCAAAGTTAGATCACCGCCCGTGCTCTTAAAGAACTGCTCCAACATCATTAACTGCTTAATTTTATCAAATGTTGTGACCTTCTCAGATCGGAGCCAGTTCCCCATAGCATCGGACAAGTCCCGGGCGTGTTCCAAAAAGGTGCTATCACTTCCCTTAGTTACACCCCGGAACTTCAAACGGTACGTTTCTGGTTGCAGTTCGTAAGCCCTCACGACAGCCTCCTTGAGATCCTCATACACAATACATGACTCCAAAGGTAACGCATCGTAGGCTTTAAGACCCTTGCCTATTAATCTAGAGGATACAAGTGCTGCCCATTTATTCTCTGGCCACTGGTGTTCCTGGCACTTCTTCTCAAAGTGTGCGAAAAATTATGTTACACCACTCTCATCAAACACCGGAACCAGTTTCAATAAGTGCGAGAGAGACTGCTCATGAACACGGTTACCAGCCCCAAGTCGCTGTCCCGTTGCCTCTAATCGCGACTTCTCTACGTCCATGTCGGCACAGTACCTAGTCGACTCTAAATTAGCTTGGATTTTTCCAAGCCATTTTTTTTTTCGCCATTTGTTACGACTGGGGTTCAAATATATCAGGGCTCTTATTCATTGGACTAGTAATGGCATAAATGCTACAACGGAAAGCGCTAGATCCAACCTCTGATGTATATTCCCAGTGAACAAAGAACACAAATACTCTACAGAGTTCTATATGCAATAATAGGCTATCAAACTCTCAATAAATGTGCGTCTACTCTAGGCTTAATGTTATGTGAAAACAGCCTATTACTACCTATAACCGAAGGTGCTTGGTTATGGTATGCAAAGTAAGGTGGTAAGAGAAGTTACAGCTTACGTTACTTTAATCAATAAATGTCAGGCACTCCTGCATGAAAGAAAGTGCACTAAAGTCCTTCAACACTAACAAGGAATCTTCTTTAAATGTTAGATGCTATAAAGATGCTCGTATCGGAAATGGAACCCAAAAAGGCAGGCAGCGGAACAATGCTCGTGCAGGCTATGCATACAAAAATTCTCGGAATTACTCAAGGGCTATACTATGTTGCAAAACAAAATTATTCTTGCTGATCCCTGCAAAATATTCTCCAAAACAACAAATGTTCCCTGCTAATAAATGTAGGTTCACCAAATCCTGGCAAGGTCGCCATTTGTTACGACTGGGGTTTAAATATATCAGGGCTCTTATTCATTGGACTAGTAATGGCATAAATGCTACAACGGAAAGCGCTAGATCCAACCTCTGATGTATATTCCCAGTGAACAAAGAACACAAATACTCTACAGAGTTCTATATGCAATAATAGGCTATCAAACTCTCAATAAATGTGCGTCTACTCTAGGCTTAATGTTATGTGAAAACAGCCTATTACTACCTATAATCGAAGGTGCTTGGTTATGGTATGCAAAGTAAGGTGGTAAGAGAAGTTACAGCTTACGTTACTTTAATCAATAAATGTCAGGCACTCCTGCATGAAAGAAAGTGCACTAAAGTCCTTCAACACTAACAAGGAATCTTCTTTAAATGTTAGATGCTATAAAGATGCTCGTATCGGAAATGGAACCCAAAAAGGCAGGCAGCGGAACAATGCTCGTGCAGGCTATGCACACAAAAAGGCAGAATATATAATGCCGTCGGAGCCAAGAATATCCTAAACACTACAACAATAATAATAATCACCACGACAATGCAGTATTCCTATAAAAAAAAAGAGCCTAAGTCGTTCGTGTCTCAATACATCAAACTAGGCTGCGAAATGCTTGTGTAATCATAAACGGGTATACATAAAAAGAGTACTTGGTTTAATATACTTAATGTCTACTATGATTGACAAAGTCTAGCTAGAGTCAATGATACGAGATACTGGTGCGCATGGCATGCCGCATAGCCTAGTGCAAATCTCAAGTCTGTGCGTCAAATATTACGTTATAGGGAAGGGTAGCTCTCTTGAGAAACCTTAATACCGAAGTATTAGGCGTTCTCCTGGCGTACCTCAAAGACATACAACGAGCTTAGAACAGTGCAGAATGGTATAGGCAAAAAGCCCTCATTCGTGCATGCTCTACTCTCAATGGCACACAGACTAGAATTTACTCAATCAACTCCAGTTCTCAGGTATGTCGTGCAGCTTTTAACTAAATCCAGCACTCATAGGAAACAATACCTTATAATATCAGACTCCTAGTCTAGCATTATCTAATCCAGCAGAACACTAGTAATTATAGAAAGCGGCAATATGAAAGCCAACCAATGCTTCGTGATCCACTTATCTTAACAACTAACATACATGGGTTATATCAGACCTTAACGCACAATACAACTGGCCAGCATGAAGCTGATTTTGCAGAGTTAACCAGAGGGGGTATAATATTAATAAAAGGTGGTGAAAGATATGGAAAATGAGAGAGATAGGCAGAGGAAAAGATTCTCAGGTGCAGTGCAGGGGACAGATAGCAAGGGAAAAAGATGGGTGCGTTCTAGAAACCAGATCTGAGGGAGAGAGTGGCGAGGAACTGTATATATACTCGCACTAGCTCGAGCCGCGTGGGAAAAAAGCGGTTACAAGTCCTCTAGCCACTAGCAAGGGAGCTAACAGCATGGGAAGGACCTCTCTCAACCAACCCCCACGAGGCAGCCAGCCGTGACGTCATCGAGCGGGTCAAAAACACTACGCGCTCCCTCTCACTCTGTTCTACTCTCTCTCTTTCTCCCAGATCCCATCATTACTAGTTAATGATAAAACATATACTTTACAATTAAATATATAAAGCCTTGACATGGGTGAAAACAAAGAGCCTTTCTGTACTGCCCATGACATGAGCTTTCATATGAAATAAAGCACACTCTAATACATAACCTGTAGCCCCATCCACTGCCCTGGCGATCCTAGTGAGTCACTGTAGGACAAGCCATGCGGTTCTAACGGAGTGGTTAAAGTCACACTTCCTACATAAGATATTTCACTCTTCTACACATATTTTTGAAGGAATCTAAATCTCCTTGGTCTTGACTTCTTTTGGCCTCTCTGTATGCAACCTTTTTCTATCTAATTGCTGAAGCTATGTCACTTGTGAACCAAATATGGCTGGGTTGAGCCTAACTTGGTAAGTTTAGTTGGAACGAATGCAGTTTGTCAATCCATAAACTGCTGTTTGAATAAGCACAAAATCACATTAATATTCTCACCCTCAAGTCTGATCTGGGATAAGCTTCCCCGACGGCCTTCAAATTTGCACAACATAATTCTAGTTTTGCACTCTGAGGACTGGTGGGTCTGCTGCTAAATGTGCAAAGAGAGAACCTAACTAGATTGTGGTCACTACCTCCAAGTGATTCCCCAACAGATAGGCTGGTCACACTTTCATCTTCAGTGGTGACCACAGTCATGTTCAAGTATATTGTTCCCTCTAGTTGGCTCGTTCACCCACTGGGTCAAAAGGTTATCATTAGTAAAGTCCATAAGACGCCTACCTTCAGCATCGGCAGTTCTTGATTCCCAGTTTACTAGGCAATTGAAGTCACCTAAGATCACACTGGTTTTACCCTCGATAACAGCTCTCAGTATTGTGTAAAGAAGTTCATCCTTTTCAACATTTTGATGTAGAGGCCTGTACACCAGAACAATCCTATAAATAGAGTTACCTAGATTGATATCTACTCCAAGCAGTTCATGTTCTTGCAGTCAATTGGGTTTAGAAAATCTCTTTGTGGAACATTCTACATAATCTCTGGTATCACTGTGAATCCAGGATTCAGTGATAGCCACTAGATCGAAGCATTCTGTAGACAACAATGCTTGAAGATCGGAGAACTTATTCCTAATTGACCTGGCATTAAATAACACTACCTTGAGTGGATTCAGGTTTTTTCTGAGAACCCCCTAGTTTACCCCGTTTCCCGAAGAGAAAGGGGTCTCTGAGGGTAGTGCAATTTCTTGTACACTATTTACCTGTACACTATCAGAGGTGTTGCAACTCCCTATGTTTGGTGAGTCCCTACCTGAGGTAGAAGAACCACTATCTAGTGGTTCAGAAAATGGCAACTTAGGTGTAGAATATAGAGGGAGTTGCGAGACATCTCTCAAACTACTGGGGAACTCTGCCATTTGTTGAGAGGTATTCTTGCTTTCAGAGGGACAAACTCCTTCTTTTGTGGGACCTCTGTTTGGAAATTGAGTTCAACTACTGGTAAGGGTTTGCACTATTCCTGCTGGGGGATGCTTTCTACATTTTTGCTTGCCCTCAGCAAGCTGTAAAGATGGTGATTTAGGAAATCACCAAGTTTGACTTTACCGCTAGCGCTTAAGTGCACACCGTCACGGAGGTAGAGGTTGCGCTTCCCATAGAACTCATCAAATAGTCCACAAATCTCACTCCTTGCTGGGTACACAGGTCAGCTAACCTACCATTTAAGGGGGGACACCGGATTTGCTTTATCTTTCTCTCCTTTTCTCTCTTTCTCTAGCTAGTATCCATTCTGCCTCCTTCAGCCTACTGTTCTAAGACATTTACCCCCATCCAGGTGTCAATATTTTCCTGGCGAGCGGTAGCGAGCCAGCATATAAATATTTTGTTTTTACAGCAAGCAAAATTTGTAAATTTTTCGATAGAAAAAATTCTCCGGCAAAGCCGGATTCCTCCATACAATGCTGGCTCGCTATCGCTCGCCAGGAAGAAATCGACACCTGGATGGGGATAAACATCTTAAAACAGTTGGCTGAATGGGGCCGAATGGATACAAGCCAGGGAAAGAGAGAAAAGGAGAGAAAGATAAAACAAATGCGGTGTCCCCCTTTAAATCTATTGCTTTGCTGGTAGCACAATCCCCTCCATATATCCTGGGCAAAATACCAAGTATCATGCCTCTGTCTGTCTTGTGTCGGAGCTCATCAGCCAGAGTCATGGCCTCTCCTCAAATTGACTCTGTAGCACCGACTTTATTTATTTTGAGAAACATGTCATTAACACTGACCTGGGCTATTATTGCCATCCTCTTAGTCTTGGACCAGACTTTTTCCACTTCCTTTGTGATTTGGGAAATCCTTGCACCTGCAAGGCTCTTCACCTTTCTCACATCTCGGCAAAACTTAACAAAGTAAGACTCTTGTCCTTTGACCTGAGAATCCCTAATCAAAATTATTTTCGTCTCTTTGTCACTAATGAGACCAAACCTGCTTGACATGTTAAGTTTGGTCCTTTCGTTGTTTGAATGATGCATATTAGGCTTACCATTTCGCTGCCCACTCTGTACTTCACGATCCTTTTTTCCTCTGTTCTGTGAGGACTTAGGGACGTCATACTGGCTTTTGGCATGGTCTAGAAGACTGAATCTTTTTGAGGTGTTAACCTCATATTCCAGTCTGGTAATTTGTTTTCTTTTTGTTTTTACCTCTCTCCAAGAGTAATGAGGGCCTCTAGCACTAGCTGTAGCAGGAATCGCAGCCTCTTCTGTAGTTGCTGCTTCAATTGTTGTCGCCTTGACTGGCACTACATTCTTACTTTGCTTACTTGCACCTGCATGAGTTGTGCTGGTGTTTGAAGTAACAGCTGCCACTCTCTCAATAGCTTCAATTCTAAGGCTATCTATTACCTTTTATCAACTCTTCTATTTATTTTCTTCCTTTAGAAACTTCATTCGTTAGAATTGTATTTTCTGTGTCTCTTTGCTTTAATTGTTCCTTAATCCCAGCTACCTCCTTCATGAGTTTGCCTTCTATCTCACAAAAGAGACAAAGACTATCATGGTGGATGCTGGCATATGCACCTTCTTTGAAGTCGATACACCACTTTAGCTTCCTTCACTTAGTGCAAGTTGCTTTGAGTTTTGTACTACCAGTAATTGACATGGTTTTATATTTGTTCTAACAGTTCAAATACTTTGAAAAGGCTTCTAACTTTAAGGACAAATATTGACCAATACAATGCAATCAAACGGGTATTGGTGGTGAATTATTCCAGCGTCATTCGCATCCGCCTATTTGTCAATGGTGTTCGTTCTGTTCTAGAATCTGACTTCATTATGCCTGCCACACTAAGCCAAAGGTCTGCCCAAGGTCAGACAGTCCTAACGTGCCGCAGCTCCCAACTGAGCAGCACTCATATCCTAAAGACAGTGATTTTTCGAAAGGAGTGACAGCAATAGCATTAATCCTTACTAAGTACTAATAACCACCTTCAAACGGCCCGAGTCTAGAATCAAGTGATCAAGGGATATTACACTTATTCCAGTAGACAAACCCAGGTATTTTAGTTGGCCTGGCAATCAACATGGCAGAAAAGCTCTCTCACCTAAAAGAATTCCAGCCGCTGGTGGGGGTAATGTTGTCAGGACTAGGGGAAAGGGGGTGGGGGAAGAGAGAGAGAGAAAGAGAGTTAAAATGAGTTACAAGGAATAGTTATTATCTCAGAGACCTTGCAGTCCTTTCCAAGGAGATACTCGAAGTTGAACGAGCGAGTGCACTACACATTTTACAGAGTGTGCAAAATACTATTTATTCACTTCTTGAACTGCTCTACTGAAGAACTGTTTACAACTTCGGAGGGAAGTTTGTTCCAGGTAGAACTGATAATATATGTGAAAAAGTTTCCACAAATATCAGTGCTGAGCCTTTTCAATTCTAATTTCCAGCCATGGTTGCGTGTTGTATTTATATTGAGGCTAATCCACATTGTCAAACCCAATAAGTATTTCAAAAACTTAAATGAGTTGACCTCGTAGTCTGAGTGTCTTCAACAAGAAGAGATCAAGAGCTCTCACCCGGTCCTCATAGGTCATTCTTCTAAGTGAAGGAATAAGCTTTGTAGCTCTAGCTTGTACTCTTTCAAGTCGCTCTATAATTATCTTTCCTGAGTCCTGGAGACAAGAATTGAACAGCATACTCCAGGAGAGGCCGTATCAGAGCGTTGTAAAGTGTGGCGACAATCTCCTTATCAACTCTGCGAAGCAGAGTGGTATCGCGCACACAGATCACGTCCGTATACTGTGCACAACCATTCAGCTTGTCCGTCGTCACCCGTCGTTGTCGTCGTCGTCATCCTTCGTTGTCTGTCTGTCTGTCCCGAAACTCCTCCTAGACTGTTCTATGGATGTTCACCAAATTTCAATGGTATATCCAGCTGGTCAATACGAAGGTCAGTCAAAAATAAATTGTCCATTCAACTTAAAGGTTAAGGTCAAAGGTCAAGGTTAAAAATAAGGTCAATATTTGATATTTTTTAGTTATTTCTCAAATATCTTCATTTCCACTATACAAGTTACTGCTAACCTTAACCCGTACTGTACCGTAGGATACAGTAATAAAAGTCCCCAGCAGTCCCAAATAATGTGGCCAAAATGACAGGAGAGACGACCATTTCACCTCAAGAGATAAGGCAAGGGTGGATCAATCACTTTTTTTTTTTATACAAGACAAAAAAAAAAAAAAAAAAAGCCTTGTACAGGCAGTTACAAGACAAATACATTACTGATAGCTATAACCGTCGATGGGACTGGCAGTTAATTATCTACTGACGGCTATAGCCGTTGCTGGGATTGTACGGGTTAATATCGTATTGACCAAATTTCAGGTAAATATTCTAATGAGTAAGGTCAAAGGTCAAAGGTCAAAATAATTTGTTCACTAGTTTTTCTTATAATAACTGTTAGATTTTCACTAGGCTTACCATGTATAATCAGAATACCTAGGCCATGGTCATAAAAGTAACTATTGAATTCCACATGAAGGTAAAGGTCACAGATTAAGGTCAAATAAAAGTTCATTATGCTATTTTCTTTACTTTTCAAGCAAACTTTACTAAGTTGGCAATATAGTTGCACTTTGAATTAAAAGGAAAATAATACATTTTGACACACATGTCATAAAGGTCAAGATAAAGGTCAATTGTCAAGGTCTACTATTCTATATTATGAAACTAACTGATGGGTTTTAATGAAATTAGGCACACTTATTGATTTCCCTGGGCAATGTCAATGCCCAAAAAAGTGTACTCCTACATAAAGGTCACAGGTCAAGGTCAAAGGACAACTTTTTATTATTCAAAGGTCAAAACAAATGTTTGCTAGTATTTCTTATACTAACTATTAGATTATCACTAGGCTTACCATGTATATTCGGAATACCTAGACCAAGGTCATACAAGAAACTATACAATTCCATATGAAATGTCAAGGTCACAGGTCAAGGTCAAATAAAGGTCATTATGCTATTTTCTTTACTTTTCATGCAAACTTCACACAATTTGGTGATAGTTGTCCTTTAAATGAAAAGGAAAATAAAACATATTTGAGACATATCATAAAGGTCAAGATAAAGGTCAAAGGTCAAGGTCGAATATTCCGTTAATATATATGAAACTAACTGATGGGTTTTTAATGAAATTAGGCATGCTTATTCGATTTTCATGGGCAATGTCAATGCAAACAAAAATGTACTCTTACATAAAGGTCAAGGTCCCAGGTCAGGGTCAAAGGTCAACTTTTATTATTAATTTAAAAAGATTACTAAAGTTTTGAAAAATTTGCTCTTTTAGTTGCTTATTACTTAGATACAATACTGTATATATCAAAGTTCACATCAATATTGTAATAATTTTGGTTAAAGGTCAAGGTCAAAACAAGATTGTTTGTAATTTTCTATAATCTCCTCATAGACTGTTTAATGTATTGTCACCAAATTGTACAAGCAAATTCAGTTGGTCAATGTAACAGCCATTCAAATATATATATTTTATTTTTAGTCAAAGGTCAAAGGTTAAGGTCATAGTATATGATCACTATTTGTAATCTATAATTTTTTTATACAAAGTACACTTATTCATAATGCTAGTTAATACGAGAACATTGGTGTTAAGCTAACTAAATCCTCGATAAGAATTTATAAGGTCGAAGGTCAAGGTCAAAGGTCAAGGTTAATGTATAAAATAATATTTTTACTAGTATTTCCTATTTAATGTAGGATTCTCACTATTCGGAATGCCTAGGCCAAGGTCATACAAAAATAAATATAATTCATAATTATAAACTTCAACAAATTCGCTGAGACAGATGTGCTTTCAATGAAAACTAAAATGTTAAATTTTCAGACATCATGAAGGTCAAGATGAAGGTCAAAGGTCAACGTCAGCTATTCCTTTAACCCGTCCAGCCCCAGCGACGCGTCTGACGCGTCGCCAATGTATGTAACGCACAGCCCCAGCGACGCGCCTGACGAGTCACCCTTTTAGCTCGGTCGTTAAGCTCAGAGTGGCTCTACCTAGAGGGCTCAGATTTGTATGGGAACTGTGTAAGTATCCCACGCACCCATGCCGATGGTTGAAAACTCTCAAAGTTGAACCGCGTGCGCGTGAGCGCGCAAAAACATGATTTTGGGGGGAAATTGCCTTCAATATTTTACTCTTGTAAAATCCGTTTTCGGGGGCTCTGTAGGACCATTTTTTGAGCTTTTTGATCGGTTTTTCGTGGTTTTTCCTTCATTCCTAACCCATTCGCTATTGTTTCTGGAATAAAAACCATTTTTCAAAACCGGTCGGGTTCTGGGTGTACATTTATTAATAATCATCCGGGGCTCGATGGGTTAATACCTCTGGAATTAGTTGATGATATTTAATGAAGTTTGACACGCTTATTTGATTTTCCAGGGTTATTATAAATCAATGCAAGCAAACAATGTAATCCTACATAAAAGTCAAGGTCACAGGTCAAAATCAAAAGCCAACCTTTATAATAGTAAAAAATACTCAAATTTTGATAAGCTGACTGTTAGTTGCATTTTACAAAAATAACATATAGGCCTATATCAATTTCACATAAATATTCTAATACTTGAGGTCAAAGGTCAAGGTCAAAGATCAAATGAAGAGTGTTAAAAAATGTCCCCAAACATTTCTTAGACTGTTTAACCCTTTCTGTACTGGTGACGTCTTTTTTTATCATATTCTAGCTATAATTAAACAATTTTGTGGAGCTTAAGAAGGATCTGTGGTGGAAAATGAGTTAATCAGGATAGCTGAAAGCCTTTTAATTAAACTGAATAAAGTCGTCTAATATTATCCAGTATATAATGAAAATTACAGAACTGGTACTGAACGGGTTAATGTATCGTCACCAAATTTATGATGGTGATAGTAGTAGTGATGATGATGACAGTACTAGAAGTAGTGAAGATGACAGTACTAGTGGTAGTGATGATGGTAACAGTAGTAGTTATGATGGTGATAGTACTAGTAGTAGTGATGATGGTGACAGTACGGTTGATGGTGATAATAGTAGTGATGATGTTGATCGTTGTAGCGGTAATGATGACAGTAGTGATGATGTTAGTGACGATAGTGATAGTAATGGTGATGGTGACTGCTGTAGTGATGGTAGTGCCAGTTGTAGTGATGATAGCAGTAGTGATGGTGGTGATAGTAGTAGCTATAATGGTGGTAATATTAGTGATGATGTTAACCCATCGCAGAGTTGGGTATGACGTTTTGAGTTTGGGCAATGCGGCACTTCTACTATATTTCTATTCGTAAATTGGCTTTTAATATAACCCAATCGTTTCTGAGCTCCCGTCTCTACTTCAATGCACTGATTGGAAAACTTAAGGTCACTGCTAATCAATCCAAAATATTTGTCCAAGTTAGTCACTTCCAGAGGCATTTGGGCATTGGGGTTTGCTTGGCCGATATGCATCACCTTGCACAGAGAAAGAGAGAAAGAGAGCGAGAGCAAGAGAGAGCACGAGAGCAAGAGAGAGAGAGCGAGAAAGAGAGTGAGATCAAGAGCGAGAGCAAAAACAAGAGCGAGCGAGAACGAGAGCATGAGTGAAAGCGAGAGCAAGAACAAGACCGAGCGAGAACGAGCGAGAACGAGAGCGAAAACGAGAGAGAGCGAAAATGAGAGAGAGCGAGAACGACAAAGAGCAAAAACAAGAGAGAGCGAGAATGAGAGAGAGCGTGAATGAGAGAGAGACAGAGTGAAGAGATTGTCAGTTGCAGGAACCCAAAACTACACTCAACCCCAGACAGCTGTTGACACTTCAGAGACTGATAAACACATACAATAACACACCCCTGTAGACTATAAGAGCTGGTGCTAGGGCAGAGTGACAACTACAGAATTTTAAGGGGGTAGGTGTTATTTTTGTGTATATTTTGTATCTATTCATTATTATTTTTGTTTAATCCCTAGGTCTACATGAGCTAAAAATAACATTCTCAAGATCCCCCTTCAAGATTAATTTGTAAATTTTTCAGTAAAAGATGTCCTGGCCGAAGGCCGGTTCCTCCAAAATTAAAGGCTCGCTATTGCTCGCCTGGAAAAAATTGACACCTAAATGGCACAAAAGGTCTTAATATTGAGAAAGAAATGGGATGAAATGTCTTAAAATCGACAAACTAATGGGGACGAACGGTTTATAATAAAAAACTAATAGGGTTAAACATGAGGGAGAAGAGGGTCCAGAATAACCAACTATCTCCCCCTTAACCTAAGAAGTGCACATGGGGGGTATGAGACACCACACTCCTGTGCTGACGTATTTGAGCTGTTCCCATCACTAACATCATTATTTTACCATAAATAGCATTAATACTTATCCATATGCGCCTATTATAGGTTGATTATAAAGGTATTAACCTGTTACAACAATAAAACAAGTGGAAACAGCGTTTGGATGGTCAAAATCGGCGATACAGGCCGGGAGTTACAAAATGTATGGCTGAGGCAACCTCCCTCCCCTCCTCCCCTCCCCTTGTCTGGAGAGACACTGTTTGCAATAGTCTAAATGGATTAAAAAAAAAAAAAAATCCTGACTCTTAAGAGTCTTCCCGCAGTCCGCCGGGGGAACTCTTAAGAGTCTCCCGGCAGTTCCCAGGTTAAACTAAGAGAACAAACTGGAACACATAACAAAATTAGTATACATGCAATACTAATACTAATAATATTATTTATAATAATAGTAATTATAATAATAAAATAAATAAAATTATAATAATAATATTAATATTAATATTAATAATAATAATAATAATAATAATAATAATAAAAGTTGCAAGTAATGATGTCCGGGGTTCGAGCAGGGTTGCACGCAGGATATTGTGTTGGATACAAGGGCTGTGTCACATACATCAAAATATCATGTATCTTATCGGGCATAGAGAAAGTACAGACGGAATATAGTGTAGCCATTTTGGCTGTGGCCACTCAGGCCATTAACCCTTTATTGGCGGCGCGCAACTTATGTCGTGTGAAAGAAATTTGGACTAAGTGGCGGTTCACAACTTATGTCGTGTGCCATTTTCAGCACGTAATGTTGCAGAGAGATAGAGCTGAGCGGTGTGAGGAGTGTAGTAAGGCTATGACCGTCGCACACCATCACGGTGGGCCAACTGAAGTGAAAACCACCCTTCCTTCCCCCCTCACACTCGCTACACAGGGAATTATGTAGGGAAAGTACCTAATTACATGGTTTTTGCACTCGTGTTACGCGATCATTGCAAGAAAACTAGCGGTCGTACAAGGATGGTTGGGGTGTCATTGGAAAGCTTTGTTTATGCCCTTTTAGGGATAGATACTTGTTTTATGCTCTGGGTCTTATTTAGGCATGAAAATGATCACTTAAACACTATTTAGGGTAAAAACACCCCGCTGGGCAGTACATACAAATTACCGCCTAGGCCGCTCGTTAGGTGTTAAGGAGTGTGGCCATTTTGGTTAAAGATATTAACCCCGTACAAGTAGGAATAATTGCCTGGAATTACTTTAATTCTCGCTACCAAGAATACACTTGAGACCTCTGGTGGACGTTTCTGAACTAGCGCCAGAGCTACGACTGTCAACATCAACAATACTTAACACCTAGGACATGCACAGTTTATCATTATTTCTTGTGATTATACTTTCTTTTATTATGCAGTATACAACTAAACTAAATCCTTATAAAGTCTAGTAGTCATGGGAATGTCCATATGCAGCTGATAATGACTACAAACATAACTATAAGCTGATTAATAATCATAACAAAAAGGCGCGAAAATGCTTGCAGACTTTGTATTGTAAATATACGTTATATATGGGTATAGGTGACTTTTAAATATAATAAACAACAGTATAATAATAATAATAATAATCTTCTGGTTACTTATATAGCGCCCGTCTCTCCTCCTTCGAGGATTACATCTGCGATGTAAACAATTTCGTATGATGCACCGCGGTAAACATTGCGTTCAGCGCCTCTGTCGGCCACTTTTGGCATTTGTTGGTAGGGAGACGTCCCTGCTCATTTTAATGTATAAGCAAAAGCCAGAGCAGCTGCTACAAAATAGCCGAAAAATCGTCTCCGTCATATGAGATGCCCCGTGGGAATTGAGTTAAGGAGTGTGGTTGTTTTGATTGGGGCCTTTTAGGAGTGTGACCATAAGGGTTATGAAGTGTAGACTTTTTTGTTGTTTTCTGTTCAGAAGCTTGGCCTTTATGGTTAGGGCCTTTTAAGAATGTGACCTTTTTGGTTAGCCATGGAGAAACTACAGATGCAAATTATTATAAGCAACCTCATGTTCAAAATATTGTTTATATTTTGTTTAGCTTTCCTTGGCATTTCTCTTCCTCTATGTATCTAGTAATTTAACCCCATCGAACTCCTTATGACACGATGGTGTGGTAATTGCCCCTGGCCAAAAAGCTCTAAAACGCGATCGCATGATAACTCAGAGTTACAGATGTGTGGAATAGGCTACCGAATGCTATAGTGGGATCAAGAACAATAGGGTTCCAACATAAAATTAGATAGGACGAGATGGGTTGCCTGTGAAAGGGATCTGCCGTGTGTGGGCCAATCGGCTCTCTGCAGGCTCCCGTTTCCTTATTTTTCTTATGTTCTCATTTGTTAGAGAGAGAGATTGAGAAAGAGAAGCATGGCGAGAGAGAATAGAATGTCGTAAACATAAGGAAGACAGCGATAAATGAGAGAGAGAGAGAAAGAGCACGGGATGGGTTGGGTGTGAAAGGGATCTGCCATGTGTGGGCTAATCGGCTCTCTGCAGACCCCCGCTTTCCAATATTCTCATTTGTTAGAGAAAGAAAGAGAGAGAGTGAGCCTAGGATGTCGTAATCGTAAGGAAAACAGCGATAAATGAGAGAGAGAGAGAGCTGCCTAATGTGTACAGGAGTGCAAACAAAGAAGAGCAAATGAGAGAGTGATTGGCTGTGTAAGGGATTTGCCTCTAATCATTTGGTAACAGAGTTGTAGATATGTGGAATAGGATACCGAGTGTCTTGTGTGGGCCAATTGGCTCTCTGCTGACTCCCATTTTCTTATCTTCCTATTTTTTACAATTCTATCTTGGTTGCAGGTATATGATAACATTGGTGTATAGTAAGTAGTATAAGTAACATATAAACCTTATGAGATGAGTTAGGTGTGAATGGGATCTGCCTTGTGTGGGCCATTTGGCTCTGCTGACTCCCATTTTCATCTTGGTTGCATGTGTAAAGGGATTTGCCTAATTTGTACAGGTGTGCAAACAAACAAAAGGGAGAAAGAGATTGGCTGTGTAAGGGATCTGCCTCTATTCGTTTGGTAATAGTTGTAGATATGTGGAATAGGCTACAGAGTGCTATAATGGGATGAATAACAATAGAGCTTCAACATTAAAATATATGATAGGACGAGATGGGTTGGGGGTGAAAGGGATCTGCCGTGTGTGGGCCAATCGGCTCTCTGCAGACTCCAGTTTCCTTATGTTCTCATTTGTGTGTGAGAGAGAGCATGGCGATAGAGAATAGGATGTCGTAATCAGGAAGACAGAGAGAGAGAGAGCGAGATCAAGCGCATAGGATGGGTTGCGTGTGAAAGGGATCTGCCGTGTGTGGGCCAATCGGCTCTCTGCAGACTCCTGTTTACTTATGTTCTCATTTTTGTGTGTGAGAGAGAGAGAGAGAGAGAGAGAAGAAGAGTTTATAAGATGGGTTGGGTGTGAAAGGAATATGTTTTGTATGGGACAATTGGCTCTCTGCTGACTCCCATTTTCTTACGTTCCTATTTCTTACAATTATATCTTGGTTGCAGGTATATGATAACATTGGTGTATAGTAAGTAGTGTAACATATGTATGAGATGGGTTGGGTGTGAAAGGGATCTGCCTTGTGTGGCCCACTGGCTCTCTACAGGCTCCCATTTTCATCTTGGTTGCATGTGTAAGGGATCTGCCTCATTTGTATACCGGTGTGCAAGTGAGAGAGAGAGAGATTGGCTGTGTATGGCATCTGCCTCTCGTAAGAGATGGGTTGGGTGTGGAAGGGATCTACCATTTGTAGGCCAATCGGCTCTCTGCAGACTCCTGTTTACTTATGTTCTCATTTGTGTGTGAGACAGAGAGAAAGAGAGAGGGAGCTATCGAAACGACAACATACTAAAGAAAGAGAGAGAGAGAGAGAGGCTCCCTATTTCCTATGTTCTCATGCACTAGTATGTCGTATTCGTAAGGAAGCCAGCGATAAATGAGAGAGAGAGAGAAAGAGAGAGATAACTAATACGTAGCCTATAGCGAGACTCAAACAAGCACACACACATAGCTACACAAGACCATCACACACACAGCCACACTAAAACAAGAACACACATAGCCACACAAGGCCATCATACACACAGCCACACTAAAACAAGCACACACACGCCTATCTAGCGACAATTACTTAGGCTCAGTGAGTGGCCTCCTCCATGTTGTCTGCGCATTCATGTAATTAAAAGATGCGCATATATTATATTTCAGCTTTCCGAGGATAAATAAATACTTCCGATATATACCTATCCTTGTATTTGAATCATGCATCTTGCTAGATGTCCGTACTTAATAGAGACACGTGGAAAGGTTACAAATAAACACAAACAAATACAAGGAACAATTAATTTCATAACATACATTTTCTGGCGAACTAAGCAACAAGATTAGTGGCATGATTGGCAAGTGTGCAAGAAGAGTGATAGCTGGAAGCAACACCATGAGTAGTTTTGAACATCCCGATAATGGAGAAACATGGATTTTAATGTTTCACTCATCTTACAGTCATAATTATAACCACAATAACATGTGTGTGGCTGGCTTCCCTCAACTCGTAGGAGAACGGTGAGTGGCCCACTACACTCTCTCTCTCTCTCTCTCTCTCTCGAACTGCGCACGCAAGGGGATGGGTGAGTCTGGAGAGGGGGAGGAGAAGGATGACTTTGCAGTGTTGCCAGTTTTGCTACATTACCGCTAGATGTAAGAGGTATTGACTTCAATCTAGCAGCAATTTTTGTTTATATCTAGAGACATTTACTAGAGATAATTTGAACATTTGAGACATTCTAGTCATATTACATTATCAAACTTGCAAAACAAACAAACCAAAACTCTTTAGAGATTGTGGCATTATGCTAGCATTGTTTGACTGTAGGCAACATGCTAGTGACTTTTGAGAACGGATCTAGCGGTATTTTGTGGTAACACTTGACTTAGGGTTGAGGGAGGAGGGTTAAAATACGAGTCAAACCGGCAATTGTCGAGACTTTGAAGGTCCAGATCAAGTAAGCATTTGGCAAATAGAGGAATTGTTAAAAACTTTGGCTTAGCCAATACTCTGTTATTCCTCCAAAACAAAATTTGAATTATCATTATTATTTGGTAGGGTATGTATGTATAGGTAGGTTGGTTAAACAATTGGTGGAATTCGTAGGGACTCGAACCTATTTGAGAGAGTTAAATTTAAAAAAAAATGCATGGATCTGAATGATAAAATTAAAATTATTAAGCAAAATTAGGGGATGCGGGGAAGCCGCCGAGACTGAAGACTGAAAACGTTGAGTGGGTACAGATAGAATGGCAAAGCTTTCTTTAACCGTTTGTTAGAGTGCGGGATTGAGACTTGGAAGTAAGTTTGTGGAATGCCCTTTGGTGCTACTTCCAATATCAAATTTGAAGCCTAAAAGAGATCCTAATGTTTTTACTCTGCCATGGCATGTAAGAACAATAATTCATCCAGTAGGGAAACTAATTCAACAGACCTTAAAGTATCTTAACTATAGCCAGATATACTTCCTGAATGGGAGGTTAATTCTAGGCTCAAAACTCTTACATGTAAGTTTTTTTTTGAGCCGTTGAATTGCTGACTCTACCTGGATCTCGTTGAGATGGTCATGACGTTTGCTGCTAAGTCTCAGGGCTGGTACTTGGAGGTCAGAAGGTCAAAAGTGCAAGGAGGGGGGGGGGGGGCGTTTTTAGGGGATTAAGTAGACCCCCTAGAAATGCGCGCGCTGGTGGTAAGACAACTGCGCGGAAGAACGGCGCATCTGAAGAGGTGATATTAGGGTATGCTGGTCTTCTGCTGTTTGTCGGCATATTATCTTCTTTTTCTGTTCGTGGTCGAAAGTAATGCATATGTATTTCCCTGGTGTGGGTGGTAGAGTGGTATTGATGGTGGCAATTCTGGCTTCCCAGATGTTAGTGCGTATTGGGGCAAATTTGGATTGTGTTCGTCTTTTACCTTCGTCTTCTTATTCGTTCTGGGTGGTGATATTGCTGATTTGTTCTTGTGTTGGTTTGAGTTTTCCTTCTCCTGCTGTTGTGGCCTTTTCTTATTCCTTGTTTCTCCTTTGCTTCTCTGGGGTGGGGTGGTTTGTGGCATTCTCGTATCTTCTCTTGGTTTGTTGATCTTCACGTGCTTTCTTTCCGTTATCTTCAATGTGGCTTTTCCTCTGCTATCCTTTCTTTTCTCTTTAGTTTCTCCTTCCGTCTCTCGGCTTCGCTTTCCTTGTCGTTGTGGTATGGTGGTGATCTCGATTTTGGGTATTTTAATAATAATAATAATTAATAATGTAGTGACTGGGTACACAAGAGATGTAGTGGAGCTGGAGGACCTTTGACAAGAATCATAGACTTTGAATGTGCAGTGTGCAAGGGAGAACTTGTGTTAAATGACCCCCTGTTATTGTTGATTTTGGTAGTGTAACACTGGAGTGAGTAAATAAATTCTGCTATTTTAGCTATACGGTTTCCGCCGGAGGTGGCGCTGAAGCTGGCTGGGGGAAGTTTAGGGAGCTGTTGCCACTCCTGAACATGAGAGGGCTCCCACTTCACCTTACAGGGAAGGTGTATACCTCGTGTGTTACGAGTGCGATAGCCTATGCCTCGGAGATGTGGCCATTAATGCAGAGGATATCAATAGAATGGAACAGAATGAGAAGAGAATGGTGAGATGGATATGTGGGGTTAACCTCAGGGACGAGGTATCGAGCAAGGAATTAAGAAGGCGTCTGGTGTCAGTAAAGTGATGGGCACGAGCCGACTTGGTTGGTTTGGACACGTGGAGAGAATGGATGATCAGAAATAGGTGAAGAAATGCCGGACTGTGAACGTGGGGGAAGCTGCGCGTAGGGGTAGACCTAGAATGACATGGAATCAGGTACTCTGTTTCGATCTCAAAATAAAGAACTTGACAACAGAGGCAGCCCTCGACAGGGCTGCCTGGAAAGCCATCATTTACGACGTGAGAATGTAACCACATTCTCTGTGGTCAAAATGGTCTTTTAAAAGTGTATATAATTATGTACTGTATATATGTAAAATAATAATAACAATTATACAAACCAATTATAACCTCCCCTTAACCTATTGACTGAAAGAGGGTTAATGAGACAAAATATGCAAGCCTGTCAGTTGAAGAAAAACCTTAATAGGAAAGACAAAGCAAACGATAGACCTAGCATAACAAGGTACCAGCCAATGCAAGTATAATGAAGGAGCAGTAACGGGTAAAGGGAGATACACAACGAGGCTAATATTTACATAGAGAGTGTGTGAACAACATAGACCGGTAGAAATAGTAGATGGATAGATAGATAATAATATTATTATTTATTATATATAATAATATTATTATCAATATTATTATTATAAATATTACTATTATTATTCATTATAATATTATTTTTTTAGTTTTCTCCTTAGACCTCTATCAAACTTAAACAAATAGCCCCAAAACCCCCCTTCGAGATAGATTTGTCCATTTGTCGGTAGTAAAATTACCCACTGAATGCCATCTGGCCAAATGCCGGTTCCTCCTAAATTGTAGGCTCGCTATCGCTCGCCAGGAACAATCGACAACTGAATGGCACGAAAAGTGTCAAAATCGCCAAACTTAAGGGGTCGAATGTCTTAGAATCTCAAAAACTAATGGGTCTGAACATGAGGGAGAATGGGGCCAGAAAACCCAACCATCCCCCGTTAAGCAAGCCGTCAGTCAGATAGTCAGTCGCTCAGTCAAGTAATTTATTAGGCAATGCGTCAGAGAGCAATTGTGTTAGTGAATCAGTTGCCAATCATTCATTCATTCAGTCAGTCAGTCAGTCAGTCAGGCTGTTGGTTATTCAGTCAGGCTGTCAGTCAGAGATTCAGTCAGGTTTTAGTCCTTCAGTATGTCAGTCAATCAGCCAAGCGGTCAATAACCTACCCCCGAAGTTATTAACCCCTTCAACACCATGACATCTTTTTACCTTTTACTTTGGTTAAAGTTAGACGATGTTATGCAGCTTGAGAAGGACCTGTGTTATTCAGAGGGTTACATTAGAAAACCTTTGAGTCCTAGAAGCAGATTATAAGCTAAAGAAAATCGTCTAATGGTAACCAAAATAAGAAGAATATTACGTCATAGAGCTGAAGGAGCTAAACAAATTAGGGAATCAATTGAAAAAAAAAACAGAAAACATACAATTTATATTAACTAACCAGACAAAATAATGATGTCAGTGAGTTTGATAGTATCTCATCGTGCTGGCATCTGGCGCTGATTGACCTATCACGAATTAAGGTGTGTGTGTGTGAGAGAGAAAGAGAGAGAGACACAGAGAGGAAGAGAGAGAGAGACATAGAGAAAGAAAGAGTAGAGTAGAGAAAGAGAGAGAGAGAGAGAGAACGAGAGAGTGAGTAAAATGTGGAACAAACTTATCAAAAATGTCTCATTGCATTAATTTTACACAATTCAAAATTTGTAATGCTTTGTTAATTCTTGGCTTAGAAACTGTTATACCGCTTGAGAAGAAACACATTATGTCAACAAAACATCTCTCCTTAACGTAAAATGGTTAGGCTTTAAGATGGGCAATATGTTAGCACTTATTTCTTTACCCTGTAAAATATTGTATGACAATCTTGCAATCCATTGCAAAACTTGGGCAAAAAGGTATAAAAGAGAGAGAGAGGTGCGTGTGAGAGAGGGGCGGGGCTGTGAGATATATGCGTATTGTATCGACCATTGTTCAATTAACCAAAGCCAATATATATGTGACGCACACCATCACTCATTTTAGCCCTAGATCATCCTGGACCTAGAGTGATTTGTTGGCACCCCCCCCCCCCCTCTCTTTCTCTCTCTCTCTCTCTCTCTCTCTCTCTCTCTCTCTCTCTCTCTCTCTCGTAATTATGATAATTATGTTATACTGTAAATATGTAGCTTAAACCAAAAGGTAGTTTTAATATCAATATTATGTAATTAAATATATCATTCAGTGATTATTACGATAGGGCAGACTGGGAGGGTCTTCAAGGTTTCTTTATTGATATTCCCTGGACCTCTTTCTTTTCTAATGATGCACACTCCACCTTGAGCCACATACAAGATTTTGTAAAAATTGGAATGGAAACTTTTATTCCTCATCAAAAGTACAGTAAAAGATCTAATTCACCTAAATGGTTTGACCATAATTGTGCTAGAGTAACTGAACAAAAAGCAATAGCCTACAATGCATACACAAGATCAAAAACACATGAAGCCTTTAATTACTTTAGAAACATCAGAAATCATGCCAAAACTGTATAAAACCTAACTAAATCAAACTTTCTCCACAAGCAGGCAAATAAACTTCTAAATAATCCAAATGATAACAAAATATTTTGGTCTACTCTTAACTCATTTAAATCCAACTTCACTACTGCTTCATCCATTCCACCATTAAAATCTCCGACTGGCAATCTTGTAAGTGACCCACGAGGTAAAGCTAACCTTCTTGCGGATATTTTCTCCACCAACTCAACCTTAGATGAAATAAATCAAGATGTCCCTGTACTTAATTTTAATTCGCCTGAAATTCCCTCACTTAAGATCCACACCAGACATGTCAAAACTATTTTGCAGAATCTCTCGGTAGATAAGGCTCCTGGTCCAGATGAAATTCCTCCAATAGTACTTAAGAATTGCTCCTTGGTGCTCGCTCCTGTATTGGCAAAAAAATTCCGTCTGTGTACTCATACCTCATGCTTCCCAGTACCCTGGAAAGAAGCAAACATCCATCCAGTTCCTAAAAAAGGTGCCTCTTCAGATCCATCAAACTACAGACCAATAGCTATAACTTCCACTCTTGGTAAAGTCTATGAAATTATATTAAATAATCACATAATTAAGCATCTTGAGAATAATAAATTAATCAGTGATAGGCAATATGGTTTTAGACGATGTCGATCAACTGCAGACATGCTTTGCCTTCTTACGCATCAAATCAACCAAGCTACAGACCAACATGGTGAAACACATACAATAGCACTGGATATATCAAAGGCATTTGATAGAGTCTGGCATCAATCCTTATTGTCGAAGATGTCACACTACGGCCTTGCATCATTAGTTCCACTAATTTCTTCTTATCTACATAACAGAAAAATATGTGTAATGGTAGATGGCCTTTATTCTCAATTTCACTCAATAAATGCTGGTGTTCCCCAGGGATCAGTTTTGGTCCCAATTCTGTTCCTCATTCATATCAATGATCTCATATCTACCACTCATAATCCAATACATTCCTACGCAGATGACTCAACACTCCACAGTTCCTTCACATTTACCAATTCTTTCACCCAACCCGATCTTATAAATTCAAAAAGTAAACACTGCAATTTCTCTGAACCAGGACCTTTCTAGAATTAATGGATGGGGACAAAAGAATCTAGTTTCCTTTAATGCACAGAAAACCAAGTACATTCAATTTTCTAACCGACAGTATCTCACTGACTCCCATATATTTGTTAATGATGTAAATATTCCCACTTCCCCTAGTATTGACATTCTCGGTGTAACATTAACTACTAACTTGAGCTGGACACATTATGTTAGAAGCATTGCTAAGAATGCCTCTAAAAAACTGGGACTCCTGTACAGAGTTCGAGAATTCTTCACTGACGAGCAGTTGGCCGTGATATATAAAAGTCATGTGCGTTCTCAGATGGATTACTGTTCACCTCTGTGGGGTGGAAGTGGAGTGGTTGCATTGAGGCAGTTGGACAAAATTCAAAATAAAGCTATTAGATTAATCAATAACCCTGCAATCACACAGGACCTTCCTACATTAGCCATACGAAGAAACGTTGCATCCCTTGCATTATTCTACAGATATTTTCACAGCAATTGTTCCGAGGAACTTTCTTCAATTGTGCCGCCTCTCCACATCTTTCCCCGTAGAACTAGGGCAGCTGAGAGCGCCCATGAATTTACACTTTCTCCTCCACAATGCAGAACTTCTGCTTATCAGAATTCATTTATCCCCAGAGCTACTACTCTTTGGAATTCACTTCCCTCGAATTGCTTTCCACAAACTTACAATCTACAAATGTTTAAATCCAGTTGTTACAAACATTTTATGAATGGAGGATGCCTTTAGGCACATGGACCTTTTTGTTTTATCTGTGTTTTTCCTTCCTCCGTTCAATGTCTCTTAAAAAAAAAAAAAATAAAAAAATCAGAATATGCGATTTTGAAATTACTAGAGAGTTACATAGACACACACACTGCACAGACCTTGCGGTCCCTACTAGACAGTCTGGATATAATTATAACATACTGTAGAATTTGCTATATGGAAGGAAAAGATACCACATTAAAAGGCTCTTTCCCCACCCACCACTGCCTCCGACCTAGAGTCTTCATGATATTTAGTTAGGGAAACAAGGCCACCAGTAGAATGAGAATATTGCTACTGAGAAATATAGAGTAAAGAACGAAGTTGACCAATATTGTATACTACTGATGCTTAACCTAACTTTTTGTTTACCTATATTACTCCAACCTCCTCTAAATGGATGCCTATAACCTCCTTTTGAATTTGTCAATCGTATTACATTGTACATCTTTCTCTGGCAGTTTGTTCAACTCATTGACCACACTGTAGGTGAAGAAGTGCTTTTAATTGTGACATCAAGATTTACACTCCTGGTTATTAATTTCATTCCCTGTCCTTGAGTTAATGAACTATTACTGATTTTGAAAAGTGAATCTACATAAACAAATTCAAAGCCCTGCAATATTATGAAACACTCAACTAATTGACCTCGCAATCTTCTTTTCTTAACTGAAAACAAATTGAATTAATTTAGTGTTTCGTAATATGATATATTTCTCAGTGACGGTACCTTATTCAGACAAGGAAACCGAAATTCCACGCCATACTTAAGATAGGGCCTCACTATGCTTTTAAATAACGGTACTATAATGTTCTCAACTTTATAAGTAACATTAATTCTAATAAGCCCCAATGCTCTCTCTATTTGCAGTGTTCGCAGCTGCTGCACATTGATCTGAGTTCTTTAAATTTTCAGATATTAGAACCCCCAGGTCTTTAGCCAATGCACGTGTTGTTGGCTAGCATTGTATTGTTTGTATTCATAAATTTTTCAGTACCTATTTTTAAGACCTAATATTTGTTAATATTGAATGACATCTGCCATATATCTGACCAGTCAACCATTATGTTTAAGAGAGAGAGAGAGAGAGAGATAAGAAAAAAAGAAAAGACTGAGAAGGATAGTATGAGAGAGAATGTGTGTGTGTGTGTGTGGGTATGTATTCTTCATTGCCCTTCCCTCCTCTCTTCTCTGCAATCACAATAAATAATTAAGTAGCAATTAATCAGTTGTTCCCCCCTCCTTCCGTCCTTTATAACACTTCTACCTGTCTCGCCTCTGTATTCATTTGACTATATTACTTTTATTGGCTACTACTACTACCACTACTACTTTGACTATAACTACTAGTCGTAGTGGATGTCATTGGACAACCACTACGACTACCACTACCACAACTATGGATACTACTACGACTACCACTGCTACTATTAATACTATTATTACTACTGAATTCACTATCAAGTCTAGGATGAGATGTGTTGCAACGGCTAGCAAATTTATCAGACAATCTATATATTTAGCACAGCGGATAGCGTGGTGGACTGCAGACCAAATGGACCTCAGATCGTGGCCACGCCAAACGTTTAAAGGTGTTTCCGAGATGATCGGCTCGTTCATGCTGTCCTACAAATATCCTGGCTACACCGACACGTCAAGAAAATACCTCCTCCCCCCCCCACACCTAATATCATCAACAATTCATAGCATAGAAGAAGCCCGCTCATATTCGAAGATGCTGTGAACGACCGTATACTGCTCTCTCCAAAATCAAGTGACGTGTATAAAGTCCCTTTCGGGACTTCGGTGAGACTTATTCTATTGCACTAGACATATCAAAAGCCGGACGTTAAAACATTTGTCACACAAGCAACAATTTGTTAGTTAGTTATTTAAAATACGCATTCAGAGGCTATCAACCCTTCTGGATTATTAAGCCAGCACACTGCAAGTCAAGTATATTTTCAGGACAGAAACCCCTTTTCGAGAACCCCAGTCCCTTGTGAACAATTTGATATAACCCCAGCCACCTTGTTCTCCCTTCAAGGCTGGAGCTGAGCATGAATGGGGGGCTTAAAACAAAGAACGAGCCGGTTGACACACTCAAACTGTCTCGATGTCTCATTCGCCATCTGGAATAAGACCTCCAGACTTCACCGTGTTTAACGGTTTAACGGAAAAAGTTGGAATATAGATAATAATAAAATTAATATATACATAAATGACCATGCAAATAACATTTAATTCAAATTGAGGCGCAATTATATACACAGTATATAATATATATATATATATATATATATATATATATATATATATATATACAGGGTGTCTCAGAAGGAAAGGTCATAATGTTAGGAAATGATAAAACAAAATATTCTAAGCCTAAAATGTTCTATAAGAAATATTCCAAATCTCAACCAGTAAAGAGATATTGTATGTTGAAAATGGTATTTTCTTAAGTATTTCCCCTTAAGGGTAGCCTAGCTTTCCTAGTACCTACCACACCTCCATCTAACTGCAGTTATTTTATCATGTTATTGTAAAAATATTATAATTCTGTAAGTTGCAAAATTATTATAGATATAATAGCTCACTTTGGACCAGTTGGAAACTATCTGACATGGAAGAGTCCATTACAGTGAGGCGGGGGAGGACACTAAATAAAACCTTCAATATCTTGTTAACGGTTGAGATTTGGTCTTTTTCTTATAGGACATTTTAGGCTTAGAATACCTTGTTCTTTAATGTCCCAAAGTTATGCCCTTTCCTCCTGGGACATCCAGTATATATTGTATATATATATATATATACAGTATATATATATAAAGTATACGACGTTGCTGATGTCGGCGACATCCTAAATGACGTTAGATCACTAACTGACGCTTTCACGGGTAAACAATACGCGAGGTTAACGAATCGTACGTCTGGCAACTATGCTGGACACAGGCGTGCCCCAGACACAGCATAAGTCCCTTAGTTGAGCTATAGCCGCCGTGACGAGTGGATGTTCGACGCCTGGAGGGCCAAGTTTTCAGCCAACTTGCCTAGCGCCAAGCTTCTTTGCCAGCCTCCCGACCAGTGGTATGCCGGCCAAACCTCCTTTAACTTCGGCACAGATAGAAGTGATCAAGGCCCTACACATAGAGAAAAAAAAACAACCAAAGAAACCCCTTGCATACCGGGATTAACATAAGAACAGTACAGAGGTGGGTGAAGAAGATAAGAGAAGTTGGGCAGGGCCTGTCGCCGTCGCACAAGAAGCGGTCGGGAAAGAAGCCTAAACTCGGGCCCAGAACTCTGCATATTCCAAAACGACAACTGGAGGCGAATCCCACCCTTACTGCCACCCAACTGAAGAATAATAATCCCATGCTTTTGTCTGATGTGTCTCTGAGGACCCTACAACGTTATCTCTATGACATGTTGGGGTACCGGAGGTATCGCGCGGTACCCAAGCCATGGTTAACTCGCATACATGGCAAGAATAGACTCAGATTTGCTCTTAAACATAGAGGTTGGACAGAACAACAGTGGCGCAAAGTACTATGGAGTGACGAGAGCACATTTACAGTGATGGATAATGTAGGGAAGTATGTGTATCAGAAGCGAGGGAGTGACAGGTACAACCCAAAGTACACTCGCAAGACGGTGAAATTTCCCGATAGTGTCATGGTATGGGGCTGTTTTAGTAATTATGGTGTTGGGAAGTTAGTTTTCTTGCCAAAAATGCCCGCATGAATGCAAACTCGTATATGGAACTTTTAGAAGACAATTTGCCTGAGTCTATGCGTAAGTGCAAGGCCAACTTTGACATGCAGGACGGCGCACCCTGCCATACCGCTCGTACAGTGATTAACTACTTAAATGACTGTATTGTGCCTTTCTTCAACCCTTGGCCTGGCAACTCACTGGATCTCAACCCAATTGAAAATCTCTGGGCCATCATTAAAGGGAAATTGATCCACTACGACACCTCCTCAGTGCCCTGACTCTCAGCCGCCATTCAGGATATCTGGGACCATATTCACCCCAAATAACTCCACAAGTGTGCCAATTCTCTCCCCAGGCGCCTGAAAGCTGTCAAGAAGAGCCGCTGCTTTTCATCCAAGTACTAAATAGGTGAGTTACCCCTGAATTTTGTTTATTTTAGCGATTACATGTGTTTTTTGTTGGCGCATCTGATTTTTCAGGTGCGGGGGTGACGCGACAACATCTTCACCGACGTCTACTGTATATATATATATATATATAGTATATACAGTATATATATATATATATATATATATATATATATATATATATATATATATATATATATGTGTGTGTACTGTATATATAATAGCCAGGGCTAGGATTCGAACCTCTACAGGCAGGAGGTCTATCACTATTACCACTGCGATGGCTAAAAGGAGAAATCTGGTACTTCTATCTGTGTTTCTCCCCAACCACACTCGAGGGTGTACAGAGACTTGATAACTATCTACCACCGAATCACCAAAATATTAAAACCACTCACTATTAATCGACAAATATAGTAAAACTGAATACTGTATATTTACAAATTAGTAAAAACCAGTCCAAGCGACACACAGGGCGAAAAAAAAAATAAATAAATAAATAAGCTGCTTCCGTTACAGCTTAAAGGACAAATCAGATTATATGAGTGTGAAAGATAATTAAATTTGGTTCAGTAATAACCAAAATATAGCATCGCCCTAACAACAACAACAACGCCATGAATAAACCCTAGGGGTCATAACTTCGCAAGGACCTAATAAAATATTGTATATTGGCAAATATTGTAAAAGGAAATACTGCATATTGACAAAAATGCAAACGTATAAATATTGTATATTGAAAAAACTTGCAAAGCAAAATACTGTATATTAACAAAAATACACACAAAGTACTGCATATTGACAACACTTGCAAAACAAAATAAAACTAGCAACAGAAAATACTGAGCATCGACAAAAGCGGCATAGTGAGCCAACAGTCAAAGTCAAAACTCGGGGAAACACCTTCACAACTTTGGCCTAAGTTTTCTTTTAGATTTATCACGGTTATATTTCATTGGAGCAAATCTGCATTTCTTTTGGACGAGAACATCCTTCATTCGGAGGTGAACTTTATTTGGCGACTAATATTTCTGAATTTTGACTAATTTCATACATTAGGGGAGATTTGGATTTACCTTTTATTTAATATAAGGTAATATTATTTAGTGTCCTCCATAGACCTCCATCAAACTTAAAGATCTCCCTACAAGATAAGTGTGTGCAGTTTTCAGTAGAAAATGCCTCTCCTCGCTATCGCTCACTAAGATAACATCAACACTCAAATGCCACAACAAATCTTAATATAGCCAAACTACAGGGGTGTATGTTTAAAAATGTCAAACCTAAGAGGACTAAACATGAGAGAGAATAGGTTCCAGCAAGCTCCCATACCTCCCCTTAATTTTGGCGACGCAGACAGGTGTTACAGTGCATCAATAGAAGTCCATACACCTTAGAATCGTGGAGGTCTTTCAGAAAATGTATAACAAATGCTAATACTATATTACAAAAACATGACTCCTAATAATAATAATAATAATAATAATAATAATAATTAAAGTTGCAGGCAACATTGTCCGGGGTTCGATGGTTTTGCAAGCAGGATATTGTGTTGGGTCAAGTTTTGCTGAGGCGGGCCAAATAGTATATGCATTTGAAACCAGTAGACAAAAGTAAGGTAGAAATAACTTATAATCCACCTGTGTAGAAAAATAAGGTAGACAAAGCTTTTAATCCCGATTTTATATACTGGAGTGAGAGTGAGCTGAACGGAGAAATGGATAGGCGACGAGCATGCAGGGAGGTTTTAGGAAGGGAAGAGGATGTGTAGATCAGATTTACGGAAGCGAAGCATGGACGTTCGGGAAGAGACTCAGACCAAGAGTGAGAGCGGTGGAAATGAGTTACTTGAGAAGTGCGTGCGGAGTAACATGGAGGGATAGACAGATGAATGAGGAAGTAAGAAGGAGGTGTGATGTGGAGGTAGATGTGCTGGAAAGTGTGAAAAGGAACAACTTGAGATGGTTCGGCCATATGGAATGTATGGAATGCGAGAGAATGACTAAGAGGGTGTACGAGAGCGAGATGGAAGGACAGAGAGGGAGAGGTGCACCGAAGGAGAGGTGGAAGGATGGAGTGAGGAAGTATATGGATGAAGGCGGTGCTAGTTGGGAGGAGGGGCGTCGACTGACTGGGGACAGAGGCGCATGGGGGCGGTTCGTTCGTTGCCACCCCTTCGTGGATAACGGCGTCAGGCAATAGATAGATAGATAGATCTACTGGATTAAAATATAATAATCCCCCATGTAATTCACAGCCTCATCGACAATAAACAAAACCCAACTGATCATCTGCACCTACCATCCCACAACAAACTGCTGCTCAACCATACCTGGCATGAAGAGCTGACAGTTTTGCTACGATGACAACAATGCACAAAAGCTTCATGTATGGACTAAAACCAGATCTTTCAACCTCATTGCCAAGGTTATTGTAGCCTTTAGTGAGATGGGTGAATCTTGAGTAAGGTTGGTGAAATAATATATACACTACGTCACTCAGGTATTTACAATCTGAACATAAAATAGAATGGTAATATCAAAACAGTCCAATATTCAGCATGTCACTCAGGTATTTACAGACCGAACATATAATGAAATGTATGTATGTATGTAATTGTGTACTCTGGCACTTACCCCATTTTTCCTCTTTTTTGTTTCCTTTTTGTTGGGGACATGGACATCACAACACAGCAGAAAGACAAAACAAAACACAAAATCAGGCACATCTAGGTCTTCCAGGAGAAATACCCAGAGACCCAGGCTCATTTGGGGTCCCCAGCTAGATTGCCAGGTCCCAGTTCTCCCGGAGAGGCTCCGATTTCCGCAGACAGACCCACAGCGGAGCCGCCACCACAAGCCCGCCCACCATGCTTCCAGGCTTACCCTTCCCTGGGCCAGGTGCCTGACGGACTATTATCTAGTGACTTCTAGTCCAACTGGTGCATGACCCTCTCTCCCAAACTACTGCGTTTACACTCATCTATTCACTAGCATTCCTATTTATTACCACATCTCTTGCTTCATCTATACTCATTCCTTTATCTTCCAACGCTTGTCCTACACAGTCTCTCCATCTCAATGGCGTCTTCCTACCCCTCTACCTCCCCTTGTATCTGACTCACATATTCTCTTGGTAACAACAAAACAATCCATTCTTAACGTCTCATCAGGTATAAAGTGAGTATAGCACTTGAGTATATAATATAATGGTAATATCAAAACTGTCCAATTTTTTTTTTTCTCTATGTGATTGAGGGAGGCAAAAGGCAGAACTGCCTATAGTGAGTGCCTCCTCCATAGTTGAAAGAGTGACAGGGCCAAAATCAAGGGACGATCGAGCCAAAATGCCTGGACACACGGAGTTTGAAGCAATTTAAGTCATAGGTAGAGGGAAAGACTGATTCTGGGAGAGAGTTCTAGAGCTCAGCTGTTGAGTAGAAGAAAGTTTGAGGGTAACGTTTCACTCTTGGGTTGGAGAGTTGCACAGAGTAGGGGTGGGATTGAGTTGCAAGACGGGTACCACATGCCCTATGTAAAGAAGGTGGTATACACTGGGAAAGCTCTGAGGAACACTGATTATTATAGTAGCGATAGAATAGCGAGAGAGATGCAACATTGCGGCGGAGAGAGATATATATACAGTACATCACTCGGGTATTTACTGTACAATCCAATTGTATAATAATGCTAATATCAAAACAGTGCCATCTTACCGTCTCGTCAGGTATAAAGTGAGTATAGCAGTTGGGTATTTAGAGTCTGACTATATAAACATCATGGTAATATCAAAACAATGCCATCTTACCGTCTCGTCAGGTATGAAGTGAGAATAGCACTTGATACTGGCCGTGCCCCCGACCGGAGCCATTTACTTTGTTTAGTTTCCTCGCTAGACCTCCATCAAGCCTAAAAGACAAAACACAAAACACAAACAATAAAACACTCCATAGACTCCCCCTCCAAGATAGGTTGGTACTTTGTTCGGTAGAAAAATGTTCCGTCCGCAATAAAATGCACATAAGTATAAGTATGCACATGAACCTATCAAACTAACGCGAATAGGCATAACGATTGAAAATAAGAATCGATGCAATAACATAATAACCTACCCCTCCTCCCCATACCCACTCAATCTCTCTCTCTCTCTCTCTCTCTCTCTCTCTCTCTCAGAGAGCATTCTGCTTTTCTCTCCTTTTCTTCAACTTTCCTTTCCTATCGTATATGTCATATCTATTAGAATTAAGTCCTGACCACCTCGTTTGGATCGTAAGGTTTGTGTGGCCAGTGTATATATGTAAATCTGTGTAAATATATCTTTCTCCCCTGATCTCACCTACGTTATAGGTGTATATACTGTATATACAATATATACTGTATATTTTACGTCCATTATTCATTTCAATTATAATCATGCACAATATACTGTAGTTATCTTTACATTTGAGGGACAGGGGGATAGGAATCCTCCTCCCCTTGTAAAATTCACCTACTAGACGATAACAGAGTAAGGGTCGAGAGAACACGAAAGTGGTCCCGGACCCTAAGAATTGGAACTTTGAATGTTGTTTCTGTTCACGCTCTGCCTCGAGTCGGCCACCCCCAGCCATGGGGTATGTGTCTGAGTATATACATACATACATACATACATACATCTTCACAGTATCAACAGACAAGTGTAGACGCTGATCTCTTACTGATTATGACTTATGTATAATCACGGACTTGCATCATAAATCACCTGTAACACTATCTCATCCGACGTCTACGCGGTTCATATGATATTTTGATTAATTACTATATATTGAGTGTTGTGATGGATTTTCTGATTTCCGATCAATTTGTCTTTAGTTTGTACCATAGTTGTACCCAAGACTTAAGAAACGCTTCCCCAGACCCCCTACAAAAAAAATAAAAAAAATAAACTAACTTGAAGTTCAATTTCTATAATTTCGGGGCGTCCCCTTCATTGTAAGATTGCTATCCCTCGCCCATTAAGTTTCGACACCTGAATTAGGCGAACCGTTTTATGCTCACCAAACTATTGGGGGGAAAAGTCTTAGCACATCAACACTAATGATGTGAAACAGGTCTCAAAACGACCCCCTCGATTCAGGAAGGGTTCATTAAATCATTAACTCTTTCAGTATCGGTGCCGTACATTTACCTTTATTCTGGCTACTTTTAAACGATTATATTATGTTTAAAATGGGCCTCCAGCAATTAGCATGCTTCGAACTTTATGACTTAACCCATTTTACTACCACAAATTCTTCCAGCCCGACTCAGTCATGAGCCATATAATACAAAGGTACAAAGGGTTACAAAGGAAATAAAGCAACAACAGGCCCAGCGACCCCTCAAGGCTGCTTGCCCTCCAAAACACTGATGGTCAAGTGTTTAGAGTGGGTAAGGGAAAAATGGATAGGGAAAACTGGCCTAGGACAAATATCCGTGGCAGGAATAGATGTTAGTAGGGGACAGTTGTTAGTAATATAATAGAGGACAATAAAGAGAGAGAGAGAGAGAGAGAGGGGGGGTGGAGGTTAGAGGGGAAGAAGAGGGGAGTGAGCAAAACAGCAATTTTAAAAGCTTTTCTCCGACTGCCTCCCGTTTCCTCCCCCCCCCCCTCCACCTGCTCTCTCTCTCTCTCTCTCTCTCTCTCTCTCTCTCTCTCTCTCTCTCTCTCAGATCAATTGACCTCAGATCAATGTGCACCAGCTGCGAACAAGGCCAATCGAGGATGGAAATATATTAAGATACATTTTATTCATAAAAATTAGAACATTATAGTACCTTTATTTAAAAGCATAGTGAGGCCCCGTCTTGTATATGGCATGCAATTTTGATCTTCTTATCTGATCAAGGTCATTGAGGAACTCGAGTCGGTGCAGCGTAGAGTGACACATTGTATTCTGTCACTAAGAAATAAATCTTGTCAAGGAAGACTAACAAAAATCCACTTGTTTTCACTTAAGAAAATAAGATTGCGAGGTCAATTAATCGAGTGTTTCAAGATACTAAAGGGATTTGACAAAATTGATGTAGATTAACTTTTTAAAATAGATAATAGGTCATTAACTCGGGGAAATGGAATGAAATTTAAAACCAGGAGGGTGAATCTCGATGTCACAAAGCACTTCTTCACCTACGGTGTGGTCATTGAGTGGAACAAATTGCCAGAGAAAGTGGTCCAATGTAAGACAATTAACACATTCAAAAGAAGTTTAGACATCCATTTTGAGAAGGTGGGATTAATATAGGTAAACAATAAATTAAAATAGGTTAAGCATCAGTAGTATATAATATTGTTCAACTTCGTTCTTTACTATCAATTTCCCAGTAGAAGTTTTTCTCATTCTGCTGGGGGACTTGTTTCCCCAACTAAATTTCATGCCGATCAACGGGAGGAAGGTGGGGATAGAGCCTACTGCTTTGCTATCCTTGCCTTCCACTGTGTAGCAAATTTTATTTTAGCATTAAGTTCGGACTACCTAGTAGGGACCGCAAGGTATGTGTAGTCTGTGTATATATGTAACTCTATGTAACATTATATCTCTCTTAGGGAAAAACTCGTTCCAGTATACTTGGTAGGGAACCTTATAGCGTCAATTTTATATAATAGCCCATTCCATATTCGACATTAGTACCTTATAAAGTAGAATATAATTATATCATCTAGTTTTTATTACTTGAAGGATTTACAAGTTCTTAGTAGTTTGTCTATACCATCTCTCTTTGTCTCTCTCTCTCTCTTGCTCTCTCTCTCTCTCTCTCTCTCTCTCTCTCTCTCTCTCTCTCTCTCTCTCTCTCTCTCTTTCTCTCTTTTCTTTGTTTCTTTTTTAACCTGCTGAATTTGTACTTGCTCGCTTTGAACTAGAGCACTTCGTTTTGAGCTGATTGGCTGATGTACTGTGTAATATTTTGTTTGAATTTATTTTTGCAACTTCGTTGAGTTATTGCATTTCGTGGAGTCGGAGGATGAGTGCTGCTACGCGCTGTCACGGTGTATGCCCCCATTGATTGATTTAGTTTAGCTCGAAGTTAAAATTTTACTTAAACCAAAAGCAATCCAGTGCAAATTCGATACGTCTCTCACTGTAATTCTGAATGCAGGATTATTCATACCATTCTAATGCACTGGAAGCAGCAAGGGTGTTTCTTTATTTCGTGTCGGTGAAGCAAAACACGGTGCAACTTCCATCACAGAATACTTCCCATTTATAAGAAGGGATTCGAAACCACAAACTAATGGTAATTAGCTCAATAGAAAGACCAGTGGGAGACACCTTCACAAATTATATTATAGATATGTATTATAATCTAAACATACTCGTTATTTCATAACATAGTACATATGTTATAATGTATCGGTATAATTTTGTATATACTGTCCATTCTGTATATAGATATACAATACCTCTCTCTCTCTCTCACACACACACACAAACCGGCTGTAAACTCGATTAATTTGCTATTAATTTGCTTTCTATTTAATTAATTTTCACCAATATACTGTTAACAATAATTCATCATTCATGCTTCATTCAACTAACTCACAGCTGTTACATGTTTATTTCTTATGAATTAAGCCGGTGGCACACAAGCGCTTTTTCCGTCAATTTTCGATGAGCAAAGTGTTTTCTTGTAAAATGTTAGAACTTTTTGTACTCATATAGGCAACTAGACTAGAGGTATATTATGCAAGGCATCAGAATTCTGATAAAGCGTAAATGTTAAAGCTGCCACACTACAATTGCCCAAAAAAATCGACGGAAAAAGCGCTCGTGTGACATCGCCTTTACAGCAGTTCCAGTAGGCCTATCATATTATAACCCTGATGTAAATAAGTAGGTCAACAATTATGAGCATTAACCCCTTAAGGGCGGGGCCGTTTGTTGACGACCTAGCTGCCAGGCGGGTATATTTACCGAAAACGAGCTTCATTCCATGCTATTTTTCATGCATAAACAAGAGCCAGAGCATAATACAAATAGGTATCCATGAAAGGGCGAAAATAGAGCTTTCCAATGACACCTGAATCAGCCTAGTAAGACCACGGGTTATCCTGTAGCGATCGCGTAACCGGAGAAGAAAATACCCTAAAATAGGGTAATTTCAGTAGTTTTTTCCTCATCTCACGAGGACGATTGATGGTGGGACGACGGCGGTGGTCCCAGACACGGCCCAGTGGTGGTGCCGAGTGGTCAGAGTCCGCCTATCGTCCTCCCAACGCACGGACTCTCTCTCAGAGCCCCGAATGTGCTCAGAATACCGCCCGTCATATGACGGGTACTGGACGATAGGCCATTTATCTCTCGCCCGCCATATGACGGGCACCGTGGCTTGAGTGTTAACCTCTATAACTTACAAATTACTAGAGTAATCGAGCTAATATATCTACCATTAGGGTAGAGTCAGCCAGGGATTAGGTGTGGAGATTTACAGCCCGTTTATCCTAGCCTTTATTAGTTGTAGAGGGTTGGGTTCACGATTTCTGGCCTACCTATTTGGAACAGGGTATAGGGAGATAACCAGCCAGGTCAACAATGACCATAGTCCATTCCTTACAGTTAGGCCAGATATCATTAACCCTAGTTTATTTAACTCAAAAAGGGCAGGAGCATATGGGCTGTAAATTTCCACACCTTTTTCCTGGTCGACTCTTCCCACATAGTAGACATATTAGCTCGATCACCCAAGTACTTATTTTGTTTTATAACTGGGGGCAGGGGGCTAGGAATCCTCCTCCCCCTGTATAATTTTCCGACTCGACGAGATAGAGAAACGGGCGAAAGTGTTCCTGGACCCTGGTAATAGGAACTATAAATGTTGTTTCTGTTCGGGCTCTGTCTCGTGTCGGCCACCCCCAGCAATGGGGTATGTGCCTGAGTATATACATACATACTGTTATGCCAGGATTTTTACCGGGTTTATATTGGGTTTTGGTAGGTTCAACTTAACTGGAGAAGTCAAAATCACACAACACATGCACAGAAGGAGTAAAGGTTAAAATATAACACTGCATACATCATATTAATTAGTAACTCACTAGACAGAACAATAAGATTTATTTATAATTATGTGAACAATGGTTATATACATATATTAGCCGAGCACGGACGAGGATCCACGTGGGAACTAGGAATATACTTGTCTCTCTCTCTCTCTCTTACTATGCGCTATACACCTTAATTCACTGGTGTACGATATACTTTTCTTTGTTCTCTTTGGTGCTTTATCTCGTATCTCGTAGTGATGAGAAAACATATACTTAGGTTCAACTAGGTATCTCAGGTTTATTACTAGTATCACAGAACAATGAGAAATACAATATACTCAATCACACTGGTATGTAACTAAACAGAGTCCTAGGAGTGACTCTATTTTTCCTAAGTATTCCACCTAGTCGCACTGGTGGTGAAAATAAAACAGAGTCCAATGAGTGACTCTATTTTCCCAAGTATTTCGCCTGGTCACACTGGTGAGAGAATAAAATAGAGTCCAATGAGTGGCTCTATTTTCTTAAGTATTTCACCTCGGCGCACTGGTGTATGAGTGAAAGGTATTTTCAGTAACACTCCTAATCTAGCACTTGAAGGCTGGAGTGATGAACACAGTCTGGGTAGAGATAAGAGTAGTGAAGTTTGGTCGTCTAGTTTCCGTCGAGCCGCTTAGGTGGTCCTGCTGTGTGGATGGTGTAGTTTGGGATACAGATGGATTAGTTGGTTTTGGGTCTTAAATGATGGCTCTTTGATGTTATGACAGGGGACTTTCATCGGACTAACGTGAGTGGAAACATGTCCTAGGCTACCAGTGCTCGTCTATCCTGACCGTTATACTAATCGTTGATGAAGTTCCGTTTCGGTACTCTTGACTTAGGGTCTTTAATACAGCGTCTCTAGTGTCATGACACAGTGACAAGGTATCGGGCTAACGCGAGGAGATAGTAAGATCATGAACTTACTAATTTCACTCGATCTGCCACTGACCGTTATAAGAGGTTCAAGGAACTCAGGTTCGGTGTTTAGACCTTTTTACTGCAAGTGTTCTTGACCATGGCATTGGACAGATACAGTATGGACTTCTATTTGTAGAGTGCCGTTATTTAAACGGTGTCTCACAAAGCCCGAACTATTAGAATGACCTTTACCATGGCAAGTATCTTTCTATATTTTTTGAGTGTGGTTTTGGCAAAAGAAGTAAGGTGGGGACATGTCCTTGCGGTTATACTTCTAATATCAAAGGTGCAGCCTATCAGGGATCTAATTATTAAGCACTATTCCATGGCAAGTGATAATAGTAATTCCTCAATAGGGAAAACAACTCTGCAGACCTCGAAAGATATTCACCATGGCTTTAATTCTTTACTTGAATGGGAGGGTAATTTTGGGCCTTGATTGCTGACATGTCACTTTATCAAACCCCAGAATTGCTTACTTTTCCATGGTTTTCGTCGGGGTAGTGACGACTTCGGCTGAGATGTCCCAGGTCAAGTATGCGGAGGTCAGAAGGCCATAAGTACAGTGGGGGCGTATTCTGGGGGGATTAGGTAGACCCCCTAGAAGTTTGCGGGCAGGGGAGTAGGCCTCTGCGTGGAAGAACGGCGCAACTTCTCCTTGGTGGTGTACCTGTGTTGGTCCTTGTGCCTCTGACTGTACATTATTTTCTTCTTATTAGCCTCGTGGTTATTGTTGGGGATTGGAATTGTCTTGCCTTGCGAAGTTGGTATAGCAGGATTTATGGTGGCAATCCTGGCGTCTCATCTGGTATGGTGTAGTGGTGTGCAGGTAGATTCTGGGCAGCCATGTGTTGATGGTTTTGCTGTGGTGTTGATGTCCTTCTGTGGTTTTGATGCCACGAGTGTTTTCCGTGGTGGACGTGAACTTTGTATGTGTTGGTCTTCTGCGCCTTGTTTTTGTTGTCGCTTTTCCCCGTTGCGTAATTGTTGAGTGCAGGTATTCTTGTGTTCTTCGTTCTTCTGGTCTTCGTATATCCTTCCTTCGCCTTGGTTAGTTTTGGTTCTTGAATTTGCTTAGTTTTCCTTGGTGTGTGTGCCTTCTTGTCTCGGTTATATTAGTCTCCCCTCCTTCTGGTCCTTTTCTTTTTCCTTGTCAAACGGGTATGGTGAATATGATTATTTCGGGTATTTTACATACATACATACATACATACATACATACAATACCTGAAATGAGATTTTTGGCCTACCTATAATGTACAGGGTATACTACTTATTAACCAGGTGCCAAATACTGAAAAACGCTAGTGCTTTAGCAGAGGATTTCTCAATCTGTAGTGAAAATATAAGAAACTGCTTCTGTATGTATCTGCATTTTTTTAAAGTCAAGATTATAATACATAAGAGCATATTTCTATACAAAATCTTCGAATTAACTGCGTAATGAAGATCGGCGCATTTACTGGTGAAATTTATTTTAAAAAGTATTTTTCAAAACTCAGTGTAAGAGGATTGTACGAGTTTGAAAATGTTACAATAATTAGAATTATATGCTTGGCTTACGTTATTTGTTTTATATACGTATAATAGTCTGTATATTAATTATGACCGAGCCGAGAAACATTAGAGTGTATGTGTGTGTGTGTGTGTGTGTCTGTGTGAATGCCCGTGTGCGTGTATGTGAACCCCAGTGTTGTACATGTGCGTGTGGTCGTCAGCAAAACACAAAATGATGGCAATATTTCCTTGTAAACTCCCGCGCTTACACAGCGTTAAAAACACACCCGTTCCAATATTAATTAATGCGCTGTTCGAAATATTACAGGAATATGATATACTACGAAACCAACATACATTTACGTAATAGAATAGAGGAATTGATAAATAGAGGGCGTAAATAATAGAGGAAGTAATAAAAGGAAGAAAAGAATAGAGGTAGTAAAGAAAAGAGGAAGTAAATAATAAAGGAACAGAAGAGAGGAACAAAATAGAGGGAGTACAGAATAGTAGGAACAGACTAGAGGAGTTAAAGAATAGAGGAATTCAAAAGAACAGAGGAAGAAAATAATAGAAGAAGTATACAAGAGAGGGAGTAAATGATAGAGGAACAACATAGAAGAAGTAAAGAATAAGGAAAGTAAAGAATAGAGGAACAGAATAGAAGAAGCAAAGAATAAGGTAGGTAAAGAATAGAGGAAAGAAAGCATTGAGGAAGTGAAGAATAAGGGAAGTAAATAATAAAGGAAGTAAAGGTTAGAGGAAGTAAATAATAGAGGAAGTAAAGGATAGAGGTAGTAAAGAATAGAGGAAGAAAATTATAGAATAACAGAATAGGGGAAGTAAAAAATGGAGGACGTTAAGGATAGAGAAACAGAATAGAGGGAGTGAAGATTAAAGTAAGGCAATAGAGGATAAACAAATGGAATATGGGAAGTAAAGAATGGAAGAAGTAATGAATAGAGGAAAATAATAGATAAATTGAAGAATAGAGGACGTAGACAAAAAGGAATTACAACAAAACAATCAACACACTAAAAACAAAATCCGTGAACCCAAATTCCGTGCACCTAATGACGTCCTCCATTATCACTATCTGGTGCGATGCTTTGGGGAATATTGGTTTCATTATTATTGAGGGTTTGGATTGTTTTTGCCATTTTCAAATATATTTATTTTTAGTGTTCCCCCTGGACTACATATGGATAAATCTCTCTCCAAACCCCCTTTAACTTAAACACACTCACACACACACACACACACACACACACACACACACACACACACACACACACACACACACACACAGCCCGTAGCCTAGTGGTAGAGCTCTCGTCTCACACACGAGGGGCCGGGGATTCAATCCCCGGCCGGGCGGAGACAAATTGGGCTTGTCTCCTTTCATGTGTTAGCCTCAGTTCACCTAGCTGTAAATTGGTACCTGGAATAAGTGGACGACGTTGTGACGTCCTATCTGTGGTTGGCAAAAATGGTACAAGGCGAGATGGGTATCATATGGTTCACCTAAGCTGATGGCTACCTAAGCCTTCGGGCGAGACGGTACCGTCTATGGTGAGAATGGTACCATACAGATCCACCCTAAGCCTTCATTTCCGATGTCGCCAATTGGCTAAAAATACAGACTACACGCACATCCACAGCCATTCCAACGATACATATAACACCTACACATATAGGAGGCGGGAAATAACGAGCATGCTCACTCCCGCAATACAACTAGAGTAAGTACAACTAGAGTAAGTACACACGCACACAAACCAAACAGTTTAAATACACACACGCAAACTTATTTTCAATCTTTCTCTATATATTTTGTTTAGCGTACACACACACACACATACACTCAAAACAAATACAATTTTATATTAATACAATAATACCTTCAAATATCCGAATACCCGTAATACCCTAGTGATATTTTTGGTATGTGAAAAAAATAAAAAATACAAAACAAATAAACATCGAACCCAGGACCCGAATAAATTCGGTTTTCAGTACGGCTGGCTCACCTCTAATTTCATGTCATTCAACCTTCAGATGTTTTTGTTGACATAGTGTAAGATATATTGGTAGGGTCTTTACTGTCGAAGAGAGATAGAGAGAGAGAGAGAGAGAGAGAGAGAGAGAGAGAGAGAGAGAGAGAGAGAGAGATATTTACATAGATACACTGACCTCACAGAGCTTACGATCCCAGCGAAGTGGTCAGGACTTAATTGTAGTAGAGATAGCTAACCCGAGAATAAGGGACAGTGGAAGGAAAGGATTACAAAGAAGAAGGCTCTCTCCCCACCCTCCGGTCCCTCCGGCAATTGCTGTGCATGAAGACAGTTGGAAGTTAATAACCTTGCAGATCTTGGAAACCGCCTAAAGGAATTTATAGAAAGTTTGAAATGGAAAGGATATTACATGCAAACCTTAACCTGTAATAATATATATACCCACATACACATACATACATATACATACATACACACACATATACACATACATATATATATATATATATATATATATATACATACCGTATATATATAAATATATATACTTATATTTATATATATATATATATATATATATATATATATATATATACATATATATATATATATATATATATATATATATATATACACACATATACATACATATATATACATAATAATTACATATATACACACACACACATATATATATATTTGTTTTTTCCTCAGTTAGCTCTCTTCAACTGGAAGCAGTGTTCGTTACTACCACATCAGTCTATCATTGGTTATTGCCTACTCCATCCCTATTTCTCTGTGGTATTAGTCTAGATTTCTTTTAAATGCATCTATTGAGATACTATCTATTACTTTATTTGGGAGCTTATTCCACTCACTAATTATACTGTGAGTGAAGACATTTTTTGTTTTATCCAGGTTTGCCTTCTTACCTATTAATTTTAACTTATTTCCTCTTGTAGAACTCTCTTTGGCTATCTTAAATAGTTTATCAGAGTTAATGTTACTGAATCCTTTTAAAATCTTAAAACACTATCAGTTTTCCTCTTATCCTCCGTTTCTTAAGTGAGAATAGATCGAGTTCTCTTAATCTCTCATTATATGGTTAATTTCTTAGAGAAGGGATCAATTTAGTTGCTCTTCGCTGCACAGATTCCAGCTGTACAGTGTCCTTTATGAGGTAGAGAGACCAGAACTGCACAGCGTATTCTAGATGCGGTCTCACTATACTTTTATATAATGACATAACTATGTCTCTGCTGTGATAATGAACATTTCTTCTGATGAAGCCTAATGCTCTGTTTGCTTTAATAGCTGCTACCGTACATTGGTTTGAACATTTTAGATTTTCATTTATAAACACTCCTAGGTCTTTTACCTGTGTTACGTTATTAACTTTCTCCCCGTTCATGTAATATTCATATTTGTTGTTTTTGGAGCCTATTTGCAATATCTGGCATTTGTTTACATTAAAGGGCATTTGCCAATCCTCAGACCAGTCTGTGATTGTATTTAGATCTGTTTGTAGACTGATTCTATCGCTTTCCGAAATTATTGCATTTGCTATCTTGGTGTCATCCGAGAATTTAGAAAGTATATTATTGATAACATTGTCAATGTCATTGATGTATATTATGAACAAAATCGGTCCCAACACTGAACCCTGAGGGATTCCACTAGTCACTGGAGTCCATGATGATTCGACATCATTAATGACTAATTTCTGCTTTCTTTCACTTAGCCAGTTTTTAATCCATTCTTAGGTTTTGCCCTGTATTCCTAATCCCTGGATTTTCTGAAGCAATTTTGAATGTGGGACCTTGTCGAAGGCTTTCTGAAAGTCCAAGCACACTATGTCGAGACTTTTGGTGAAGTAATTTAAATTGAAAAGTCTATCATAAAAATCTATTAAGTTTGTTAGGCATGATCTCTTTGCCCTGAATCCGTGTTGACTATTGGTGATAAGATTGTTGCTTTCGGTGAAAAATACTATTTCATCCCTAATTATTGATTCCATAATTTTTCCAATTACAGAAGTTAAGGTAATAGGCCTGTAATTATTAGGTAATTTGCTGTCACCTTTTTAAAATATTGGTGTTATATTCGCTGTCTTCCAGTCGGTCGGTAAATATCCATGTTGGAGTGACATATTAAATATTATGGTCAGTGCTTCTGCGACTTTGTTTTTGACTAATTTTAAAATTTTAGGGACGAACAGGTCTGGGCCAGCGGATTTGTTTTCTTTCAGGGAATCAATCTTTCTCATGACATCTGCTTTAGTAATTTTGAAATCTAAGCACAACTTTCTTGTTTGATTGTTACCTTGTGACACGCCCAGGTTGCTATCAGTATTAAAAACAGAGCTGAAATGTTCGTTAAGAGTAGATGTTATATTTATGCTATCAGATTCAAGGTCACCTTGTTTATTAAGTATCGGTCCAATACCGCTATTAATTTGTTTGTTACTGTTTATATACCTATCGATTTTTTTGTTATTATTCTTACTATCCTTAGCTATGTCGATTTCGTAATTTCTCTTTGCCACTTTTATAAACGATTTAACTTTTCTTCTGGCAGCCTAGTACTGGTTGTTTATGGTATTATTATCTGCAACCCTCTTTAGCTTGTGTAAACGCTTTCTTTCTCTAATTGCTCTACTGATATCATTATTATACCATAGGGGTTTGTTAACATTTTTGTTGTGACGTTTACACAAGTGTACATGTTTATTTTGGCACTCATGAATATTTCTTTGAATTTAATCCACATTTCGTCAGTGCTGCTAAGGCCTTTGATTTGCATATGAATGTCTTTAAGTTCATTTTTTTAAGCCGCTAATATCGGCCTTGTTATAGTTGGGTATAAGTGTCTCGCTAATAATGCTGGTGTGTGCCATGTTCAATTGTAACCTGATGGTATTATGATCACAACCGGTTAATAATTCACCAATTTCTAGGTTTGATATTTGGTTTTCGTGAATTGTGATGACCAGATCTAGTATATTGTCACCCCTAGTGGGTGTCTAAACTAATTGCTGTAGGAAATCATCGTTAATTAATTCAATCATTCTATCGGATGCTGTGCCTGTTCCATTAACCCAGGAGCTGCCGGAAGACTCTTAAGAGTTTCCCTGGGCGACTGCGGGAAGAATCTTAACACCTTAAGGGGACTGACCTCCAGTGTCTCTCAAAGCTTTGTGAGTGGAAGGTTGGCTCACACTCACTCACACACACTCTCGCTTTCATTTCGCGATTTTGACCAGCCAAACACTGTTTCCACTTGTTTTATTGTTGTAACTGGTTAATATCTTCATATTAATAGTAAAATAGGCGCATATGAATAAGTATTAACGATATTTATGGTAAAATAACGATGTTAGTGATGGGAACAGCTCAAATACGTGCGCACAGGCGTGTGGTGTCTCATACCCTCCATGCGCAGCCGAGAGGTTAATATCATAACATGTAATATAAGTAGATGTGAAAAATGCCAAATCTACCAATGCCAAATCTGGCAATGCCAAATCTGCCAATGCCAAATCTACCAATGCCAAATCTACCAATGCCAAATCTACCAATGCCAAATCTGCCAATGCCAAATCGGCCAATGCCAAATCGGCCAATGTCAAATCGTCCAATGCCAAATCATCCAATGTCAAATCGACCAATGCCAAATCGGCCAAAGCCAAATCGGCCAATTTCTCCACATGGTGTAATATCCTAACCTAACTACTAATCCTAATATCTCTAACCTAACCTAACCTAACCTAAGCTAAGCTAACCTAGCCTAGCCTAACCTAACCTAATCTAACCTAACCTACCTACTAATCCTAATATCTCTAACCTAACCTAACCTAGCCTAACCTAACATAATAGAAGTAATAGTAGAAAACATTTCTCAGTATCTAGCAGTGTGTATACACTGGCCTAGATAAAGGAGTCCCATATGTCTCCTTATCATTTATTTAATAAGCTCAGAGATACGAGAGTCAGTATCGGCATGTTTACTAAGCATATATATTACACAGGAGTTTATTTGCCAGCCCAGATACGTTCCCCATAGGTATTCTATCTTTGGAAGCAAACATTAGCTACACAACATATGACCGTCACGAGGTCTATATCACATGACTGAGAAACGGGGAAGTACAAACCTAGTGACAAAACTTAGAACTTTGAGAGAAAATTCTAACCTAACCTAACCTAACTACTAATCCTAATATCTCTAACCTGACCTAGCCTAAGCTAACCTAACCTAACCTAAGCTAACTTTACCTAACCTAGCCTAATCTAACCTAAGCTAACCTAACCTAGTATAATAGAAGTAATATACGAAAACATTTCTCAGCATCTACCAGTGTGTATATACTGGCCTAGGAAAAGGAGTCCCGTACGTCTCATTATCATTTATTTACTAAGCTCAGAGATACGAGAGCCAGGACAGGAGTTTATTTGCCAGCCCAGATACGTTCCCCATAGGTATTCTATCTTTGGAAGCAAACATTAGCTACACAACATATGACTGTCACGAGGTCTATATCACATGACTGAGAAACGTGGAAGTATACAAACCTGTTCTGGGTCGCCTGCTCTAATAAATCGAAATTGATGAAGGGTAGCTGCGCACACACAGTCCACATTTATATATATATATAAATATAGGCGTTCAAACCTCGTAAAGGCATTAGTTAAATAGAAACCAACATGATGGAAGCATTTACCTCCGATGCTCTCGACATATTCAAACATCCCGCTCGCATAATAGTAGCGGGATACAGCAGTTCCGGCAAATCTGAACTTGTCAAGAAACTTATATCCAAGCATCATAATAATTTTAAAAGATTGTTATATGCGGTCTTCCCCCACACCCCCTACAGCATGATAAAGAAATAGGACCCAAGGTAACCGTATCTCCAGAAATAGTGAACCCTATAAGCGATGAGGATATTTACGATCAGAGAGGAACCTTATTCATCCTTGACGATCTATTTATCGAAGCTGTATAGAAAAAAGTAGTCGTTGACGCTTTTACCCGCGGTCGACATAATAACATTTCATGCATCTTCACAACCCAAAACCTGTACATGGGTGGTAAACATGCGAGGAATATTAGCCTCAACTGTTCTCACTTCCCAATACTGAGACAGCGTGACTTATTGCAAATACAACTACTTGGAAGGCAAATATTCGGCAAAGACCGAGCCAGCGATTTTGTTGAAATATACAAATCTGCCGTTTTCTCTAAACCCTTTGGCTATCTTCTCTTTGACTTAGGTATAAATACTCCAGAGGCCCTGCAATTCCGCACAAATATAGTGGGGGAACCACCCTGTGAACGTGTATTCCAATGGTGAGTTCTAAGCATTGAGAGCTATTAAATGTTCTCTACGCCCGTCACGATCAACCGTACAGACTGTCTTCTCAAAAGAAACTATGGGATAAGGCTCGAGACATTGATCCTTCCATAAAACTGCAAGACGTGACAGGATTTCTCAGGACCAGCAAAACCTACACCCTACATAAGCTACAGCCAAAGAAATTCCCCCGCCAGAAAGTTCTGTACCCCAAGCCCAAGATCATCATGGCTGCCGATTTAGCCGACGTCCGACATTTAAAGAAAGACAACGACAATATATCGTACCTATTAGTATGAGTGGACGTCTTTTCCCGTTTCATGCAGGTCATACCCTGTCCCAGGAAAGATGCGACTTTCATGCTAATGGCTGTTAAGAGGGTTATGGAAACTGATGAATCCAGGGGTGTGAGAAGATTGAACACTGATCTAGGCACCGAGTTTTATAATAAAAAAGTGAAGGAATATCTAACATCCCGCAGGATTAAGCTATATAGCGTTCATTCTAGTGAGATTAAAGCTTCCATCGCCGAACGAGCCATTCGTACATTGAAATCCCGCCTATATTGCTTTATTACACTGTGGAATTCCCCCCGATATATTAACCACCTCCAGGACATGGTCAGTGCCTAAAATAATTCCCCCCACTCTGGACTAAAAAAGGGACAAACCCCCACAATCGTACATAATTTAACTCGACCATCCGACACTGCATGGCAATTCCATCTAATGTATAAAAAGCCTCAGAAACCCCTCAGACGCATTAGTACCGAGCTAGCCGTTGGAGAGATTGTGCGTCCCGTGGGCAGCACTCGTTCATCCGCTTTCCATAAGGGATACACTCAGCAGAACACCCACAAGCTATTCCAAATTCGAGAAATAAAACACCAACATCAACCAAAAACCTATCTCCTGGAAGACGTATCCGGCGAACCCATAGAGGGCATCATCTACGGGTCAGAACTGGTGGCAAGTTCCTTGCCTGAGTCATTCGATATTAATATCCTGAGAACCCGCAAAAGCAAATGGGAAAAACAATATTTTGTACATTGGGTTGGATATCCTACCTCCTTTGACTGCTGGATTAATGCCTCTGACATCGCGCAAAGATGAACAGTAAGCTCCCCCTACACGGTGTACATAAAAAGTTTGTACTGCTACTTAAAAAACTTAACCCCAAGGAAAGGAAGAACCTCATTAAACAACTAGGACGCGAGCATTTAAATTGTATTTCTGAGATATTCTCCAACTTTCTAAAATAACATCTCACCCTGAATAGTAAAATTATAAGAAAGCTACAACACTATCGTGAGGATATACGAGCTGTTGCCCGGAAGAAAACATCTCTGGCCAAAAAAATATTAATTCTAACTAGTAAGGCTGGGGGTAATATATTAGCCGCCCTTCTCCCTGCAGTTGCCGGTCTACTTTCAAAACTGTTCTCATAATGTGTAGCTATTATCTCCTCCCCAAATCCACAGCCAAGCATGTTTTAACAAGCATCGAGGGTTCCCCTACACCGCCCTCCCCCTCCCCCTCCTCCGGACAACACGTTCCAGCAAGCTTGTCCTCCCACCTCCCCCCACACCCCGCTCCTAAGACCCTCCCGAGGAAAAAGAGAAAGAAATCAAAGCTGTGTTCGCATAATAACAAGAAATCAACGAGGGCTATGCGCAAAACCAAACTCCCACCACCCATGCTAATGAATGCCACATCTGTAATGGGAAATGCTTCCAAAAATCCCAGTCTAGCACATCTCCTGCCCGCCCACGTAAAATATAATGAAACACCATACGCTTTAGGGCTTCTGGAGCGAGTTAAAAACAACCCCTTACTTAGATGGGACAAGGATGGATGGCTACTGGACTCAGCTAGCAACAACAACGTTCTAGACATCGTGGGGGTACTCTTGTCTAAGGGGGTACGCCGTCCAAAGCCCAGCGTGATGACGTAGATCTAATTATTAGAGCAACGGGTCTTCATCCCTCTCATATTGTAAACACTCAGATCAAAAAGCAATATGGTGGAGGTATAAATAGTCTACTCTCGTCTAAAATACCCGCACTGACAACCCACGGGTGGGTTTCCTATTGAACCATCGTGAGTCCCACTTTCCGTGGGTTGCCCATTAAACTAATAGCTGGCAACCCCGCGTCAACCGCTCGTGGGGGTATTAAAGCCTCCCGAGACAGCCCAGACCCGTCATACTCTCTTACCCCAACAGTGAGCCAACTACAGCAGTTCCAGATGACAAGACCTCCACCCACCGCAATAGCTTCCTAGACGGTCAATCAACACCTTGAGAAATGGATGTAGTGGACACCCCCTCACATTGGGGGAGAGTGGTAATGGCTTCATCGATTGTGACGGGTGGTGGGGCTCAGGACGTTGCCCAGCCCGAATGCGAGAAGAAGGAGTGTCCTCCCTTCTACACTCTCTTGGAGGAAGGGGAGGCCCGTGGAGAAAGCGATGATTACTCACTCAGCTACGAGGAAGGGGTTCCCGGTGACTCCCGCTATCGTAACGATAAAACCATCATTGCCGGTGTTCACAGCTGCACGGCTTGTCGGGAGACCTCCGGCTTCATTGCGCTTCTAAACGTATCCAAACGTATCCATATAGTAACCTATACGGTGAAAGAGTGTCTATTTATCGGCTAAACCGATGCTGCTGGCGAGACAGGGGTGTGCCTGGGAGTGTTATAATTCGCGAGTCCGCCGATCCTAGTCTTCCCCATGTTGCTTGTCTTCTAGCTCAATACGCTCCCGGTAAGATGCTGGAGCTCAATGAGATTAACCAGAAATACCTACTCAGTTCTCGCGACGCCCAATTCATACAAGGGTTAAAGCAGGACCGCCACCAGGATCGTGTTAAAATGTTTAATGCCTGTGTTATTAAACTTGTCGATTGGGCTATTCAACATGAGATGACACGCATTGTATTCCCCTTCAAATGCGGTGCTGTGGGGCTCCCCTCTCACGTATGGACACAGGATTACCTGCCTATCCTAAACCATGCAGCCGGGAATCTTAAGACTTGCAATATATCCTGCGTCATCTTGGACAAGTGATGGGTGGGGTTAACCACTGTGAATGACAACGCAGGGTCAACCCCGGGTCAAAAACGCCCACACCCGGAGGAGGAGGGCAAATCGATCAACACCAACCCCAGGGAGGCGAGTGAGAAGAAGCTAAGGAACAGCGACGTGGATGAAGACTACGATGTTGCGACGCAAGACCCTCTCAATTCCTAATAATGCATGTATAATCTCCTTCAATGACTCTCTCTCTGTGTTAATAAATACCTAAGCATTGCCTATCGTGTATTACTCTCCCCCTCCTTGTAGGTAGCTATAAATACAAGAAACGAGCCAACTTCGCATTAGTCTCTTGCAGCTCATGCAGGACATGGAATACAAAGTTGGCCTGTTAAATGTGTTACTCCCTCAACGTTACTATACTATTAAGAGAGACGAAGCGGAATGCGCCATACATATAGAGTACGGGCAGCTTACTTCTTCACGCACTATTGAAAAGCGTAAGGTGCTTGTGACTATTTGGGAAAATACCTTGAGTCAGGACATTGAATACCTTATCGACCGGGTTAATAATAAAATACGGGCAATATTAACCCGACAAGTGCGGGAAGACTCTTAACTCCTTCAGACATATTATGTTCCAGTAAGTCTACGGAGGCGGGAGCCCGGTATCCTTGCCACCGCCTCGCACTACACTCACAACAACACTGCGGCCGTTAGAATTATCAGAGGTGGCTGAGGTTGCCACCAACGGTTTTATCGTAAGCTAACTTATCGGACTTACTGAGCTCCATATGACGCTAGAGCGTCATATAACTTATTAGAGAGCCATGAAGATAAGTCCATATGACGCACTAGCGTCATATGAGTTTTTGGCGCACTCGGCCATATGACGCGGTAGCGTCATATATGTCTGAAGGAGTTAAGAGTTTCCCCGGGCGACTGCGGGAAGACTCGTAAGATCCTGGGCATAAAAAAATCCATTTAAAACATCCCCCATTTTTTTTGGTGTTTTTTTTTTTTTGCCCCTGGGCCATGCCAAATATCACTCCTCCACATCCCCTCCTTCCCCACTTTCCTCCCCTCCTTCAGTTATCACCTATTTTCCCTGTTATTCCCTTATTCTGTTGTCTATTTTCGTGCTAACATTAGCGAGTTGGTAGCAGGGCGTTGTTATCACTGTTATACCAAGCGTGGGAAAGAGCGAGAGAGAGACTATTGCGTAACAGTGTCTCTCCAGACAAGGGGAGGGGAGGAGGGGAGGGAGGTTGCCTCAGCCATACATTATGTAACTCCCGGCCTGTATCGCCGATTTTGACCATCCAAACGCTGTTTCCACTTGTTTTATTGCTGTAACAGGTTAATACCTTTATAATCAACCTAAAATAGGCGCATATGGATAAGTATTAATGCTATTTATGATAAAATAACGATGTTAGTGATGGGAACAACTCAAATACGTGCGTACAGGCGTGTGGTGTCTCATACCCCCATGCGCACGTCTTAGGTTAAGGGGGCTCCTTAACCGCGACAGAACCTACGTCGCCCATCCCCATGATGAAGCCTACGCTGGGCTTCCTAAAGCCACTTTCACATATTCACGATGTTGGTCCCGATGTACCCGATTTGAATATCGGGACACAACATGGTGCAATCCTCAACGTGTGTCGGGGTCGTCGGGGAGCGTCGTGTTACCCGCGGTGCGGGATGTGGCAAATCGGGCTTGGCCACCAAAGTTTTGGATTTGTTCAAAAATTTCGCACGATGAACTTTTGGCGTGGTACCATCGGGTAACGTCGGGTACAACGTGTCGATGACGTGGGTCTGGCGTGTCTGCATCAGGTGGCATCGGCATCGACATGGCGGCGTCGGGGTATAAATAGTTATAATATATTGCAGTAAAAGTCATGTAATCCGAATGGCAGCGGACCGACAGTGCTTCGGATTAGTGGAGTATTCTGACAACACTATAAATACGCACATGATGAATAAAATAATAATAAAGGCCTGATATGGTATAGGCCTATACCGTATATACCGTATATAATATTTCATAATCAACTTATATCAAACGAGTTCATAAGTTCAAATGAAAAATCAGTGTACCGGTATGATTACCGAAACACGTGTGTGTTAATTGTCGAGTGAGTGTGTGCGCGTGTGTGTGTGTTATTGTTCTTGTGTGGCTATATCGACCGCCACTGATACACGGTATGCAATAAATGTTATTATAATTATGCTCTATGGAATTGAATTTCATTTTACCTAATACAGTAGTGTTTATAATAGTAAAAGCCAAAGGAAATGCTATGTGTTATTGATTAATTTAACACAAGGTAGTGTTTGTGTGGGTGGATAGGTTTAGATAGAGGAGATTGTTTCTGTGTTTTCGACGATTCCATCCTTACACAAGGTATGTTTATATCGATCCTTTTGCACAAGATAGGTTTATATGAATACATTTTACCTTCCACAATTAGAGAAAATATGATTCATCACGAAGTGTAGCCTACCTGTGGAGATTAAACGCACTGTTATATTATTTACTATATGAGATATACCGGTGCCGGTATATCGTTTTTTATCGTTATTTTTATTTTCATACTAAATCACAGCTATTTTTTCCGCTGAACATGATGGCGGTGTTTAGAATATGCTATCATCAATATTGGATTTTATAGAAATAAATCTATAACGATAGTTTTTTGTTTTATAGAATCCCCGCCGCACCAAAATATTCGCTCTCAATGAGGGAAAACCGTACTAAAAATCCAGATGGCGCTGGGGGTCTTATTCATATGACTATCGTGTGTGATACACCATTGAGGTGTTTTGATGGTTTTCGTGATTTAAGAGGTTTAATACAGTTCTCAACTATCTATGACACATAGTTGTGTAGTATATTTTTACTAGATTCATAATATGATGGTTATATACTCGTTAATGCAGTGAATATATAATAATTAACATAATTTGATACATAAAAATCAGCTTATTGAACAAGAAATTTAGTTTCATCTAATGTGGTGTGATAGGCTGGGCGAAATGTAAATACTCATTGAAGTATTGTATTTACTTCCTTTTTAGTTACTAACAAATACGTGTTTCAGTAGAAATTGGCTGAACATACGGTATTATAATTATTCTGTAGCTGTAGAATTTGGCAGGTTGAATGTCTGCGCCTGCGCACTATAGTTTCTTTCCTACAAAACAAGCTATCGTGCGCTTTTAAGTTACCAATTATTAATCCACTATCAAATCGGGCAGCTAAATATGTTACCGGCTATATTTCTTATTAGACCAGTGACAGGAAATCAATCAATGTGAATCAGAATGTCATAGAACACAGAGGCAGCAAATTACATACGTGGAGATGCAGGAAATTCGAAAAAGATTATGACAATTTTTTGTACAACACTGCCTTTTCCACGGGCGACTGTTTAGGTCGTCAGCTGACCGCGGCGGGATATACGTACTGTCCAGTGTTGCCAAGGTCTTCTTTTGTTCGCAACATTGGGCTAGTTAGGATTCGTTCAGAAGCGTAGATTTGTGAGTTTCCATTTCAAACGATATTATATTCTTGATTTACAGTGTGATGAGGTGGATAGCCTCTGAAGTATTATCCTAACTAACTAACATTGAGGAAAGCGGAATTGGGCTGGTTCTATATACTATTAAAGTTGTAGAGGTGTCGAGTGTTGAGTAGCCTATAGCTAGGCTACATTTCATACAAACGTTCATCATGGCTTTCTGTTGGTTGTACTATACATGTATGGTAGCCTATGTGGTGGTGACTGAATAGCCTAATTAAGTGATTGTTTGTGAGGGGGGATTGGGACATTGATGCAGATTTGATGAGTGCATGATTGTGATAATAATGTATGTGGTATTTCATTAATATTTAAATGATGTGACACGTAGGCCACTACTCATACAGTAGGCTATATGGGACTAGGCCTAGTTATATTTGGGGAACTCATAGTATCATGCATACATGTCTGTTAAAGATAAACATATCAGAAAATGTGTGTGATAGGATTAAAATAGCTGAAATTGTCTGTTGTGCGGTATTAAGTGATTGGGCTACTTTTGGGCGAGTTTGGAGATGTGATGTGCGCTGGCAATCTTGGAATACACACACACACACACACGCACGCACGACACAATCTATAACTGAACATTTTACCTTTATTAAGACTATAATCCACATTATATTAAGATTTCCATCTGTGAGAAACAAATATCTACCACCATTACTGCTAATGTGCACATAGATGCACAACTAATGTCAAATTTAACAAAGTAAGTTAAGTGGGGAAGAGATGTTTACTGTCCGAGAAGTTTTGTATAATGACTATTATGGGTAGCGAACACTGGCATCAATTTAGTATGCGCTTGCCAGATCTGAAACTAGTTTATAATTATATAATCTAATATCCAGTAAAGTGGCTAATGACGATTATTTTATAAGTTCATCTCGAGTTTTTATACATATCATTTAAATTTTAGGACATGGATACCTATCTATTAAAATATTAACAGGACTATTTTTCGAATGACTGCCATGTGTTTTTGTGGGCCTAATCAAATATGTTTTATTAATCATAAATACTTTGTATATTGGACAATGTACTGAATAGAATGTTAGAGTAATATGTATGTAACATTCATGACTATAGAAATCCAGTGATATTTTGTTGACTGCGATTTAAAAAATTCAATTCACTCGATGGCAAAAAATTTAGGTTGATGCGAACCAAAGGCGGGAAAAATAGCAGACAAATTTGTTATTGTCTCCCATTGGTTTTCACCCATAATATTTTTTTTTTTTTTTTTTTTGATGAACGGCAAGAGGAAAGGTTATTATATAAGATTTCAACAAAACAATAAATAAAAATAATAATATGTGGAATTTCACCGTAGGTAAAGGTTATTGTTCAGTCCGCCCATACTTTCCCTCCCCATTTTCACCGATAAAATGTGGGACAATGAATATTCTGTAAGCAAGTGATATATAGGATTTTTCATTAGCTTTCTAATGGTACATATATGGCCAATGTAGGATCAAAACTTTTATTTTTCCTGATTTTTTTTTTGTCCGTCACCCACTGGTTAATATTTTCGCTTCACTTCATGGTCTATTTTCATTTAATTTAACGTTCGATACAGTTTTTAGATATTAATTTCGTATATCGGCAATTAATACAGATTGTTATTTACGAAGAACCAGCTCTCTACGACAAAAGCTTGATTTTATATAAAAAAATATCATACGCCTATACCTTACAAAGAAATAATTCGACCTTATCTTACCTTAAACTTGACCGTTGAACGTAATACCTTTAACATCATATGTATTGACGAGATCTGTCAGGCTGCCTGACGTTGTGGCGTCGTCCTCGTTGGGTCAGCCACGTGTCACCATCATAAGTCCATCGCCCCTCGTCGTGTTCCCCTCATGCCACGTCGGGGTACGTCGGGGTACGGTTTTGACCGGAATTTTGACTGTTACAGCATTGACGTGGTGGCGTCGTGTTGCAACCGTGGTACCATCTGGCCCGTCGTAGCTACGACGTGTCACCGTCGAGGCTTCGTCGTCAAACGCGTACATCGTGTCACTGTCACTGCCGATGTACCAATTTGTGTACCTCGGGGTACATCGGGACCAACATCGTGAATGTCTGAAAGTGGCTTAACACTAGCGCCTTTGACCGCCTAGCCCACCCATCTCAAATACTCTCCCTCGGTCGTATGAACCTGAGCCAACACGTTAAGGTGCGCTGCTTCTGCGACGAAATGTCATAGTTCCTTCTGCGCGCGAGTTTGGAAACAATGTCATGGAGGATATCTCTCAGGGTAATAACCTAAGGCAGTCCCTAAAAAGACACGGCCTGAACGCTCTGAAGAACGCAGCCGTAAAGGTGGCGAGGGGGGGTGGTAGAAATAGGAAGAGGGTAAAGGTTAAAAGGAAAATTAAAGAGAAGACGATGAAGGGATGCTATAAGAAGGACATATTTTCCTCGCTGTAAATCAGTATCGGGCTAGCGTCGAGATGGCGAGCATCGCAACCGCGGAGGGAGCTGTGGGTCAGCAGGCCCCCGTAGGTCAATACGCTGCTGGCGTCAGTGAATTATTTCCCCGTCCCAATAAGACCCGACTTTTGGAAGCCACCATAGCCTCCCAGCAAGATGCCGACATATTGCCTAGCAATCTAGGTTTCAACATGAAGTTAACTGACCGATACGTTAATTTCCTCATCCCTGGAACTCCGGGGAGCTTTATTGACTTGGGTCAATTGGTCATACATACCACTCTGCGGCTAACCCAAGAGGAAAATGCGACCCCCCTCGGGGATGACACGAACATTGAGCTCTCGAATAACATGGCCCACAGTCTTTTCAAATCCGTGCAGTGTTTTCTCGGCGACTTGCCCGTCGAAACCAATGTTCTCTATGGTTACAGCTCCTACGTTAAAGCGCTCACCACCCTGACACCCGGCAAAATTAACACAATTGGGTCCTAGGCTAATTTCGTGTGCCCCCCCCGACGGTTTCACCCGGAAGGTAGAGGACAGTTACTTTACTCCCGCTCGAAAGGACCTCTCTAAGCGACTCAAGACCCACGGTCTGGAGCTATGCGCTCCTTTATTCCTCGACATTAATTCGCTAGACAGTTATCTACCTGACGGCATTCCTGTACGACTCCGCCTCGAACTGGCGAGTAACGATTGGCTAATGAACGTACCTAGTAATGAAGATAAGGCACGACTCCACGTAGATTCTGCCAAATTGCTTTATACGAGGTTATTCCCCTACCCCAACGCCTTACACGCTCTAAACTCCTCGTTGAGCGGCGGGTCTGTTATAAAATCCACATTCACCAAAACTCTCTTTAAAACCTACGTGATGGCCAAGGATCAGACCTCCGCCACTTATGACCAGCCGTGGGGCAACGACATCCCTGAAAAGCTAACGATGGTCATGAAGGGCATGTCTGCCCAAGCGGACGATTATACGCTTAACCCCCTGTATCTGACACACGGGAACTTAAGTAGAGTGAGCGTGACGGCTAACGGTCGCATCGTCTATAACGTGTCCAGTGGTTTCCCCCATGCCTGTTCCGAGCTGTATTACCGTACGCTGGATGCTCTGGGTCTCCACCGAGAGCATTCAATTACTAAAGAGGCTTTTGCCAATGGGGCCACGGTTTGCTGCTTTGATTTGAGGGCTGAAAACCTGAATGATAATATGCCCATGGAAATGAATGGGGGACTTTGACTCAATCTAAATATGAGCAAAGGCCAGGATAGTAATTGCCTAGTTTATTATTCAGTGAGACGGTTGGTATATTAACTATAAACGCCAGCAGAAGACTGCAGTGTGACGTGCGGGCCTAATGGGATAGGGATGAACAACTTTGAAATTAAAAGGGGGAGTCTAGGAAAGGAGGCGGTGTTTCTGGGGGTGCTATTAGCGGATGAGGTCGAGACATTACTCCGAGGACACGCGGGGAAACCCGCTGTGTGTATAATCAACACTCTGCCGAGCTGGTCTAAAAAAAATATGGGACATTGGCTCTGTATCTACCGCGATGCTCATAGAATAGCATGTCTGAATAGCTACAGCCTAGACCCTCGAGTATATTCTGATTATTTTAAACGACTCGAGAGACCCGGGGTCCCCATATTTAAAATGCATTTAGACTCTAGGGAACCCGTAGCGACGTGTGCGGGGCCTATGCCATGTATTTTACTTATCACATCACCCATGCGGGACCCGGAGAAACGTTAGGGAAGATAAGCAACGAGTTCTCCAAGACCGACTACTCTGGGAATGATGAGCGTGTCTTGCGTTTTGCATATAACAAGTTTAGCATGCCCGCCTGTCGACAGACCTTCAACACTTGCCCGTAAGTACACAGAAGACTCTAGTATCTCGCTCCTGCTCATATTCATTAAATCTCTCTCTTACGATATATGAATTGAGGGGTAATTATTCTACCGTATTACCATTCTCTCTAACCCCAATTTTCTCCACTCTAGATTGTGAACCGCCCCGCCCAGCCCCGCCGCCGCCCGCCGCCCCGCCCGCCGCCCGGGGTGGGGGGCAGATTGTACTCTATGACCCAATAAAATTAAAAGTTGACACTCTAACCTTTTATTGCTCCACTCGTATTTTTTTTTTTTTTTTTTTTTTTTTTCTATATTCCAACTTACTTCCTCTCGGGCATTGGCTGAGAGCCTTAACATTCACCGCTTAACAATGAACAGTGAAGCCCGTGAGGTCTTGTTCCAGTTTAGGGAGTGAGACATGTGAAGCACGTAGAGTACAACGAGCACCTGCCATCTTGCCTTCACATGAGGCACGGTGCTCACTCATGGCCCGAAACGACACCATCTCTGAAGCCATCTCGTTCCCGTGCTTCAATGTCTCACGCCCTACACTCGACTCTCACACTTACACACACACTACGCCACCTGTTGAGCAGATAACTCACCAGGCATTGCACCCCTATAGCATATTTTGAATATGGGAATATTCATACAGTGCTATTTAATCAGGGAACAATGAGGGTATTTTATTGACGTTTCGGTGGGCTTGTGGTAATGCACTGATACCAGGTACAGCACAAATTCCATCCCAATAATATCTTCCCATTGATACATCGGGATTTGAACCCGGGACCTTTGGATTACCAGGCCAGTGGCAAGACCACTCCACCACACCTCCTTACTACTTAATAACTAGAGAATATTTTAAGGATAAGAAAATAGTTGTAATCGTGTTTGGAAATTTACAATTCATCAGCTTTATTTACAATTCATCATCGTCATCATCAGCATTTGTGTATAATTTTACAATTCATCATCATCATCATCATCATCATCGGAGGCGTTCATGCGGGCCAGATCGATGAGAGCATTCAATGTTTCTGCCTCGCTTACAACCTCCTCATTCTCTCGCATGTGAGCATCCAGAGCGTCAGCCAGTAGCCTGTCCTCCTCATTCGCCTCCTCGGGAAAGTATGTGTCCGTCATCGCATCTCGAGTAGGCCAAAACCCCCGCGCAGGACCCGCACCCTCCCGCTGCTGCTGCTGCTGCTGCTGCTGCTCTTGTTGTTGTTGTTGTTGCCATTGTTGCTGCTGCTGCTGTTGCTGCTGGTGTTCTCTCTCTGGGTGACCCGCCAACGCGGGTGGAGCCTCTTGATTATCGGGATGCCCGTAGGACCGTGACTCGAGGACGTTGAGGTAGTATCTCTTATACTCCACAATGAATATAACTCTTTTTCTGTAGGAGACCGTGCACATATCTCCCCTGCGTACGGTAAAACCCCGAAAGGTGAATAAGAAGAGGCGTTGTAGATGTAGGGCGTCCTTGTACCTCTGGTGGGCTATAGCTGCCTTGACCCGCTTAGGTACTCCCTTGGCCGAACTCAGTCTGTCATTGTTGACAAGCAGAATGGAGTATCACTTGGGTTGCACACCCACAAACTCTGAGATTATCCTTTCACCGACCTCGGACTTGAGACAGCCGAGTCTGCCCTTGTTGGTCTCGCTGTACAGAGGGTGCGAGGGAGCGAAGTTGCTGAGGTCGAGATACTGCTTGTGGGGCTCCTTGGCATACTCCTCCATCAGGTCGTCGGTTTCTATGGAGGTGACAAGCAAATCAGTATCGCAGTAGACTAGTTTCACCCGATCACCGTAGTGGGCTTTCAGAACCCGATAAAAGAAGTGGTAGAGCCTTAGCTTGGACAGCTCTAGGATGTAGTAGCCTATGTAGTTGGGATGGTTTACTGAGGTGACTCGCTTATGTCGGACCAACATGACCCGACCCTTGCTGAGAGAGTCGATACGTTTAAAGTACGGGCTCCGCACTAGTTTGAGGAAGCGTTCTCGTTCCGTCACCACCTCCACGTCCTGGTTGTACTTTGCGGGATTCATCAAACACCGCCCGAAGATGCTGTTTGATATGCACTTGATCGCATTTTTCTTTATTGAGCACGTTGTATTTTTACGGGCTTCGATGTTTCCAGCTATGAACCCAGCCAAAAACTTTTCCTGGCGGAAGGTATACACCCGGATAACCCTCTCTACCACCAACCCGAGGCTAATCAGCAGCTGCAGCAGGGGAAAGGCAAAGAGCATATTCTTCTGAGCGGTGTGGGTTCCAATGAGTTTCACGTTTTTCTTCGGAGGCTTGCGGTCTTCAGCGGCGTACCACTCCCGCGTGACCTCGGACATGATGTCGCGGGTTATGTTCTGCTGAGTGATGATGAGGGGGAGGTCGTCGGTCTTTTCGGCCACTTCACGGCTCGCTGCGGCGGTGTCGCACAGCACCATAACCCGTAATCACCGTCGGTCTTCACCTCTGTTAGTGGGGTGCTCAGGAATCCCTCGAGTTCTTGACCGAGTAGCTGCCTCATCTCCCCGCAGGGCAACTTTTCCTGCATTACGGTCGGGTACAGACTACAAAAGTCAAGGTAAGAGAGGAAGGTGCCGTTGTCTGTTTGAGGGTTGAAGTGGGGGTTGGTGAACCTATTGTTGGCTTTGACATGGCGCCGCACGACGCTGGTATAGCCACCCCTCACATTGGCCTGGATCCGGTGATATATCTCAGGATCGCTGAGAATGTCCAACTCCACACCCGTGGACATGAGGAAGAAGTCGAACGCGAATCCAGGGAGAGACGTGTAGTTTATGGGGTCCAGCCCCCACTTTCCCTTGAGGATGGTGCGCCATTCGAGGAAACAGTCAGCCAAAAGGCCAACGTCGACCCTCAATATAGAGGGTCATGTAATCTCCGAGGGTACGACACTGTGTGACTTCCCATACTCTCTCGGCATGCTCATAGTCGGCTTGGGGGAGCTCTTGCTGCAGTAGAGAGTTATAAAAGGCCTCGCGTGGGGGGAGGCGTGGTTCAGAGAGACAGGCGGGAGAGTCGAGGTAGTCGTAGCAGAGGACTTGTTTTCCAGACGTTAGTAGAGGCAGGGCTTCCGGAAGTTCCGGCGGGACGCCCTTCAGCATGGCCCGGGTGTATTGCGGTGCGTTACCCCCGGTGATAAACTGTTCGGCCAATTTGGATAGAGAACCGGCCATGAAAGCATACGAGTCGATGAAACGTAATGTGTGGTTGACTTTGGCCTCGTGGAACTTGTAGGCGGATTGTTTGGGTCATAGAGTGATTTTAAGGCGAGTGTTAGTAATCTCGCGTAGCAGAAGACTTAGGTCGTAGTTGGCATTGTGCGCGATGAGGGTCAGCTGGTTCTTGTGGTTCGCCATTTGCAGGTTACATCTAGGACAGACAGCACCCCGGTAATTGTTGAACTGCACTTCGTGGTCGTGGTGTCTCTCCCCCGTGCCTTTCCCTTTTAGGAACGCTAATTGACATACCATGCAATGCGTTTGCGTTTGTGTCTGGCCTGCTGCTCGACGCTAATGTGCATTGTTACGCTAGCCATCTTGCCAGAATGCACTCGTAACTCGCTAGCGCTCGCCAGGGCAGTGAAATTGGCTACAATAATCGTAGAATGATGTTCTTTCTATCATAGAGTTCATGTTATCACAGACAGATCAGTGGTGGTCTTTATTCTTGTCTGTGCCACTTGGAAGTATTTTATATTAGTGATAGAGTATAAGATGTGTAGTGTGAAGTTAAGGAGAGAGAGAAAGCGGAGGAGGCAGCGCGGTGGTATTATGTGCGTGTGTATGTACGTGTGTCTCCCTTGCTCGGGCGGGGTTCCCACGCTCCTGATTGGCTGGCGGGCCTGGCTACGTCATAGGACGCTTGCTCTCCATGACGTAGTGGTCTGTGATTGGAGGCCGCTGTCCTGGGAGGGTGGTGCGGGGCTCCTGCCCGCGTTTCTCCTGCAGAGCTTGGCACGGCATGCTTGGTCCTACATGTCCTTTGCAATCTGTCCCCCATATAACCCCCTATACTACTTTCTCTCTCTCTGAACTTCTTCCTTTTCATACTTCTCTCTTTATTCAATTACTTATCCCTTCTGGTTCTGCATACGACTTCCATAGTCGGCCAGTCGTATTACCAGCACCAGCTCTCCATATATGTTTGAACTAGTTTTAGGGATTATTAGAGTCATAGTCATATGGTAGCCTAGTGTTGGGGTGCTTCTAATTAGTGAGCTGTTCTTTCCCATTATTTAATGCTAGACAGTAGAAGGTATCTTTGGTCGTTGTCTGAGTTATGTATGTGGCAAGTCAGAGCCTGTACAACATCGACGAAGCTAGCTAGCCTGTAACCCTTGTGCATATTTTCCTTTGCGAGTGTAGCAGTATACAGGTAAAGGGATTTTGCCTACTCTTACCTATATGATTGCTACCTCATTTTATTGACCTTTGTGGAGAGCCAGGGCAAGACCAGATACTAGAGATCTGGACTTACCAAGAGAGCCTCCTAGTCACTTAACGTAACATAAGGGAAATCTGTTCAAGGGGAGACAGTAGGCTACGAGCATGCTTGCGCTCTGCCTAGTTTCCTGATACCTTTTATGCCACTGCATGACTTTATTAGTGAGAAAGACAGCATTGTGTATATTAACTTTCATTGTGTATGCTTTAGGAATAATTCACGCCTTATTTTCGCCTAGGTTGGTGCATAGTGTATACTCTGTGCAACTCTCTAACCCAAGAGTGAAACATTACTCTCAAACTTTCTTCTACTCAACAGCTGAGCTCTGGAACTCTCTCCCAGAATCAGTCTTTCCCTCTTCCTATGACTTAAATTGCTTCAAACTCTGTGTGTCCAGGCAATTTGGCTCGATCGTCCCTTGATTTTGGCCCTGTCACTCTTTCAACTATGGGGGAGGCACTCGCTATAGGCAATTCTGCCTTTTGCCTCCCTCAATCACATAGACAAAAAAAAAAAAAAAAAAAAAATAGTGCACAACCCAGTTTGGCTGTTACGTTGGCTAAGGAAGTACTGTTTCTGAGTGGTTATTATTAGTACTGTCACAGAGTTGTTGCACTCCCTTGTTATATATATGTATCCTACTTATTGGTGTATTTAAGATACACGCTTTGGTGTCCTGCCCCTGCATTATGTCTGTTCTATATTAACGAGCATCTTAGAGCATCAGACCTTTTCAGAAGATTCCTTATCTGATTGCTGTAGGACTAGACTTACAGTGTTTTCATAGAGCATTGAAGAGTACAGACTCACACTAAAGTTAATGTAAGCATATTTACCTTTATTAAATCTTATGATAGTTTATTCAAGCATTGTTATTACTTTAGAGCATTTTTGTAACGTAAGTACTCCTGTTGTGAGTTGGCTTTGCCGTCACCGGAAAGCCTTTGTAGAAGTGCACTAAAACCCAGTTAATTGATACCCCGTTATCCAGTAGATTAACTCTGGAGGGTTTTGAGTGTTTTTGTTCACCGGCGTAATAGTTCGAGGGTTTGGAATTAGCATACCGTTGTAATAGATATAACAAATGGCCGTTGTTGCAGATATAGCCTGTCATCTAGTCCATTGTTAAGTGCCCTTGTTTATTTCGTAGTGCCGGTCGTAACAAATGGCGACCTTAGACCAGAATATAGGGAACTGAATATTGCATTTTTTTTTTTTTTTTAGAAATCTTATTGCCATTTGGGGTTGAATTTATTTCTCGCATTGTTGGCAGTAGACATTGTTTTGAGGATACATAGAACTTGTTGGAGTTATTGGTGAACTAGTATTGCACTCAAGAACATCTTCAAATATTTTTTGGTGAATAAAGCTACGCAAGAGTTTGGCTACTTTTGTCTTGACTGAGATTTTTTGCTGTTGACTCCATCATGTCACTGGATGGGTCTGAGCATAGTGAGGGCACAGTGCGAGAGGCAGGCGAGGAGGTGGAGAAGGTGGAGTTGTTAAGCGGCGTTCGGGTGGTGAACAATGAGGAGGATGCTCGGATATTTTTGGAGGAGCCTGTGTCAGCGGATTGTGTGTCGGGGCTGGACCGGTACGGACTGCAGTGTGTAGCCACGGTCTTAGGGTTTCCCGGTACTAGCGGTTTGTCGAGAGGTGAGCTGGTTACCTGTGTGCTCGGTGGGGTGCATGGGGCTTCGAGTGGAGCGGGAGCTGGGGCACGTTCGGCCCAGCCCCCATTCCACTCGACTCCTATCATGGCGCCCCCTCGGGCTCCGGAGCCGGGTACGTTCCCGCAGGCCGATGCCCGCTGGCGGTTGGGTATGCCTCTAGGTGATTCACGGGGTGGGTCCCCAATAGTAGCACCCCCTCCTCAGGGTTTGTCTGCCGAGATGTTGTTTCAGCTCGAGCTCGCCAAACTTAAGCAGCAAGAGCGACAGGCTGAGCTCGAGCAGCGGAAGTATGAGGCTGAGCTTGAGCAGCGAAAGCATGAGGCTGAGCTCAGGCAGCAGCAGCAGCAGCGAGAGGCTGAGCTCGAGCAGCGAAAGCATGAGGCTGAGCTCAGGCAGCAGCAGCAGCAGCGAGAGGCTGACCTTAAGTTTGAGTCTGAAAGGTATTGTGCCGATGTTGATCTAGAGAAAACTCGGGTAGAGGTGACAAGGAACCGTGTCGTCCAGGGGGGTCGACCCCATCACCAGTCCCTGTCGCATCTACTAAAGTTGGTTCCAGTGTTTGATGAGTTAGGAGTTACCAAATTTTTTCTCCGGTTCGAGTAAAAGTTCCAGGAGCACCAATGGCCCGAGGAGAAGTGGGCAGCCCTTGTTTTTTCACGATTGACGGGGAAAGCACTCAAGGCGTACGATGCTATGCCCCTAGATTCCTGTGTGAATTACGAGATGTTGAAAGAGGCTGTCCTGAGGGCGTATGAGCTACAGCCAGAGACCTATAGGCTGAAGTTTAGGGCGGTTCCAAAAAGAAAGGAGAGTACTTTCCAGGAACACGCTAGAGAGCTGTCAGATGCATTTGAAATTTGGTTAAGGTCGGAGAAGGCAACTACTTTTGATTCAGTAAAACAACTAGTGTTGCTGGAACAATTGTTTAAATGTACTGGCAGTGACTTGACTCTTAACCTTAAAGAAAAGCAACCAAAAACTCTGCAGAAGGCGGGGCTGAGCTGGCTGACATTAGGGTGTCATTGATTCGTGGGTGCAGGTCTGCACAGAGTGCACAGAGAGCTGAGGCAGGTAACCAGGGGCGTACCACTCCACCCCCCCGAATTAATGACACAAATAATAATAACTTAACGTAACATAAGGGAAATCTGTTCAAGGGGAGACAGTAGGCTACGAGCATGTTTGCGCTCTGCCTAGTTTCCTGATACCTTTTATGCCACTGCTAGACTTTATTAGTGAGAAAGACAGCATTGTGTATATTAACTTTCATTGTGTATGCTTTAGGAATTATTCACGCCTTATTTTAGCCTAGGTTGGTGCATAGTGCACAACCCAGTTTGGCTGTTACGTTGGCTAAGGAAGTACTGTTTCTGAGTGGTTATTATTATTGCAGTAGGACTAGACTTCCAGTGTTTTCATAGAGCATTGAAGAGTTTAGTGTTGATTACAGACTCATACTAAAGTTAACGTAAGCATATTTTCCTTTATTAAATCTTATGATAGTTTATTCAAGCATTGTTATTACTTTAGAGCATTTTCGTAATGTAAGTACTCCTGTTGTGAGTTGGGTTTGCCGTCACTGGAAAGCCTTTGTAGAAGTGCACTAAAACTCAGTTAATTGATACCCCGTTATCCAGTAGATTAACTCTGGAGGGTTTTTGAGGGTTTTTGTTCACCGGCGTAATAGTTTGAGGGTTTGGAATTAGCATACCGTTGTAATAGATATAACAAATGGCCGTTGTTGCAGATATAGCCTGTCATCTAGTCCTTTGTTAAGTGCCCTTGTTTATTTCGTAGTGCCGGTCGTAACAGCATAGGCATATACGCGCTTGAGGATTTCACAGACGCCCAGACATTCAGCATGGTCGTAATAAAATTATCCGCAGAGTCCTCGCCGTTGTGTGATCCACTTGTTGTCACTCGCCCCACCCGGTTGACGAGGATGTAAGTGTAGGTAATAGGCTTGTGCCGCTTCTTGACGCAGGCGGCCGATCCGGGGGGTGGAGGGACCAAAAGACTCTCAAAGTCGTAGAAGCAGACGTAGGAGGGCTCATAGGCGTGGGCATGGTGGGCAAACTTAACCTTAGAACCCGGGGGAGGAAACTTAAGTTTGGTTAGGTTGGTGGGGCATGTTGTCCCGTGTTCGACTAGATCCTCCTCACGTGGAAACCCGTAGAGACACTGCCAGCAGAAGAACCTCGTTGAGCGAGTGAGGACATTTAGGTATTCATTAAAGTCGGTAATAAGAGTGACGTGGTGGTTCTTCAGAAGTAGAAGATGAACGGGGTCCCCGGTGCTAGCTCCATTCTGAAGTAAGACGAGGCTGGCTCGACTGTTGCTGGCGTTTTCGAGACCGTAGACGCGAATGCTAATATCGTTGAGTCGCTCGAGTTTCTTGAGGTCATCCCACGCCGCGGGGCTGGGCACATCACCCATCTGCACGAGACCGGCTGGAATATTGCGCAAAGCTCTCTGATGGCATCGGTCTGGAAGGGGTAGGCCTTTCTTCAGATGCGCGTGTCCATTGAGAGCCGTCATCACGCAGTCATTGTTGTGGGTTGTAGGGTTATAGATACAGATTCGTCTTCTGACTCCACGAGGGTATTCCTTGTAGTCACCTAGAGCGCTATTCATTTGAATTTACGGGAAGAAGATGCCGAATTTTAGCCACTGCCCTCTTCTTCCAATATGCTCTCCTCGTACCGAGAGAGAAGGTGTTCAATAAGCTCCTCAATAAAGTCTTCTACTTCATTGTGTGATAAGATTCGGCTTTGGGTGCGTATATGGTTATCTCGGGTGGTTGAAGTGTCGCTTTCGTGGTCTTGTCGGGTGAGACATACTGTGAAATCAGCGTACACCTTGAGAGCTGGGAAGTGTCCTTGACCGTCGCTGTATCTCTGGAAGAGTTCGAGGATTTGATTTCTTAGAGCTCCACGCATGTTGACGAGGAAACCCGCTGCGTCATCGCGAATGTCCTGAGGAATGTGGAAGTCGATGTACTGCATAGCACCTTCAAAGGTGCTGGTTACTTGCGAGGTGGGAGGAGTGGAGTAGTTGGAAGAGGGCGGCGTTGATGGCGATGGCCGTGGTATCGATGGGGGATGAGGGGGTCTGAAATATAAAAAAGACGTGAATAGGATTTCAGGGGAGGGAATTACGATCGACTAAGTATAAGCAGCATGCATTTATTGGAAATAATCATGTTTTAGTTTATACTGTGTCTGAAAACTAGGCAGCTGTTCGTATTTAATAATAGTAATATATATATTTATTTAGACTAGAGAAACCAGTATTTGATCGATTTATATTATTACAGTATGGCGGTGACATTATTTGCTAAATCTAACATGGAGGTTTTCCTAATAATATATGACAATCGATGTGTGTGTGTATGTGTGTGTGCGTGTGTGCGTGTGTGTTGAGATGTTCAGAGGCAGTTCTGGAGACCGACAGTCGGCTAAGTTTATACAGCATGCATTTATTTATTGGAATATTCATGTGATACCGTGTATGAAAACTAGGCTGCTGTTCGTATTTAATAATAAAGCATACATGTCGTTTTGTCCTAAATAAAAATGCCATGCCCATATTACAGTATGGAACCGACATTATTTGCTAAATCTAGCATGGGGGTTTTCATAATAACTATGACAATTGACGTGTGTGTGTGTGTGTGTGTGTGTGTGTGTGTGTGTGTGTGTGTGTGTGTGGAGATTTTCAGTACCTGTTCTGGAGACCGCTAGGTCCGGCCTGAGGCGATGACCAGGGGCTGTGGGCGCACGAGGGGGGTGAACTGTTATGGATTCCGCTAGGCCCCGGTTGAGGTGAAGGACTACGAGGAGGAGGAGCCTTGTCATTACTCCTCTTACTCATATGACCTGTAATGGAGGGAGAGTAGGCTATACGATAATTATACACTTTGACTTGATGTATGTTCTTGGAGAATGAATGGATTATATAAGGAATTTAAATGGTTAAGTTTGTCTTTTGTTTCAATACATTTACTTACTATGTGATTATGGTGAAAATAATAAAATTATTATTATTATTATTATTATTTGTATTATTATTATAATATGTGGAAAATATATGCCCACATTTGCCTTTTATTTCAATCAATTTTCTTACTGTGTGATTATAAAGCATTTTCACAAATATTGGGAATTATTACACTAGAGAACTATTTTGTTATCTTTTATAGTGTTAACCACGACGAGCTTTATTGTAAAATAAACAACGCAATAATGAAAATTCCATGAATACATGCTAAACACGCAATTCTTAGAAGCGAATATTTTACTTACGTGATTTGGACGATTTAGGCGAGGATTTCCTTGCACGTTTTTTTTACGGTTTCCGGAGTATTGGAGAGGATCCCTGGAGACCGCTAGGGCCGGCCTGAGGCAATGACCGGGGGTTGGGGGCAGGCGGGGAGGAGGGTGAATCGCTATGGATTCCGCTAGACCCCTGTTGAAGTGAAGGGATGCGAGGAGGGTGTGCGCTATGACCTGTAATGGAGGGAGAGTAGCTATACGATAATTATACATGTTGACTCGGCATTATTTGTTATTATTATAATATGTGGAAAGTAAATGACTACATCTGCCTTTTCTTTCAAACAATTTTCTTACTGTGTGATTATAAAGCATTTTCACATATATTGGGAATTATTACACTATTATTATTTTTCTTTTATACTGTTAACCCCGACGAGCTTTACTGTAATAAAACACTATAATGGAAATTCCGCGAATACATGCTAAACACACATTTCTTAGAAGCGAATATTTTACTTACATGATTGGGACGGTTTAGGCGAGGATTTCCTTGCACGTTTTTTTGACGGTTTCCGGGAGTGAAGTATTGGAGAGGGCTCCCTCCCAGGGGTTATTTGAAACGACGAATCGCTGTCAGAGTCACTGCAGTTATTAGCAGGGGGGCCTTGAAAAACCGAATATCCTTACGCCCAGCACCAATACCTCTACGTTTTCGAGGACTGGTGGGGGTGTTGTTCTCGGATGGAGGGTTACTCATTTTGAATGGCTCAAAGTTGAGCAGTGGGCCTGTTTATATATGCTGTAGCTCCTCATGACAGTCATATGTTGTGTAGCTAATGTTTGCTTCCAAAGATAAAATACCTATGGGGACTTATCTGGGCTGGCAAATAAACTCCTGTCCTGGCTCTCGTATCTCTGAGCTTAGTAAATAAATGATAATGAGATGTACGGGACTCCTTTATCTAGGCCAGTGTATACACACTGGTTCAGTCATGTGATATAGACCTCGGTAACGGTCATATGTTGTGTAGCTAATGTTTGCTTCCAAAGATAGAATACCTATGGGGAACGTATCTGGGCTGGCAAATAAACTCCTGTGTAAGATATATGCTTAGTAAACATGCCGATACTGACTCTCGTATCTCTGAGCTTATTAAATAAATGATAAGGAGACATATGGGACTCCTTTATCTAGGCCAGTGTATACACACTGCTAGATACTGAGAAATGTTTTCGACTATTTCTTCTATTATGTTAGGTTAGGCTAGCTTAGGTTAAGTTAGGCTAGGTTAGGTTAGAGATATTAGGATTAGTAGTTAGGTTAGGTTAGGTTAGGTTAGGCTAGGTTAGCTTAGCTTAGCTTAGGTTAGGTTAGGTTAGGTTAGGTTAGGTTAGGTTAGGCTAGAGATATTAGGATTAGTAGTTAGGTTAGGTTAGGTTAGGATATTACACCATGTGGAGAAATTGGACGATTTTCTCGATTATTAGTTAGGTTAGGTTAGGTTAGGATATTACACCATGTGGAGAAATTGGACCATTTGGCATTGGTCGATTTAGCATTGGACGATTTGGCATTGGACGATTTGACATTGGCCGATTTGGCATTGGACGATTTGGCATTGGCAGATTTGGCATTGGCAGATTTGGCATTGGCAGGTTTGGCATTGGCAGATTTGGCATTGGCAGATTTGGCATTGGCATATTTGGCGTTGGCAGATTTGCCATTGGCAGATTTGGCATTTTTCACAACTACTAATATAAGGCAGGCTAAAGTCGCCTGTTATAAGAGCTTCTTTTGTTGAAAAAGTTGTATTTAATGTATTGTGAAGCGATAATATCCTCTTCGTTTGTTATCGTTGGGCGCCGATAAACCACTACAACATTTATTTCTATACCCTTGTTATTTATTTTGACATATCAAAGTTTGGAGTTGTTAGAGGGAACTGTGATATCTAATGAACTAATGTTTTCTTTGATATAAAACATAACACCACCACCTGTATTAGATGATCTGTCTTTGAGGTACAATTTATCCGAGTTAATCTGGTATTCGTGTAAGAAATCAATGTTATTTATATCTAGAAATGTTTCAGTAATAGCAATTGTGTGAATTTCCTTTTCTTCGTTAAGTAGCATAAGTTTGAGTTCGTTTATTTAATTACGTAGACGTCTCGCATTAAAGTACAGTATATTGATCTTCTCGTATGACTTAGCAGTTTTTATATTTGTAGTCATTATATCCATAGTGGATTCTGTCAGCAAAGAGACTTTCGGTGGTTGTAGAGAGCTTATAAGTTTTTTGACAAATTTGACCTGAGTTTGTGACGAGTCGAGGGTGTCAGGGTGGCAGAATTGCCTTGGGCTATGAACACCTGGCCTGGTTCATTGGTCTGGGGTTGATGGGGTGACCTTTCTGTGGACACCTGAATGTTTACCTGGGCAGTAGGAGTGCGAGGGTAAGGTATGAGGGAGGAGGGAGGGAAAGGTGTGGATAAAGATGGGGAGAGAGGGGGGCAAGGGAGGGGGTAGGGAGAGCGGCGGTGAGTGATGGGCGAGGGTCGTATGATAGTGGAGGGGGGAGGGAGGGTTAGAGAAGGGGGAAGAGGCGGGGCTTAGGGTTTGTGTAGGTAGGAGGGAGGGGAGGGAGGAGAGGAAGGGGGTGGGTGGGAGGTAATAAGGATTAGGGCATAGACTACATATAACCTAGACACGAAAGAGAAAGCATGACGTCACACGGTTAGTTTGTCGCGCGTCCTAGGGATTTGGTAGCAGCACCATTGTATTGTACTGTAGCAAAGCACCTCATTGGCTTGTCCTTATTATAGATAGTCTGTGCGCCGCGCGCGCCTGCCAGCTAGCTTGCTGCAGTGTTTCCAAAGTTAAGGGAATATCCGCAAAACGAGGGAGCAATAGATTAAAGAGGCAACGTATTTAAGAGTTAATTAATGTTGGTAAAAACACTTGTAAATTATTTAGTATAAATTAGATATATATATAAGCAAGATGAAAACATTAAGTATACATAAACACTATAAAACATAGGCTACTCATATATGATGCAAGCTGTATACCTTCAAGCAACACAACAAGAATTATATTGTCATTTTGAATATATATTAGTATGTTACATGTTATGTAGATGTTAATTTGTCAAGTAGCACTAAAACTGGACATTTTTATACTTATGACATCTAGGGATATTTTGTCACAACCATTGACGTTGGCAACTCCCGAATCTCACATCAACAATGGCGGGTGTTGGAGGAGTTTTGCTTGTGTACCTCCTCATAATGACGACAATTACACGATGACTGGCGCCTTTACAGTAGCCTCTACTTATGTCTATTTAACTATGTCATGTCTGCAGAGTCTCTGGATAATGTTCAATTGCTTATTAATAGCGTTATTAGTACAAGGTAGGGAATATTACGAATTAATGAGGACCAAGGACAAGGATAGTCAATATAATGTCTGTGTGGGGACCCTCCCCTCCCATTGTCCTTTGCGATCGTGCTGCCATCTCTCGAATGCGCGGCTCACTATTTACAGATTTGTGGCGTCTTCTTTCGTGTCTAGGTTATATGTAGTCTATGCATTAGGGGTAGGAACAGCTGCATTTACAACGGAGATCGCTTTATTTTCGTGGAATTTGTATATTTCGCTGTTTAGCTTACTAGAATACCACGTGGTGCCGTAGTGGGAGAGGTGAATTCCGTCAGCCGTGAACAGCTTGTCATTCCCTTCAAAATCGTAGAAGTAGTTAATGAAGTTGACTTGGTTCAGCTCACACAGTTCCTGCACTGAACGGCTTATCTCCTTGGCCCTGATATTTGCATATTTATTTGACTTCATACGAGGTGGGATTCCAGTTATTATGCATTTGTTTGTCTTGCTTTTCATTTATCAGATTAGATGTTTGAATTTGGATACAATTGCATTCGCACTGGTTTTCCCCATGTCGTGTCATTACTACCTACATTCACAATTAGGCAGGTGTCATGATGGATGGGGGACTGTTTGATGTCATTAGTTATGTGGTCTAATTTGGCACTTGCTATAACTTTCACTGATCTTCCCGGCGCCAGGAGTCGCCCCGAGGCCTCTTGGCCTCTCATAAAGGAGTCACTGATAATTGGAGATTTGGTTTTGTTCCTGCTTACTACTGCAGGCCTTGGTTTCATATTTTTATTTTGGGGGGTATGGTTGATCTTGTTTTTGGAGTGGGTTGTTGTTGTTGTTGTTCCCCAAGCTGCCTTGCCGAACAGCCCCAAGGCCCCGAGCAAGGCCAAGGCCATAACCGTGCGCCCCCACAGAACCCTCACTGCCGACCACAATAAAGCCTGGGTGACCGAAGCCACTCCATGGCGGGGAGCTGAGGAGGGTGCGGAAACGCCCGGGAAACCAAAGCCCCACCCAGGGCCCTGTGCCCCTCAGCAATTATGAAGAGAAAGTTGAGGGGCAAAGGAAAAAATGTGACGCTTTGGCTTCCAATCTAGGTAGACTGGGAGGTCAATCCACGGAAGAGACGCCGTCACTTGAGATCTAGAAAATATAAAAGTAAAAGGAACAGTCAGAGTAAGCTATGGGTATGGCAGAGATTGCTCAGTTCTCACTCTGATAGTGGAGTGGGTAGTCTTATTTACTGTAATTGTTGCTTCTACATTGCAGTCGAGCACATCGAATCTGTTGGCCAGGGGGATTTTGTTATTGTTGTTGGCCAGGGAGGTTTTGTTCCTAGTCTTTTTACTTTTGACTACTTGGAAAGGTGGTTGTGGGTCTGAGAGGGGGTTATTCCTGGGGGTATTTATTTGTTCTTTCAGGAGACAATTTTCTAGCTTTAGTTCATTCACTTCATTTTTATATGCTTCTAGGGTGAGCTCTAGAAACTGGAATTTCTCGCCTGTTATGCACTTGCAGCACTTTTCATCGGGAAAACCGTGACAATAAATCCATTCCGCATAGAAACTTTGGCCACAACAGAGTGTTTTGAATCTCTTAGGTGCCATTATGAGGGAATTTGCACCTGAAAACTGTAAGTAGAATGGACTAGAGGCGAATAAAGAATGATAAAGGTTTGACTTAGCCGTGATACTGTAGTGAGTGGTAGCAGCAGTAGGGGTCGGGGTAGGGAGCTGGGTCTTCGGGGAGTTGACCAGAGCTGAAGAGCTGGTCAGATATGAACCGTCACCCACAAAGGTCAATGAAACAATGAGAGAGAGAGAGAGAGAGAGAGAGAGATGGAGATAGAGATAGAGAGAGAGAGAGAGAGAGAGAGAGAGAGAGAGAGAGAGAGAGAGAGAGAGAGAGAGAGAGAGAGAGAGAGAGAGAGAGAGAGAGAGAGAGAGAGAGAGAGAGAGAAAAAAAATTGGGGGCAATTTAAATGTATGTATGTATGTATGTACTGTATATACAGTACTCAGGTACATACCCCATTGCTGGGGGTGGCCAACACGAGACAGAGTCCAAACAGAAACAACATTTAAAGTTCCTATTCTCAAGGTCCAGGACCACTTTCGCGTTCCCTCGCCCGTTGCTCTGTCTCGTCAAGTAGGAGAATTATAAAATATAAATAAGGAGGATAATTACATGAACCAGTGACAAAGAGCTACAGAGCAGGAGTAAATAGTTGATATATTGATAATTTTACAAAGTGAAAATAAGATATATAAATGTTGAGCGGTAGGCCTACTTGAAAAGTTGACAGCATGGATAAAAAACACACCATCTGAGGAAGAGCACTTTATTGACAAAGTTTCGCAGATCGCTTCATCAGGTCATAGGGACCTGTTGAAGCTATCTGCGAAAGTGACCTGTTGAAGGTATCTGCGAAACGTTGTCAATAAAGTGCTCTTCCTCAGATGGTGTGTTTTTTATCCACGATAAATAATATTGTATAGAATATTAAATACTCAACAGGAAGTTAAGCAAGTAGATCAGAAAAAAGCATATAAGTGTAAAAAAGCATATAAGTGAGAAAAGCATATAAGTGTAAATATTGAAATCAGCTGTTCATACTCATTTGCACTCTGTATGTTGGCGATTAAACGTACTGATACACTTAAACTATAGTAGAAGAATACCCTCCAATTAGGGTCATATAATTATTAGCAGGTATGTGTGTGGAGTTCTCAGGTAACCATTATGTCTCATATTGAGTATCGTGAAGATTAATCAAAATTAATCATGGTCATTTTTAGAGAGGATAATTTCAGGGTGGGGGGAGTACCGGTACTCTCATCGGGCGTAGGGCAAAACAAATAATCAGAAATGTATATATTATATCAAATAAAAGTATTGACGAAGTTTCATCTAAATCTATCAACTATTTCGATAAATCCTGCTTTCCAACAGACAGACAGGCGAACAGACAGGCAAACATACAGCGAAGATCACATAACCTTCGCTAAAATAAGTTAATAAAGCATAAACATCTTCGTTTGTTTGAACATATTATTCAGCACATTGGCTACACTGGCTAAATTATATATTTAATAGAATACAAAGTAGTAAATGTGTTTTTCATAGGATTACATGCGCGACATTGAACACATAAACAGAATATCATTATTCATATGCGTGTACTATTTTTGTTACACCTGAACCCTCAATTTTTACAACATATTTTTCTTCCCATCACAAAGCAAATAATTTTGGGTGAACATTCACACTTGCAGTATAAATATTTATGCTGAATGTTTACAGATAGCCAATACTAAAAGTGAGTATGGATATGGAGGAAAAGAGATAATAGAGAATGGGGTGGATATATTTGTTTTTGTTTTTGTTTTTCCTATGGGAATGAGGGAGACAAAAGGCATAACTGCCTGCAGCGAGTGCCTCCCCCAGATTTCAAAGAGTGACAGGGCCTAAATCAAGGGACGTTCGAGCTAAAATGCCTGGACACACGGAGTTAGAAGCAATTTAAGTCATAGGAAGAGGGAAAGACTGATTCTGGGAGAGAGTTCCAGAGCTCAGCAGTTGAATAGAAGAAAGTCTGAGAATAGTGTTTCACTCTTGGGTTGGAGAGTTGCACTGAGTAGGGGTGGGATTGTGTTGCAAGGCGAGTACTACGTACTCTACGTAGAGGAGGTGGTATACACTGGGAAAGCTCCGAGGAACACTGATTATTGTAGTAGCGATAGAATAGTGAGAGAGATGCAACATTGCGGCGAAGAGAGAGAGATTGCAGAGAGTTGGAGTGCGGTGTGAGAGGATCCTCCCCACACATGTGAACAATACTCAATACAAGGACGCACTGTGCCCCTGTACCATGAAGCACAAAACAAGTTTTTGTACAACTGAAAATGGAAAAACAAATAGGCTTACAAACAAAGACTGCAGATTAGAGGATTCGTATATTTAGGAGTATCACGGAAAGTAGAAATCTAACAAATCTATAAACTGTAAAATGATGACTTGTAAGAAGGCATGAGAAGGGTAAATAAACTGTCCGTATTAATATACCCCTTACAATAAAGGAATACTGTCAGCAATAAACCCCTCTTACGTCTTAAACATCTCGAAACTAATGGGGCTAAACATTAGGGAGAAGGGGGTCGAGAAAAGAACCAAACCTCCCCTTATGGACCAAAAATAATAAGCAGTGCCGATAAGGTTAAAAGGGGATCATCGTACTGAAAGGGTTAAGGAGTAAAAATATGGAGCAGTGCCGATAAAAATAAGAATAGTGGTCATGGTACTGAAAGGGTTAAGGACCAAAACATAATAAGGAGCGGTGCAGATAGGGGGTTAATGCGGTGGGTAAGGGAGAGGAGGCAGAGTGTGAAATAATGAGATAACTTGGTGAGAGAGAGAGAGAGAGAGAGAGAGAGAGAGAGGTGAGTAAATAAGCCAAACGGTCACCAATAACTAACAGAAATATAGACAAAGAAAAATGATGACAAAGATATACTGGTCTAAGGGAAGGAGGAGGGAGGAAGGAGGAGGTGGGGGAGGAGGACGAAGACGAGGAGGAGTACAAAGGAAAACAAGCAACAACAGTTATATTGATCCTTACGAGGCTGCTTGAAACTAAAATACCTACCCTATGTGAAAACAGGAAAGGATAGCACAGTATAAAGTGGTGGTATTCGTTTGTAACTGCAGTTAATCGGGGGTTAAGAGCGAGATATTTATGTAGACGATTATTAAAAGTTTGAATAGTACTACACTCAATGATACTACTAGGTGGTCCATTCCATAATTTTACCACTTGATAAAATAAGAAATGCTACGCCCCATGAGAGTGAAAAGGCTTTCCAATGATCTTACAACCATTTCCTCTAGTGTAACTTAAGTGATCCATAGGAGCGTTCAATCTGTAGACAAGCTTGCCAGATGTCATCAAACTCGCCAATTATCGTAATCAAATGTGAACGAGACTAAGAAGGGTGTCAGTTTCTAAATTATTTGTCGATTTTTCCTGAAGTTAGTAGAGTCGTATGACAAGCGGTTTTAATCTTAAATGTTCTTCATATATATTATTATAATCTCGTGTATATTTTAGCTCACTACTTTATTGTATATTTAAATAAGAGAGCAGGAAAAAATATTGTGTTGTGAAACAAATCTATTACGAAATAGTAAATACTGGTTGCAAAAAATAAATAGTATAGGATTTACCTTCTTTTGTAAGCTAATTATATATTTATAATAGTGGTATCTAAAGTAAACAACGCTTCTATGATTAAATTGACATTTCATTCAGTTACTTATTTTTCTCTGAACAGGACTGCCGGACTTGAGAAGCTGCTAATTTTTTATAGAGGCTGTTGATTGGCTAATGGATAGGAGTATGATTAGTAAATCAAGATATCTTCATTATTTCATATCTACTTTTTAAATACTTTAATTACGAGCAATGTCAACAATTGAATCATGTTCTAGAGAGATATCCGAACATCGTGGTATAAAATATGTCACATAAAATACACTATTAACGTAAATATTATAAAGTGAACACAGACAAAATAATAACATAAGAGAAAAATCACTAAGCGAGAGAGGAGACTGCCTGCTGAGCCAGCTCAGTTCTCGAGCCTATCAGCCAATCAGGGGCCGATATCCTAACTAACCACCACCGTAGTGACTTACACTGGTGTTAGGAAGCCACTGCAATTATGTTAAAAATGCAGAGGCTTGTGATTGGCTAAAGCAGGTGAGATGTAAGCCGAGACTCAGTCAGTCTACAAATCTCGCTTACTTGTTGGCTGTATCAATTTGTATTGCGCTTGTGTTCACTTTATAATATCTATGTTATTAATGTGTTATATTTGATATACTTTAGCTCTCCGGGTTCGTATATCACTTTAGATTATCACATTATCATTAAAATTGCTTACAATTGTATAGTTTCAATGATATATATGGAATAATAACGATATCTCAAATTTATCAACACAAATCAATCAACAGCCAATCAGCATCTTCTGTATAAAATATTCTACTCTCCAATGAAAACTATAAATATACTTAATAAACTATATGTCCATTAGATGTATTTGTTCAACACCATAAAGTAGGAAAACTGAATTTAAAATTATACTTGATGTTTTGAAATCACAACACAAGAGATACAGTAAGTATTAGCAATGTTCACATTTTATTATTTTATTTGTGACAAATTAAAGAATCTGGTGACATCTGGCAAGTGTGTCCATAGATTGAACGCTCCAATTGTGAAACATTTGTTGACACCCATAACCAATACCTACAATAATTTTAAACATTTGAATAAGGTCCCCTCTCAGCCTACATTTTGTTAAACTAAAAAGATTTAACTCTTTTAGACGTTCTTCATATGACTTGTTTCTTAGTCTATGGATATTTTTTGTTTTACCCCCTGTTGTTTTCTCTCCACTTTATCCATGTCCTTGATAATATGGTCACCAAAATTGTACACAGTATTCCAGATGGATGCGAACCAAAACAATTTATAAAGGGAGAATAACATTTTCGGACTTGCACTCAAACGATCTTCCGATGAAGTCAATAGTTGTGTTTGCTTTCTTAACTACTTCAGTAGGCCTACATTGTTGGCTGGGATTTAAATTACTTGATATTGTTACTATTCTCCTTAAGTCGGTTTCTTTATCTATTGTGTTAGTTGAATACCATTTATTGAGTAGTTTGATATATATGTTTGTGTCTTATATATATATCAACTGCAGACATGCTTTGCCTTCTTACACATCAAATCAACCAAGCTACAGACCAACGTGGTGAAACACATACAATAGCACTGGATATATCAAAGGCATTTGATAGAGTCTGGCATCAATCCTTATTGTCGAAGATGTCACACTACGGCCTTGCATCATTAGTTCCACTAATTTCTTCTTATCTTCATAACAGAAAAATATGTGTAATGGTAGATGGCCTTTATTCTCAATTTCACTCAATAAATGCTGGTGTTCCCCAGGGATCAGTTTTGGCCCCAATTCTGTTCCTCATTCATATCAATGATCTCATATCTACCACTCATAATCCAATACATTCCTACGCAGATGACTCAACACTCCACAGTTCCTTCACATTTACCAATTCTTTCACCCAACCCGATCTTACAAATTCAAAAATAAACACTGCAATTTCTCTGAACCAGGACCTTTCTAGAATTAATGGATGGGGACAAAAGAATCTAGTTTCCTTTAATGCACAGAAAACCAAGTACATTCAATTTTCTAACCGACAGAATCTCACTGACTCCCTTATATTTTTTAATGATGTAAATATTCCCACTTCCCCTAGTATTGACATTCTCGGTGTAACATTAACTACTAACTTGAGCTGGACACATTATGTTAGAAGCATTGCTAAGAATGCCTCTAAAAAACTGGGACTCCTGTACAGAGTTCGAGAATTCTTCACTGACGAGCAGTTGGCCGTAATATATAAAAGTCATGTGCGTTCTCAGATGGATTACTGTTCACCTCTGTGGGGTGGAAGTGGAGTTGTTGCATTGAGGCAGTTGGACAAAATTCAAAATAAAGCTATTAGATTAATCAATAACCCTGCAATCACACAGGACCTTCCTACATTATCCATACGAAGAAACGTTGCATCCCTTGCATTATTCTACAGATATTTTCACAGCCATTGTTCCGAGGAACTTGCTTCAATTGTGCCGCCTCTCCACATCTTTCCCCGTAGAACTAGGGCAGCTGAGAGCGCCCATGAATTTACACTTTCTCCTCCACAATGCAGAACTTCTGCATATCAGAATTCATTTATCCCCAGAGCTACTACTCTTTGGAATTCACTTCCCTCGAATTGCTTTCCACAAACTTACAATCTACAAATGTTTAAATCCAGTTGTTACAAACATTTTATGAATGGAGGATGCCTTTAGGCACATGGACCTTTTTGTTTTATCTGTGTTTTTCCTTCCTCCGTTCATTGTCTCTTAAAAAAAAAAAAAAAAAAAAAAAAAAAAAAATGTAGTACTTTACATTTATCGGTATTGTAACTCATTTGTCAGGTTTGGGCCCAATTTTCTAATTTATCTATTATATTTTTGGATCTGTTGAACCTGCAAAAGAGATACTACTATGTCTGCTATTTTGGTATTGACTGCACATTTATAAATTGTACATGAAAGATCGCCAATGATGTCAATGATATAAATCATAAAAAACAGGCCCGAGCACTGATCCCTGGAGCACACCACTTGTGAAATTTTTCCGGCCCGAGGAGGACGAAGACGAGGAAGAAGAGGAAGGAAAAGAAGGGAAGAAGAAGAGGATCAGGAAAAGAGGAAACACTCATAACCCCGGGCCCTGACACTCAAAGACAACCATAAAGTTAAGAGTGCTGAGAGAAACAGCTTCTTAATTGCTTTCAACGTCATAACTTTCCCATCCACACTTAAATTCAACAGGCAGACATGCAGACTGGTGATGCAAGAGTTACGATGCCAGCTTTTGAGATACGAAAGTCCTAGAGAGATGTGACGTTGTATGTGTTTCGTGGATCCAAGTCCTGGTGAAGTAGGGAGATTAACCCTTTCCTTCTTCCTATTATTGTGGCTAGTAGTAGATAATATTCAGTCAGCTTAGGAAGGGATATTGGAAGTCATAGGGTTAATTGATATACTGTTACTGTATACTTTCTTTCCGTTGATACCTAGAGGGCTTTCCAAAGCTGAGTAACAGAAAACAGCTAAGTCTATTTTAATTGTAGGGGATTCAATGGTTAAATACCTTGGCAGGGCTAGTAACACACATGTTGGTAAAGTTGTCTGTCTGCCTGGTGCCGGAGTCGAGAGGGTGGCAGAAAAGCTAGATGGTGTCATGGAAACGAGTGGGGAGGACCCCATCAGCTTCCTCAACGCAGGGAGCAACGACATTTGGAAATGCAGGACTGAGGAGTTGCTCACCACGTACAAGGAAATGTTGGAGAGGATCAAGGAGAAGGGTGGAGTTCCTGTGGTACACAGTATCCTACCAAGAAGAGGGGTAAGGAAGGAATGGTCCTCCAGGGCTATTTGTGTAAATAGCCGGCTGGAGAAGTATTGCAAGGCAAATACTATTCCATTCCTGGATAACTGGACCCTCTTCTATGGTAAGGATGAACTGTATGCCCAGGATGGAGTACATCTCTCTCGACTAGGAGTTTCGACCTTAGCCAGCTCACTCGACAAGTTTGTTGCGGGGTTTTGTTAATAAACCATAGGTGTGTAAGTAAAATAGAATCCCAGCCACATGACATTGATAGTAATAACGAACATTCTGACAGAGTAGATTTTCCGTCTAGGTCTAGTAGTTCAACAGGTAAAAATAAATTAGTTAAAAACAATAGAAAAATAGTTGCAAATACAAGTAATGGGTGGACTGGGTCATGCCACTGTGTGAGGCCCGGGCAGGAGTGGTGTATCCGTAGTCTTTCCACAGTAGGGTAAAACAAAACATAAACTTTATTTGTATGTAACATGTGTGATGCACATAAATAAAAGGGGATGTGTCGGATGGTTGAAAGCCACAGTTGCTCGCGCGTTTGGGGCTAGCAACACGTATTATGAAAAACATGTATCCTCCTTCATTCACTGTCCCCCCCTTCACTCACTCAACCCCACAATTTGCCGGAGGATAACAGGTTTTTCACAATACGTAGACGGAGGTCTTTTAACCCTCCCGCATCCAGCAACTTAATTATCTAACTTACAGTAAGACTTCTCTAATTTGCCATGAAATATCAGGCTGGGCGAGTTTTCGAAGCCTTGTGTTTTTCTGTATTTTCATCCACCAGAATGCTGTTTATTGTGATGTATCATATGTCAATGGAAAGAGGAATATTTATAGTACATGATAAAAACAAAACAAAATGTAAATAAATCGAAATATGAAAGTGTAAATGAGTCCGGAATACAATTATTTCCCATGCAATTGTCTTCACACCGTCCTAGCTCTAAATTGTGTGTGATGACTATATATTTTTTTTTGCTCAAGTAATAGTATTTTTATCTCCTCTTTCCAAATCTGAAAAGAGAAATTGTTTATCTTCAATAGTTCTCAAGCAGTGACCGATTTTTTTTTTTTTTTTTTTTTTATTGATATGGTTTATAACATTTTCGATTTATTTCGTTGCTACGAAGTGTATGGTTTTAAATTTAGGCTGTATGAATACGGCAAATAATGCTGATGAGTATAAAACAAACTAGAAGTTCCTAGGACAAATACTTTTTGCGCTATGAATATTTGAAATGAAGAGCCAAAATGCGAATATTTATGCTTCACCCATCTCTGTTCCGGCGATGCTAGCCGGGTTCCGAGCTGTTCCCCACCTCATGGTTGCGTTATTTGCTCGGATACGTATATAACTGTATATATCATCAGAATCGAAAAATTGTGCTCTTTCCAATGGTGAAAACAAAAATAATATAGCGTAATTGGTTCGCGAGCTATGCGCAATTGTTTCCATGCAGTGACCGAAAAAAAAAAATAGATATGGTTTTAAACATTTTCGATTTATTTCGTTGCTACGAAGTGTATGGTTTTAAATTTAAGGTGTATGAATACGGCCAATAATGCTGATGAGTATAAAACAAACTAGAAGTTCCTAGGACAAATACTTTTTGCGCTATGAATATTTGAAATGAAGAGCCAAAATGCGAATATTTACGCTTCACCCATCTCTTTTCCGCCAATGCTAGCCGGGTTCCGAGCTGTTCCCCACCTCGGCATTGGTTTATTTGCTCGGATACGTATATAACTGTTTATATCACCGTCATCGGAAAATTATGCTCTTTCTAATGGTGAAAACAAAAATAATATAGCGTTATTGGTTCGCGAGCTATGCGCAATTGTTTCCATGCATTGTTATTGTTATGTATATGAGAATGTTTATACAGTTGTATATCTTTGCCACAATGTACAACATTTATATAAATATATAGATATAATATATATATATATATATATATACATATATATATATATATATATATATATACGGTATATATATATATATATATTATATATAAAATAAATGAAATAAAAATATAAATAAAATGAAATAAATCAAATCAAATAAATAAATATATAAATAATATAAAAATGGAAAAATAATATAAATACTCGATTATGGGCCTTGGGCTTGCTCGGGACCTTGGGGCTGATCCGCTAGACAGCCTGGGGAACAGGAATAATAAAAAAAAAAAAAAAAAAATATATATATATATATATACCGGGTATATACGTATATATATATATATATATATATATATATATATATATATATATATATATATATATATATTATATATTATACTGTATATATAAATAAAATAAATAAAATAAATAAAATAAAAAATATAATAATAACATAAATACTCGATTATGGGCCTTGGGCTTGCTCGGGACCTTGGGGCTGATCCGCTAGACAGCCTGGGGCACAGGAATAGTAAAGAAAAAACAAATATATATATATACCGGGTATATATATATATATTTATTATATATTATACTGTATATATAAATAAAATAAATAAAATAAATAAAATAAAAAATATAATAATAATATAAATACTCAATTATGGGCCTTGGGCTTGCTCGGGACCTTGGGGCTGATCCGCTAGACACCCTGGGGAACAGGAATAAAAACAAATATATATATATATACTGTACATACCGGGTATATATTATATATAATATATATATATATATATATATATATATATATATATATATATATATATACTGTGTATATAAATAAAAAAAAAAAAAAAAAAAAAATATAATAATAATATAAATACTCGATTATGGGCCTTGGGCTTGCTCAGGACCTTGGGCTGATCTGCTAGACACCCTGGGGAACAGGAATAACAAAACAAATATATACGGTATATATATATATAAAATAAATAAAATAAACATAAATAAAATGAAATAAATAAAATAAAATAAATAAAAACTAATAAATCAAATATATAAATATTTAAATAAAATACAAAATATAATAATAATATAAATACTCGATTATGGGCCTTGGGCTTGCTCGGGACCTTGGGGCTGTTATATACTGTATAATTTTATAGGCTATATATAATATATATATATATAATAATATACTGTAATATAACTAAAATTCCATAGAGTACTTACCATACTTCCTGTAAGCATTCCTGTGACATCTTCGTGATTATAATGTATTTATATCGTAGGCAGTATTTATTGATAAATATATTTGGCTTTCAAGCAAAAAATAGTGTAAAGTCATCAATGATACCTAGACAAAACTGCATCAATACTCAAGGGGTTAACCAAGATTCACTCCCCTCAGTCACCAAAAGTCACAAGTAACATCTTATATACATATATAGTTCGAATTATTCACTAAACACTTTCATTGGGTAGATGAAATAATCCATAATTGCCTGCCTATAGCTAGGCATGGTGGGCCAGAGGGAGGGAGCCCAGAATTTAAAGGGCCGGGACCCTGCCTCACAGTCTGGGGGCCGGGAAACTACTGACTTTACAGAGGCCCGCGTTCCTCAGAGAGGGACGCTATGGGGTTGCTAGATACTTCCTTTTGTAACTTACTGATGCCTAACTTACCAGTCCAAATTGAGTCAAAATCGAGTCATAAACTTATTTTTGGCGAATATTTCTAACTTACAGGTGGCATTATGACGCGATTGCGTCATACGAGCAATCTGGGAGGGGTGGCGTTATGACTCGATCGCGTCCTATAGATGCGGGAGGGTTAAAAAAAAAGAAAAAAGTAATGGGTTGAGGGTTTATTATACAAATTGTAGGAGTTTATGTAACAAAACGAACGAACTTAGAGCACTTGTTAGCAAAGAAAATAGACATAATCGCGCTAACTGAAACATGGATTAATAGAGAAACCAGGCATTTTTTAGCAGTGTTTGATATACCGGGATATAGTTTGTTTAAATATGACCGAACAAGTAGGAGGGGCGGCGGTATAGCAGTGTTTGTCAGAAGTTCATTAAAAAGATGTATTAAATCAGGTATTAGAGTAAATCAAGAAAATTAAAGTGTTTGGGTAGAGGTTAACGAAGGTAGTGAGACCTTAGTTATTGGAGTTATGTATAGACTACCAAATATGAGTAGAAATGACGGAACATCATTATGGGAGGAAATTAAAATAGCATCAAGGTTTAGCAACGTGTGCATTATGGGGGATTTTAATTTCCCTAATATAGATTGCCAGCAACAAATAGGCATCTCTGATTCAAAGGAGTTTATTGAGGTAGTACAAGATAGTTTTTTATCTCAATTCATAGATACGCCGAGTAGAGGTGATAATATTCTCGATTTAGTTTTCAGTAACAATGAACATATGATTAATAGTGTAGAAATCGGGGACCACCTAGGAAATAGTGATCACAATTCTGTGTATTTTAATATACAATGGAAAGGTCATTCCAGAGAGAATATGACATTAATACCTGACTTTAGAAAAGCCAATTATGGTGGGTTAAGAAAGGCCCTATTAGCGGACTCTATGGTAAAAAATTAAGTCTATCCAGGTGTCCAAATGAGGGTACCCCTTACCCCTTACCCCTAGCTTAAGTCAGGAAGAGACATCAAACTTGGTAGATACATACGATAATTTTATCAAGTCAGTATTCATTGCACAAAATAAATATATCCCCAAAAGAAAATATAGATCAACACAGAACAAACTCAAATGGATGAATAATAGACTACTAGACAATTCTAGGAAAAAAACGAGGAATATATAGAAAAATTAAGAAAGGCGAAATTCACCTACTTGCTTACTATCAAAATTTATCAAGATAGGTAAAACAGGATATTAGGAAGGAAAAGAGAAATTATGAAATCAAGGTTGCAAATGACTCAAAAGATAATCCTAAAGCTTTTTACCAACTATATAAATCCAAGGTTAGAGATGTAATTGGTCCCCTTAAAACTTCGATAGGAGAAATGACAGAAAATGACTTAGAAATGTGCAGTACATTAAATAATCAATTTATTTCCGTTTTCACTAATGACAATTTGGCACAGTCTGTAAGGTATATAGCGATAGTATAGAAAATAGGTTAAGTACGGTTACTATAAGTAGAAATGATGTGCTTAAGGAAATTGACAGACTGAAACCTCATAAATCTCCTGGTCCAGATGAGGTATATGCTAGAGTATTAAAAGAATGCAGAGATGAGTTAAGTTACCCATTACCATTTCTATTTAACACGTCATTAGAAACCGGTTTAGTTCCAGAAGCTTGGAAGCTTGCAAATGTAGTTCCAATATTAAAAAAAGGTGATACATCAATATCATCCAATTACCGTCCCATTAGTCTCACATCAATCATAGGAAAGCTACTAGAGTCAATTATTGCTACGAAAATTAGAAACCACTTAGAAACATTTAATTTAATAAATTATTTTCGGCATGGATTCACTCAGGGACGTTCTTGCCTTACTAATTTGCTTAGTTTTTTCTCAGAGGTGTATGAAGCGTAGATAATGACAAGTCATTATGATATAATATATTTAGATTTCAGTAAAGCTTTCGACAGAGTCCCGCATGAGAGATTGATAAGAAAAGTTGAGGCGCATGGAATAGGTGGGTCGTTGTTGGGATGGATTAGGTCACGGCTAATTGGTAGGAAGCAGAGAGTCAGCATAAATGGTACTAAGTCAGAGTGGGGATCAGTCAAGAGTGGTGTCCCCCAGGGATCTGTATTGGGTCCTCTGCTGTTTATTATATACATATGACCTTGATTTAGGTATATATATATATATATTTTTTTTTTTTTTCTATATTCCAACTACTCCCTCTCGGGCATAGGCTGATAGCCTTTACACTCTACCGATGAACACAGTGAGGCCCGTGAGGTCTTGTTCCAGTCTAGGGAGTGAGACATGCGAAGCCTCACGGCTCGAAGCAACTCCATATCTGAAGCTGCTCCGCCTCTGTGCTTCACAGTCTCATCCCCCAGGCTCGGACCCTCACTCTCAGAACGCCACCTATTTAGCAATTAACTCACTAGGCATTGCCCCCCTGTAGCATATTTTTTCATACAATGCTATTTAATCAGGGAACAATGAGGGTATTTATTTGGCATTTCGGTGTGCTGTGGTAATGCACTGAACTAGGTACAGCACAAATTCCATCCCAATAATATCTTCCCATTGACATATTGGGATTCGAACCCGGGTCCATTGGCTTACCAGCCCAGTGGCAAGACCACTCCGCCACACCTCCCTAGTAGGATAAGTAAATTCGCAGACGATCCCAAATAGGGAGAGCAATAGATTCAGATAGCAACATAGAGTGCTTCCAAAGGGATCTAGATACCTTACATGAATGGTCAGTAAATTGGCAGATGAATTTTAACATTGAAAAATGCAAGGTATTAAAGATAGGGAACACGAATACTAATGCAAAATATAAACTAGCTAATACGGAATTAGAAAACTCAGACTGTGAGAAAGATTTTGGTGTGTTTGTTAGCAACGATTTGAAGCCTAGAACACAGTGTATAAGCGTTCGCAACAAGGCAAACAGGATTCTAGGGTTCATCTCAAGGAGTGTAAGTAACAGAACTGCCGATGTTATCTTGAAACTTTACTTGTCATTAGTGAGACCTCATATGGATTGTGCTGTCCAATTTTGGTGTCCTTATTACAGAATGGACATAGATTCGTTGGAGAGAGTACAGCGAAGAATGACAAAAATGATTCATAATATTAGAAATCTACCATATGAAATAAGGTTGAACAAATTAGGCTTACATTCGTTAGAAAGACGCAGAGTTAGAGGGGATATGATAGAAGTGTTCAAGAGGGTTAGTGGGATAAATAAAGGATACATGACAAAATTATGTACTGAAGCTCAGTGATAGCGAAAGAACTCGAACACATGGTTTCAAATTAGATAAATTTCGTTTCAGAAAAGATATAGGCAAATATTGGTTTGGTACAGAGTTGTAGATGGGTGGAATAGGCTACCAAGTGATATAGTGGGATCAAGAACGATAGGGAGCTTTATGGTAAAATTAGATAGGCATATGGACGAGATGGGTTGGGTGTGAGGGGGATCTGCCGGGTGTTGGCAAATCGGAGCTCAGCAGATCCCCGTAATCTTGTGTTAATCCTTAACCGTTTTGGTGGGGTCAGTGCTCAAGGTATTAGTGAGTTGGGCCTATAATTGGGCCTTGTAATTGGTGTTGGGTGTGACCGGGATCTGCCTTGTGTGGGCCGATCGGCTTTTTGCAGACTCCCATTTTCTTATGTTCTTAAAATCACCTTATAATAGCCAGAATGAAAGGGATAAATACGTCCTAATGCTAGAAAGGATTAATGCTATACCCTGTTCCAAATAGGTAGGCCAGAAATCGTAGCCCCGAATAACCTCTGTAACTCAAAAAGGACTCCAGCCAATGGGTTGTAAATTTCCACACCAATTCACTGGTCGACCCTTTCCAAATGTTAGAAATATTACCTCGATTATTCTAGTCGTTTGTGAGTAAAAGAGGCTAATGTTCCAGAGTTTTGGCCTACTTACTTTGAACAGGGTATAACTGCTGCCATATTTAGAATGCTGGCTTTCACGCTCATGGATCTGTTAGTCTTTCACTCTTCCATATATCTATCTATCCATGTATATATCTAAGTATCTATTTATCTCTACATCTATCTAAATATGTATCTATCTAGACAGCCATTCATCATATTATTATTCTCGTCACAACCATTTCTTCAGCTCATTCCTGGCTTCTTTCCCTTCACAATCCACTCCCATTCCTTCACGGCCCCGAACTTTCCTTCCACCTCTAGAAGTAGTTACTTCAACTTTTGGACCATTAGTCGATGAAAATGGAGAATACACCAAAGACGAAGTACAAATGAGTAATGCCCTCAATCCCTTCTTTGCATCAGTTTTTACAACAGAAGACCTCAGTGATATCCCTACACCATCGCCGATTCAGATTGATAATTCAAATGTTCTAAACAATATCACCGTTACAGAGAGAGAAGTATTGAATTGTTTAGATAAACTCAAGGTAAATAAAACGCCGGGACCTGATATAATCTCACCTATAGTTCTAAAGGAAGCTAAGGATGAGCTCTTCAAACCACTGACATTGCTATTCAACAAATCCTTTCAGTCTGGAACTATGCCTGATTAGTGGAAGCTAGCCAATGTAACACCGATATTCAAAAAAGGCAGCAAATCCCTACCCAGTAACTATCGTCCAATTAGCTTAACCTCAGTTGTATGTCAAATGCTAGAAACACTCATAAGAGACAGTCTCGTAAATCACTTGGAGGAAAATAACATACTTAAAGATACTCAACACAGCTTTCGTAAAAAACGCTCCTGCTTAACAAAAATCTTAGACTTCTTTCGCGATATCCTCAACCTCTATGATGAGAGTAAAGCTGTAGATATTATATACCTTGATTTTCAAAAGGCCTTTGACAAAGTTCCCCACAAACGTTTACTGCTAAAACTAAAAGCGCATGGAATACAAGACAGTGTGTTGAAATGGATAGAAAGTTGGCTCAGCGACAGAAAGCAAAGAGTAGTATTAAACGGTAAGGCATCTAAATGGACCAATGTAAGTAGCGGGGTACCCCAGGGATCGGTACTAGGACCAATTATCTTTCTAATTTACATCAACGACATAGATGAGGGTCTCACCTGTACAAACTCAAAGTTTGCTGATGATACAATAATTGTAAATAGCGTACTCTCAAAAGAACAAGTTGACTATATGCAACACAATCTAGAGAAGCAAATATGTTTCAATGCGGATAAACGTAAAGTACTACATATCGGATACCAAATTGAGAAAGCAAACTATTCGATGAATGGCACTCAGCTTAAGAATGTAGACAGAGAAACCGATCTGGGAGTAACAATATCGAGTAACCTAAAACCGAGTCAACAATGTTCAGAAGTTGTGAAGAAGGCAAACAAAATAATTGGCTTTATAGGCAGGTCATTTGAGCATAAATCCAAAGAAGTTATCCTAACTCTTTACAATTCCTTAGTCTGCCCTCTCCTGGAATACTGCATTTAATCCTGGTGCCCTTATTACCAAAAAGATATAGACAAACTAGAGTTCAACACAGAGTTGCCAAAATTATACCTAGCCTAAAGAACAAACCATACTAGCTCCTAGAATTAAATCTATTTCCTTTAACCCAACGCAGATTAAGAGACGACTTAGTTCAAGTGTTCAAAATCATCAAAGGCATAGACAATATGAACTGTAGTAAGTAGGTCACTATCGACCAATCTAACTACACGCGGGGAAACGGTTGCAAAATTATTGGTAAATCTTTTAACTCTCACGAATCTAAGAATTTCTTCTTCAATCGAGTTGTCAACTTGTGGAATGGTCTTCCCTGGGACGTTATAGACTGCAGCAACGTTGATTCTTTTAAACTTCGCCTAGACAAATATCTTGCATCAAACCTGCAACTGACTGTGTTTGTAAATGAATAACTTTATTATATTCCTCCCACAGATTCATCAAGGATTATTGCGTATATACAGTATATTACTAAGACGTTACTCTCTTTTTCCCAGATATACGAAAGATCACTTATAACCGTGTTATGTTACTAACTCTTCTGTCCCCTACTAACTTCCGAATCCTGTCACGGACATTAGTTCCAGGGCAGTAGTTCCCTTTCCAGTTTTCCCTTACCCACTCTAAACCACTGTTTGGACACTTGATCCTCAGTGTTTTGGAGGACAAGCAGCCTAGAGGGGTCACTGGACCTGTTGTTGCTAGATTTCCTTCGCACTCCTTTGTACTCTCTCTCTCTCTCTCTTTCATTTAGTATCGTTTAGACTCCCTCTTATAAACTGTTGTTCTAGTTTATCCACTTGTTGAATCAAAACTTCTGATCCCTCCTATAGTCAAATCTGTGTTTATTTTATTTGTTTTGGCTTCTGTCTTCTTTTTTCGTATCTCTCACTCACTCACTCTCCTGTATTTAGCTACTAGACTCCCCCTTGTTTTGTTTTAGATTATCCGCCTGCTGTAATGTTCCTCTTTCCTATAGTTATGTATTTAGATTTGTTTTCTTACTTTTTTTGCCTTAACCCCGTCCCCGAGTCTGTCCCTCTCTCTTATGCATGTTAAATTCGCAAGCTGCAAGACCAAAGTTGACGTAAACAAAAATTGAGGGGTAAAGTTCTCTCTCTCTCTCTCTCTCTCTCTCTCTCTCTCTCTCTCTCTCTCTCTCTCTCTCTCTCTCTCTCTCTTTCTCTTCTCCACACCTCCCATTAAGTATTCCATGACTTATAAGTTCGCCACAGTCTTAGCTTGTTCTTTGTTGCGAGAGTTCACGATATTGAGTTGTAAGTTTCTATGTTGAATCTCGCGGCCTCCTTCTCTTACACTCTCCTTTATTTAACCATTAGCCGATTGCTGGCGGCTTAAGAGTACACACATAGTTTAAATAGGTTCGGCAGGTTAGGTTTAGTTTGTGGACAGTTTTATCTAGGTGGATAATAAAAAACAAACAATAGAATACTAGCCTACTCGCAAAGGGGCGTGGTTAAAAATGGTACTTGTAAAACAGGTGGTTAGAGTGGGGTGGGAGTAGGGGTATTACTAAGGAAAGCCGGCAACAATTAATTTAACCCTTTTAATAACTGGTGGCACGCAACATATGTCGAATGAAATAAATCTGGCCTAAGTGGCGGTGCGCGACATCTGTCGAGTGCCATTTTCAGCACGTAATGTTGCTGAGAGAGAGAGCTGAGCGGTGGGACGAGCGTAGCAACCCTATGACCGCTCCCCACGACCACCGTGGACATACTGAACTGTATTCTACTTTCCCACCTCCTTTCTCACTCGCTACACAGGGATTTATGTAAGGAAATTACCTTATTTCAGGGTTTTTGCACTCGTGTTGCACGATCGTTGCAAGAGAACCAGTGGTCGTACAAGGATGGTTCGGGTGTCATTGGAAAGCTCTGTTTACGCCCTTTCAGGGATAGATAATTGTTTTACGCTCTGGATCTTATTTAGGCATGAAAATGATCACGTAAAGAACCCTATTTAGGGTAACAAAAAAACGCTGTGCGGTACGGTCAAATAAACCGTCTAGCCCGCCAATAAGGTGTTAAGACGCAATTCTTCATTTAGACCATTTAACTCAGGTTTGGAAGGACTAGTCATTCAAATTGGTACACTTGAGTTGAAATAACACTTTGATTCTCACAGGTAATTCCAAAACTGAATAATATCTACTACTGACGGCCAGAATAGAATAAACAAGAGCATACTATGTAATGTAATGGTTAATTGTCCCCAATATTCTGCATGCTAAAGGCCGAAAATTAGGTCGGGAAGGAATACCACAGAAAACATACAGAGGTAGTTTTTTGTGTTATATATAATCATATATATTGTTACGAGGGGAGCCGGGGCAACCAGATGCTCTAATAGCCTAGCCCACAGGACCGTACTACCCTGCAACAGACACCCTCTTAATATCTGACTCAAACACAAAGACACGCAGGTTCTCTAGGAAATATGGCTATCTTCCTCTTTGCTCTAAAGCAGTAACAAGGAGACACAAATATATCTATTGTCCCAGAGTCTAGTCCACAGTGCATGTTGTATGCAAGAGAACTTCTAAGGTTATTCTAAACTGCCCAAATATTCCCTAACCATACCACTACTGGACTCCCAGAACACTCTATATCATACCCAATCGCTTAGGAATTGTGAACAAATACAGAGCAAAAACCCATGGAAAGTCCAGTGCAATAAACCTCTGTGCCATCCCTAGCCTATATCCTAATAATACACCGAGTGGCTCTCTTCAGCACAGCTCGGCGGTGGTGTTGTAAGGGGTAAACAACTTTAATGACTTAACCCTTACAACATCATCTGGGGTTAGCTCAATACAAACGAGTGCAATGGGGACAACCTCACCTAGTAACAGGCTCCACCCCTAGTCCCTGACTGCACCGAATGTATTGCTGCTAAAAACTAAACAAGGCACAAGGGTTGATATCCTGGGGAAGATGGAGGCTGGCTGCCACCCAATAAAGGGTTGGATAAGGACCGAGACAAAGGATGCTGTGTGGTGGAAAAAAGGCTTAGCCTACCATATCACACACCCAGCAACCTCAGTACTCAAAGGCCTGACAAAAACAGAGATAAACAGTCCAGCCACCCAATCCCCCCAGTGATATCAACCATGAATAATATGCACATCTAATAATGGTAAAACAATGCAGCAGAATAATGGAAAAGAACATGGAAGAACAGTGTGAAGCTTATAATCTATATTCGCCAGAGGAAGGAGTGCAATGTAAACGAAATCAACTCTAGTAATTAAACTACTAAGATTAAAACAAAAATAATATGCTTAATATGTCTCCAGCCCTGCACTGCTTCGATCTACTAAGAAACAAAATGGATAAATGCGGTATTTAAGGGAATCAAAAGGAAGCAAGCTTAACAACACCAGACAGTGATATCGTCATAGCGAGGGTCAGAACTGAAGTGAGCTCTCGCGGCCACGAGTTCCCACAGCCAAGCGAGGGAGGGAAAAAGGGAAGCACCAGGCACCGTCAGAACATACAATTAACTAGGCAGCCTGGGCTCTCATTAACAATACAAAGTAATCAAGTAAAACATAAGACAATATTGTGTAAACTTATGATAAACAAAATCAATTGCCTAAAGGCTAAACAAAAGAGGTAATTACACTCGAGGCAACAAAGGCAATGTGTTGCACAGAAAAGCACCAACCTGATAAGGAGGCTCACGTGGGAATAAGAAAGAAAGAAAGCAAACTAGCTTCTCACAGGGCTAGGTGAATTATTATAACACACATACAACTGAACTGAGGTTTTATAAGTTCAGGGGAATGTGACAATATACATATTTGTTTTTCTATGTGAATGAGGGAGACAAAAGGCATAACTGCCTGCAGCGAGTGCCTCCTCCAGATGTCAAAGAGTGACAGGGCCTAAATCAAGGGAAGTTCGAGCTAAAATGCCTGGACACACAGAGTTTGAAGCAATTTAAGTCACAGGAAGAGGGACAGACTGATTCTGGGAGAGAGATCCAGAGCTCAGCAGTTGAATGGAAGAAAGTCTGAGAATAACATTTCACTCTTGGGTTGGAGAGTTGCACAGAGTAGGGGTGGGATTGTGTTGCAAGGCAGGTACTACGTACCCTACGTAGAGGAGATGGTATACACTGGGAAAGCTCCGAGGAACACTGATTATTGTAGTAGCGATAGAATAGCGAGAGAGATGCAACATTGCGGCGAAGAGAGAGAGATTGCAGAGAGTTGGTGAGTGGACGGGAGTTAATGATATGAAAGGCTTTTCTTTCTACTTTATCTAGGAGTGCGGTGTGGGAGGATCCTCCCCACACATGTGAACAATACTCAATACAAGGACACACTGTGCCCCTGTAAAGAGCAAGAAGCTGCGCAGGGGTAAAGAACCCCTTGAGGCGGTTGACCACACCCAGCTTCTGGGAGGCTACCTTAGCGAGACTGGTAATATGGTCTTTCCAAGTGAGACCAGAAGAAAAAGAGGCACCGAGAACATTGAGGGGAGATGAAGGGTTGATTTTTGTATTGTTGAAGAATAAGGGATAGTCCTCTGGAGGTTCCCGACAGGTAATAAGATGGATAAATTGAGTTTTGCCAGCATTAAATGCAACAAGGTTTTCTCTACCCGAATTGGAAATAGTAGCTAGATCAGAAGATAAGCATTTTATGGCTTCATTACGTTTACTTTTGAAGGATTGCTGGCTGAAGAGCTCTGGAAAACTAATTGAGTGGTGTAAAGTAGAGTCGTCTGCATATGAATGGATGGGACTGGATATACAGTTGAGAAGATCATTTATGAAAATTAGAAAGAGAATAGGAGATAGGAGAGAACCCTGAGGAACACCGGAGTTGATAGGATAAGGAAATGAGCGATGGCCGTCCACAACCGCAGCGATGGATCGGCCGGAAAGGAAATTAGAGACAAAGGCACAGATGGAAGGACAGAAACCGAAGGAGGGCAGTTTGGAAATTAAAAATTTGTGCCAGACCCTATCGAAGGCCTTTGGTATGTCTAGTGCAACAGAAAGTCTCACCGAAGTCCCGAAAGTTGGATGACCAAGAGTTAGTAAGATATGAAAGAAGATCACCAGTAGAGTGACCCTTAAGGAAGCCATCCTGGCAATCTGAGAGCAGATTATGAGAAGAGAAATGTTTAAGAAATTTGGAAGCAAGAATAGTTTCAAAAACATTAGATATACAAGAGATGAGAGCAATTGGACGATAGTTGGAGGGTTGAGAGCAGTCACCCTTCTTTGGGGCAGGTTGAATGAGAGCAAACTTCCAGCAAGAAGGAAAGACGTTTGAGGAGAGACAGACACGAAAGAGTTTGCCTAGGCAGGGGGTCAGCACGGAAGCACAGTTTTTAAGTACAACAGGAGGAACACCGTCCGGACCGTACGCCTTCTTAGTATTAAACCCAGAGTGGGTAGAAAGTACATCTTTAGAAGAGATCCGGATATTAGCCATAAGTAGGAGAGAGGGGGGTGGAGAGGGAGGAATAGCACCGGAATATATATATACAGTATATATATATATTAACGCCTTAAGAGCAGGTGGGTCGGTAACTTCTATTACCCCCCATGCGGGTGATTTTACCCTAAAGGGGGTTGTTTCCGTGCTCTTTTTCATGCATAAACAAGATCCAGAGCGTAATACAAGTATCTATCCCTGAAAGGCCGTAAACAGAGCTTTCCAATGACACCCGAACCATCCTTCTACGACCACTGGTTCTCTTGCAACGATCGTGCAACAAGAGTGCAAAAACCCTAAAAATAAGGTAATTTCCTTACATAATTCCCTGTGTAGCGAGTGAGAGAGGGTGGAGGAGGGTGTAATAAATTTCAGTCGACCCACGGCGGTGGTAGCGAGCGGTCAGGAGGGAATCTATGCTCCTCGCACCGCTCAGGTCTGTCTCACAGCACATTACGTGCTCAAAATTGCACTCGACATCTGTCGAGGCCCGCATATGGGCACGTTTTCTTTAACTCGACATAAGTTGCGCGTCGATGGTTAAGGGTTAAGCATATAAAAAGAGTCAAAACTGTACTCAACGCCATCTTTATTTTCACTTACTTCTTTTCAATTTTCTTTACAAATTTTCGGCCCAATCAGGGAAGCCATCATCAGGTAAACAACTGATCCTTAAACAAAATTAAACCTAAAATTAATGCAAAGTAAATGTGGATCAAATATAATTAAACATGTATAGTTTAGCATAAAACATGAACACATGAACACATTAAATCATCCTAGATCACAAATAAACGTAAATAATCAATAAATATTAAAAAAGACCAGTACATTTTATCAATACAATAAACATGTTTCTATACTCTTCCCCCCAAAACTAACACATGTTACTTACTAAGCCAGCAAGAGAAGGATAAAATACATCCACACTAAAGAAACTGCCGTGGACAACTGAAGGTTAACAAAAATATAAGTGAGAACTGATCAATCTACACCGAAACCCAAGAAATATACTAAACATTTAGAAAAATAGCTATCAAACAGCAACTATCTAGACTAAAAGCTTCGAAATCACACCTAATCATTACAATAAACCCTAAATGACATCATAATGAACCATAAATGACATTATCACTAAGCTACAGAGACATACAATTAAGAATTATTTGAAATGTTAAGCTCAGGGTTCACTTTTTGTATAAGCAATTTCTTTCCAATGAGTGCTTCACTTTGACTCCTGAATCTACCAATTATTTGAAAATTATCTATTGTGTACGGATGATCTTGTTCTCTCACATCATTTGTTACGCTGGCCAGCTTGCCAGAATGTGCTCGGGACTCGCTAGCGTTCGCCAGGGCAGTGATGTGGGCTGCAGTGATCGTAGAACGGTATTCTTTCTTTCATGGAGTACGTGTTGTCACAGACAGATCAGTGGTGATCTTTATTCTTGTCTGTGACACTTAGAAGTATTTTGTATCATTGCTAGAATATGGGATGCATGGTGTGAAGTTAAGGAGAGAGGGAGCGGGGTAGGCAGCATGGTGGTAGTTTGTGCGTGTGTATGTACGTTTGCCTCCCGCGCTGGGAGTAGTTTCCCACGCCCGTGATTGGCCGGCGGCCCTGTCGACGTCATAGAACGCTTGCTCTTCATGACGTAGTCGTCTGTGATTGGCGGCCGCGGTCCTGGGACGGTGGTGCAGGCTCCTGTCCTTTGTGTCTCCTGCAGAGCTAGGCAGAGTGTGCTAGGTCCTACATGTCCCTTGCAACCTGTCTCCCATATAACCCTCTATACTACTATCTCTCTCTCTGAACTTCTTCGGTTTCATACTTCTCTCTTTATTCAATTACTTATCCCTTCTGGTTCTGCATACGACTTCCATAGTCGGCCAGTCGTATTACCAGCACCAGCTCTCACATTTATGATTTGCACTAGCTTTAGGGATTAGTAGAGTCATAGTCATATGGTAGCCTAGTGTTGGGGTGCTTCTAATTATTGAGCTGTTATTTCCTATTATTTAATGCTAGACAGTTGAAGGTATCTTTGGTCGTTGTCTAAGTTATGTATGTGGTAAGTCAGAGCCTGTACAACATCGACGAAGCTAGGTAGCCTGTAACCCTTGTGCATATTTTCCTTTGCGAGTGTAGCAGTATACAGGTGAAGGGCGTTTGCCTACACTTACCTGTATGCTTGCTACCTCATTATGTTGACCTTTGTGGAGCGCCAGGGTAAGACCAGATACTTGAGATCTGGACTTACCAAGAGAGCCTCCAAGTCACTTAACGTAACATAAGGGAAATCTGTTCAAGGGGAGACAGTAGGCTACGAGCATGCTTGCGCTCTGCCTAGTTTCCTAGTACCTTTTATGCCACTGCTAGACTTTATTAGTGAGAAAGACAGCATTGTGTTTATTAACTTTAATTGTGTATGCTTTAGGAATTATTCACGCTTTATTTTAGCCAAGGTTGATGCATAGTGCACAACCCAGTTTGGCTATTACGTTGGCTACGGAAGTACTGTTCCTCAGTGGTTATTATTAGTGCTGTCACAGAGTTGTTGCACTCCCTTGTTATATACAGTATATGTATCCTACTTATTGGTGTATTTAAGATACACGCTTTGGTGTCCTGCCCCTGCATTATTTCTGTTCTATATTAACGAGCATCTTAGAGCATCAGACGTTTTCAGAAGATTCTTTATCTGATTGCTGTAGGACTAGACTTCCAGTGTTTTCATAGAGCATTGTAGAGTTTAGTGTTGAATACAGACTCACACTAAAGTTAACGTAAGCATATACTCCTTTATTAAATCTTGTTATAGTTTATTCAAGCATTGATATTACTTAAGAGCATTTCATTAACGTAAAGTACTCCTGTTGTGAGCAGGCTTTGCCGTCATCGGTAAGCCTTTGTAGAAGTGCACTAAAACCCAGTTAATTGATACCCCGTTATCCAGGAGATTAACTCTGGAGGGTTTAAGTGTTTTGTTCGCCGGCGAAATATTTCGAGGGTTTGGAATTAGCGTACCGTTGTTGCAGATGTAGCCTATCATCTAGTCCAATATTGAGTGCCCTTGTGTATTTCGTAGTGCCGGTCGTAACAAATGGCGACCTTAGACCAGAATATAGTGAACTGAATATTGCATTTTTTTTTTTGGAGAAATCTTATTGCCATTTGGGGGTTGAATTTATTTCTCGCATTGTTGGCAGTAGACATTGTTTTGAGGATACATAGAACTTGTTGGAGTTATTGGTGACCTAGTATTACACTCAAGAACATCTTCGAATATTTTTTGGTGAATATAGCTACGCAAGAGTTTGGCTATTTTTTATCTGGACTTGAGAATTTTTTTGTTGACTCCATCATGTCACTGGACGGGTCTGAGCATAGTGAGGGCACAGTGCGATAGGCAGGCGAGGAGGTGGAGAAGGTGGAGTTGTTAAGCGGCGTTTGGGTGGTGAACAGTGAGGAGGATGCTCGGAATTTTTGGGGGAAGCCTATGTCGGCGGACCGGGTGTCGGGGCTAGACCGATACGGACTGTAGTGTGTGGCCACGGTCTTAGGGTTTTCCAGTACTAGCGGTATGTCGAGAAGTGAGCTGGCTGCCTGTGTGCTGGGTGGGGTGCATGGGGTTTCGGGTGGAGCGGGAGCTGGGGCACCTTCGGCCCAGCCCCCATTCCACTCGACTCCTACCGTGGCGCCCCCTCAGGTTCCGGAGCCGAGTGCGTTCCCGCAGGCCGATGCCCGCTGGCGGTTGGGTATGCCTCTAGGTGATTCACGGGGTGGGTCCCCGATAGTAGCACCCCCTCCTCAAGGTTTGTCTGCCGAGATGTTGTTTCAGCTCGAGCTCGCCAAACTTCAGCAGCAGGAGCGACAGGCTGAGCATGAGCTCGAGCAACGAAAGCATGAGTCTGAGCTCAAGTATAGGTATCAGGCTGAGTCTGCAAGGTATTGTGCCGATATTGGCCTAGAGAAAACTCGTGTAGAGGTGACGAGGAACCGGGTCGTCCAGGGGGGTCGAGCCCAGGACCAGTCCCTGTCGCATCTACTTAAGTTGGTTCCAGTGTTTGATGAGTTGGGAGTTACAGAATTTTTTCTCCGGTTCGAGAAAAAGTGCCAGGAGCACCAATTGCCCAAGGAGAAGTGGGCAGCCCTTGTTTATTCACGATTGACGGGGAAAGCACTCAAGGCGTACGATGCTTTGCCCCTAGATTACTGTGTGAATTACGAGTTGTTGAAAGAGGCTGTCCTGAGGGCGTATGAGCTACAGCCAGAGACCTATAGGCTGAAGTTTAGGGCGGTTCCAAAAAGAAAGGAGAGTACTTTCCAGGAACACGCTAGAGAGCTGTAAGATGCATTAGAAAATTGGTTAAGGTCGGAGAAGGCAACTACTTTTGATTCAGTAAAACAACTAGTGTTGCTCGAACAATTTTTTAAATGTACTGACAGTGACTTGACTCTTAACCTTAAAGAAAAGCGACCGAAAACTCTACAAGAGGCGGCTGAGCTGGCTGATCTCAGGTTGTCATTGATTCGTGGGTGCGGGTCTGCACAGAGAGCTGAGGCAGGTAACAAGGGGCGTACCACTCCACCCCCCCCCGAATTAATGACTCAAACATTTATCCATTCAAGAGTACTGTTTCCAATTATGAACCCAAGTCGAAACCCGTCCCGTTTAAGAAAGGCCAGGGCCCTTCCTCACCTCAGAGGAAGTCCAAGAGTGAGGTGGAATTTTCAAGTGTCATGAGAAGGGGCATATTGCGCGCTCATGTCCGAGCACACCGCCTACAGCAGTGGTGTCACTAGTGAGCAACATCGGTGTGTCTTTGAGGCCTTCCGCGTTTGCCCGGGGTAATACGTCGGTTGCGGAGTCAAAGTCGGTGCAGAAGCAGCAGGAGGGTTCGTCACCCGTCCGTGATGCTTTTTGTGGTCATAGGGGGCTCGGCACTGTGAGGTGGGCTGGTGTGAAGCATAGGCTTGAGTTGTTGCGTGATACGGGCGCTTCCCAGACACTTGTTAACAATTTCACTGGCAAGCCTGTTAACATGGCTCGGGTTGTGGTGGTTCAAGGCATCAATGCTACGCGGTCTTACCCGCTGGTTAGAATGGAGCTTGAGGTGGACGGTGTGACACGGGAGTTGGATGTGGGTGTGGTTGGGAAGTTGCCAGTTGAGGGGGTCGACCTCCTTCTTGGTAATGACTTTGCGGTGCCCACTTCCGAGGTTCCACCCTTAGTCGTTGCCAAGAGGGCGGCCGACACGAGTAGGGAGGAGCAAGAGGGGCTTGAGAGATCTCAGTCCGTTCAGGTGTCACAGCCTAGTACCCAAGTTTATGACCAGCGGAGGAAGGGTCGGAAGGAGAAAGTCGAGGCTGGTGGTCGGGTTGAGAGTTTGGACCCAGCGACACTCCTTGGTGACTCGGTACTTGACCCAAAGGTGAGCTCCGGAGTGGCCTCAGAACCTGTCCCCCCTAGTAACATGGTAGGGCGTGATGGCACTCCGCGACAGAGTAGTTCCCAGGTGGAGGAGAGTTGTGGGAACGGGGCTATTGATCTCGAGGACGGGGAAGCATGTCAGGTGAACCTGTTAGAGGAGTTTGTGAGGCAACCATCTGAGCAGCCTACTGTCCCTGCGTTGGTCTGCAGCGGCCAAGGTGGAGAAGGAGAGGGGGGCAGTGGGGCACAGGTGGAGGAGAGTCGGGATTGTTATGTCTCGGTGGAGCAGTGGGCGGGGGATACGAGTCAGGTGGCTGTGGAAGCGCTAAAGCACCTGCCTGAGCAGCAGTGTGCAGCGCTCCAGCACCTGATCGGTCCATACCCCACTGTTTGTGCCGAGCACCCAGGCCTCACAACTCATGCGATGCACGAGGTTCCGCCGGCAGGTCACTTGAGTGTCAGTAAACCGTTGGTCTCGTTGTTTCAGTGGTTCAAGGTGGGCGACGAGGCTTTGGCATGGTTGCCAGGTCAGGCTCGACCCATGGCTGCCAAGTATGGTGGTCAGAAGGAGGAGATTGAGCAGATTGGCGAGGTTGGCTGTGGAGTGGATGCGCCCGGCCGTCGCATAGCCTCCCAATGCTGCTCTAGTGAAATGCAACAGCCCTACCATAGACCGACTGTATCTGGCCATGTCGCTGAAGGCGGTGATGCTGCGCAGGCAGATGTAGTTGCAAGGAATGCGGGGGTGCGCATGTACGGTGTCGGGGGGAAGCCTTAGCAATTATGAACTATGGGAGTAACTGCACAGGTGGTACAGATTGTCCCTCTCATGACCTGGCTGTTCTAGGGACGAAGGTGGAGAAGGTGGGAGACTATAGTTTAGAAGGTGCGGCCTCGGCTGGGTTGTGGGAGGGCTCTAGGCATGTTGTTCTGCAAGATAAGTTGCATCCTCTTGTTCCTGAGTGACAAGAGGAGTTGTTTACTAGGCTGTGGCAGTACGTCCGCATGTTTGTTGCTTCTCCAGGCCTGATGTACGGGGTAGAATCCGACATGGAGGCTGGAGACAGTGCAAGGCTCAAGTTAATTCCCTACCGTATAAATCCTGCTCGACAGCCTGTTGTGAAAGCAGAGCTAGACGACATGTGGAAAAAGGGTCTGAGGGATATAGGATATCGTGAGTGGTCGTTGCCAGTAACTTTGCAACCTGAGTTAAATGGCAAGATCCGTGTGTATGTTGATTGCAAGAGTGTGGAAGCATTATCCCTGACAGATGCCTATCCATTACCCAGAGTTGACGACATCATAGACCGCTTCGGGGCTGCCTCGCTCATCACGAAGATAGAACTAGTGAATGGTTATTGGCAGGCCCCGTTGCCGGAAAGAGCGAAGAGAAGTGCCAGTCTAGCGATGAACTGGGCAGTTTATCAGTGTCAGGTGTTGTTGTGCTGCCGGAACACAAGTTGGATGTGTGGCATGCTAAGGGCACTGATAATGTTTTGGCTGATTGTTTGTCATGGGAGGGTTTGTTTGCAGGAGAACCCTCGCCGTTCAGTCAGTGTGTGTTGAGAGTGGAGAAAAATTAGGCTTGCCACTGTAGTGCAACGCCGCCAAAAACACTATTAAAATATATAAAAACCTCACATAAAAACTCTTTCATTTGATAGTATATAAGTGCAGTATATCACAGCAAGAATCTAAGACACTCTGAGCTGTTGTCTTAGTAGGCTAGGCTTGGTGAAGCTTGCTCGCTGAGCGTGATATAATTATTATGATGCTATTATTTTGGGGAAGTGTTGTGCAGATTTTTCTTTATAATCTATCTATCTATCTATTGCCTGACGCCGTGATCCCCGAAGGGGTGGCCACGAACGAACCGCCCCCATGCACCTCTGTCCCCAGTCAGTCGACGCCCCTCCCCCCAACCAGCACCGCCTTCGTTCATGTAGTTCCTCACTCCATCCTTCCACCTCATATTCGGTCTACCTCTCCCCCTCTGTCCCTCCACCTCGCTCTCGTACACCCTCTTAGTCATTCTCTCGCATTCCATACGTTCCATATGGCCGAACCATCTCAAGTTGTTCCTTTTCACACTTTCCAGCACATCTACCTCCACACCACACCTCCTTCTTACTTCCTCATTAGTCTGTCTATCCCTCCATGTAACTCCGCACGCACTCCTTAAGTAATTCATTTCCACTGCTCTCACTCTTGGTCTGAGTCTCTCGACCAACGTCCATGCTTCGCTTCCGTAAGTCAGTGTTGGGATTACCACACTGTCATGCAAGGACTTCTTCACTTCCATACTGACCACCCTATTTCTTGTTACTGCTTTTAGCGTTCCTACAACCTTCTTCCCCTGTTGTACCCTCTCCCGCACCTCTTCATCCATAGTCCCATCTTTACTCAACACACTGCCCAGATACTTAAAAGAGTTGACGATCTCCATAGCCTGACCGTTCAGCTTCACCTCACACTCTGTGACTTCACCCCTTTCGAAGACCATAACCTTGCTCTTCCCCGTATTTACCTTCAAATTCCGTTTTTCGCACACTGTTCCAAACTCATTTACCAGACCTTGCAACTCCCATTCATTATCACTCATCAGAACTGTATCATCCGCAAACAGCAGTATAGGTAGCTTCCACTCAATTCCCTCCCTTTTCAGCGATACACCAACATCCACTGCTCTTGATAGTATTTCTTTCATAACTCCATCCATATATACAGTAAACAACCACGGGGACATCACACACCCCTGTTTCAAACCAACATTCAGGTCAAAGAACTCGCTCTGCTCACTCTCCACACGTACTGCCGCCTTTGCACCCTCATACATGCTCTTCACTGCTTTCAGCAACTTGCCCTCTACTCCGTATATTCTAAGTACTTTCCACAAACCTTCTCTATCCACTCTGTCATAGGCCTTCTCCAAGTCCATAAAGGCAACATACACCTTTTGTTTCTTCTCCAGATACTTCTCCACAACACAATTCAGGGTAAAAATCTGATCTACACATCCTCTTCCCTTCCTAAAACCTCCCTGCTCGTCGCCTATCCATTTCTCCGTTCTCACTCTCACTCTCTCAATCACTACCCTACTGTATACCTTCCCTACTACGCTTAGAAGACATATTCCTCGGTGGTTACCACACACTCCTCTTTCCCCTTTGCCCTTATATAGGGGGACTATTATGCCAGTCTTCCAGTCATCGGGTGCACTCTCCTTCTCCCATGCTAGTTTGCACATTTTCCATACCCATTCTATCACTATCTCACCACCATACCTCAACATTTCCCCACACACTCCATCTGTTCCTGGTGCTTTCCCCAACTTCACTCTTTTCATGGCTTCCCACACTTCTGACCTCCTGATCCCCACCTCCTCCTCCACTACTTCTCTTCTTCTCCCTCCCATACCATATCCAGCTATGTTTTGCTGGCTCTTCATTCCTTTCATTTAGCAACTCACTGAAGTACTCCCTCCATCTTTCGACTCTCTCTTGCTTCTCGGCTAGCATTCTCCCATTCTTATCTTTCACACCCTTACTGTTTCCCTTGCTACCTTCCCTAACTTTCTTGACTTCTTTCCAGAACAGTTTCTTACTCTCCCTCCATTTTACACTCAGATTCCTTCCAAATTCCTCATCTACTCTTCTCTTACTTTCCTTCACTACTCTCTTCACCACCCTCTTACTCTCCACGTACCTCGCTCGTTTCTGTCTCTCGGAATCTTCATTCCCTCTACTACCCAACCACTCTCTATATGCTTTCTTCTTTTCTTCCACAGCTATTCTTACCTCTTCTGTCCACCATGCTGTACCTTTCACTCCCCTCCCTCTTCTCCTCACTCCACACACCTCCTCACATGCTGCACAGATCTCATCCTTAAACACCTTGCTCATCTCCTCCACTTCCTCCATAACTTCCAGGTCGAACCCACCTAGTCGTCTTTCCACTGCTCTCCTGTACTCCTCCCTGACTTCCTCCTCCTGCAACCTCTCCACCCTCCTCACCATTCCACCCTCCTCTCGCCTCCCTCCCGCTCTCCTCACCCACTTCTTTTGTATCCTAACCTTAGCTACCACTACATAATGATCAGACAGACCCCCTCCAATACCCCTATACACCCTAGCATCCATCACAGATTTCTTCATTCGTTCATCCACACATACATAATCAATCAATGACTTTCGTTCCACCACTGTCTTATCCTTCATCGTCAACATCCGTTTCCACGTGTACCTGTGGATCATTCTGTGTCGGAAGAAGGTGTTGGCTATCCACAGCCTCCTCCCCACACATACGTCCACAAGTGCACTACCATTCCCATTCACCTCTGATGGTACCCCCCACCCTCCCACCACTCCCTCAACTTTCCTATCACCCACCTTACCATTCATATCCCCAATCAGAAATATTTCTTTATAATGAAGTGTTTTATGTTTGTGATCGTGCCTTGTTTTCACAACTTGGGAGAGTGGCTAGGTGATGCGGGGTTGATGGGCATTCTGTCTGGTCAGATGTGGGGTTCGCCTGTGGCTGAAATGTCCCACATCTTGGGCGGGGTGTTACGCTGGCCAGCTTGCCAGAATGTGCTCGGGACTCGCTAGCGCTCGCCAGGGCAGTGATGTGGGCTGCAGTGATCGTAGAACGGTGTTCTTTCTTTCATGGAGTACGTGTTGTCACAGACAGATCAGTGGTGATCTTTATTCTTGTCTGTGACACTTAGAAGTATTTTGTATCATTGCTAGAATATGGGATGCATGGTGTGAAGTTAAGGAGAGAGAGAGAGCGGGGTAGGCACCGTGGTGGTAGTTTGTGCGTGTGTATGTACGTTTGCCTCCCGCGCTGGGACGAGTTTCCCATGCCCGTGATTGGCCGGCGGCCCTGTCGACGTCATAGAACGCTTGCTCTTCATGATGTAGTCGTCTGTGATTGGCGGCCGCGGTCCTGGGACGGTGGTGCGGGCTCCTGTCTTTGTGTCTCCTGCAGAGCTAGGCGGAGTGTGCTAGGTCCTACATGTCCCTTGCAACCTGTCTCCCATATAACCCTCTATACTACTATCTCTCTTTCTGAACTTCTTCAGTTTCATACTTCTCTCTTTATTCAATTACTTATCCCTTCTGGTTCTGCATACGACGTCCATAGTCGGCCAGTCGTATTACCAGCACCAGCTCTCACATTTATGTTTTGCACTAGCTTTAGGGATTAGTAGAGTCATAGTCATATGGTAGCCTAGTGTTGGGGTACTTCTAATTATTGAGCTGTTATTTCCTATTATTTAATGCTAGACAGTGGAAGGTATCTTTGGTCGTTGTCTGAGTTATGTATGTGGCAAGTCAGAGACTGTACAACATCGACGAAGCTAGGTAGCCTGTAACCCTTGTGCATATTTTCCTTTGCGAGTGTAGCAGTATACAGGTGAAGGGCTTTTGCCTACACTTACCTGTATGCTTGCTACCTCATTTTGTTGACCTTTGTGGAGCGCCAGGGTAAGACCAGATACTTGAGATCTGGACTTACCAAGAGAGCCTCCAAGTCACTTAACGTAACATAAGGGAAATCTGTTCAAGGGGAGACAGTAGGCTACGAGCATGCTTGCGCTCTGCCTAGTTTCCTAGTACCTTTTATGCCACTGCTAGACTTCATTAGTGAGAAAGACAGCATTGTGTTTATTAACTTTAATTGTGTATGCTTTAGGAATTATTCACGCTTTATTTTAGCCAAGGTTGATGCATAGTGCACAACCCAGTTTGGCTATGATGTTGGCTACGGAAGTACTGTTCCTGAGTGGTTGTTGTTGTTGTTGTTCCCCAAGCTGCCTGGCCGAACAGCCCCAAGGCCTCGAGCAAGGCCAAGGCCATAACCGAGCACCCCCACAGAACCCTCCCTGTCGACCACAATAAAGCCCCACCCAGGGCCCTGTGCCCCTCAGCAATTATGAAAAGAAAGTTGAGGGGCAAAGGAAAAATGTGACGCTTTGGCTTCCAATCTTGGTAGACTGGGAGGTCAATCCACGGAAGAGACGCCGTCACTTGAGATCTAGAAAATATATAAGGAAAAGGAACAGTCAGAGTAAGCTATGGGTATGGCAGAGATCGCTCAGTTCTCACTCTGATAGACCAGCCCATCATCATCCTGAGTGGTTATTATTAGTGCTGTCACAGAGTTGTCGCACTCCCTTGTTATATACAGTATATATCCTACTTATTGGTGTATTTAAGATACACGCTTTGGTTTCCTGCCCCTGCATTATTTCTGTTCTATATTAATGAGCATCTTAGAGCATCAGACGTTTTCAGAAGATTCTTTATCTGATTGCTGTAGGACTAGACTTCCAGTGTTTTCATAGAGCATTGTAGAGTTTAGTGTTGAGTACAGACTCACACTAAAGTTAACGTAAGCATATACTCCTTTATTAAATCTTGTTATAGTTTATACAAACATTGATATTACTTAACCCTTCCTACCCGGCCTGTCTTACCTAAGGACGGTCTTACCTAAGGACGGTCGCCCGTACCCGGGCGAAATGGCTGAAAAACATCTAGGCCTAGGCTACCGTGTTTATGTTTATTTTCACTGCTAGAACTTTCCCACTCATCTATATTCGTAGTGCGGTTTTCAATCGGTATTTTGGCGTTGAGTAGAGCTCTGTAAGTCAACTGGTTCAGTTGTGATGACGATTTCAGTGGAGCAAACATTGCAGAGATGTTGCCAATATGGGCGCTTTTCAGACACTAATTTCGTCTGACGACAGAACAATAACATTGAAGAGTTTTCTGTTACGACTGAGGTTTAAATATATCAGGGCTCTTATTCATTGGACTAGTAATGGCATAAATTCTACAACGGAAAGTGCTAGATCCAACCTCTGATGTATATTCCCAGTGAACAAAGAACACAAATACTCTCCAGAGTTCTATATGCAATAATAGGTTATCAAACTCTCAATAAATGTGCGTCTACTCTAGGCTTAATGTTATGTGAAAACAGCCTATTACTACCTATAACAGAAGGTGCTTGGTTATGGTATGCCATGTAAGGTGATAAGAGAAGTTACAGCTTACGTTACTTTAATCAATAAATGTCAGGCACTCCTGCATGAAAGAAAGTGCACTAAAGTCCTTCAACACCAACCAGGAATCTTCTTTAAATGTTAGATGCTATCAAGATGCTCGAATCGGAAATGGAACCCAAAAAGGCAGGCAGCGGAACAATGCTCGTGCAGGCTATGCACACAAAAAGGCAGGATATATAATGCAGTCGGAGCCAAGAATATCCTAAACGCTACAACAATAATAATCGCTACGATAATGCAGTATTCCTATCAACAAAAAGAGCCTAGGTCGTTTGTGTCTCAATACATCAAACTAGGCTACGAAATGCTTGTGTAATCATAAACGGGTATGCATAAAAAGAGTAATTGGTTTAATATACTTAATGTCTACTGTGACTGATAAAGTCTAGCTAGAGTCAATGATACGAGATACTGGTGCGCATGGCATGCCGCATAGCCTAGTGCAAATCTCAAGTCTGTGCGTCAAATATTACGTTAGAGTGAAGAGTAGCTCTCTTGAGAAACCTTAATACCGAAGTATTAAGCGTTCTCCTGGCGTACCTCAAAGACAAACAACGAGCTTAGAACAGTGCAGAATGGTATAGGCAAAAAGCCCTCATTCGTGCATGCTCTACTCTCAATGGCACACAGACTAGACTTACCCAATCAACTCCGGTTCTCAGGTATGTCGTGCAGCTTTTAACTAAAGCCAGCACCCATCGGAAACAATACCTTATAGTATCAGACTCCTAGTCTAGCATTATCTAATCCAGCAGAACACTAATAATTATAGGAAGCGGTACTGAACAATATGAATGCCAACCAATGCTTCGTGATCAACTTATCTTAACAACTAAACATACATGGGTTATATAAGACCTTAACGCACAATACAACTGGCCAGCATGAAGATGATTATGCAGAGTTAACCAGAGGGGGTATAATATTCCCCTCACACAATGTAACGTAAATTATAAAGTTGAAAATTTTCTTGATATAAATATAGAGATTGTTAATGAACAGTGCATACTTAAAGTATATCACAAAGTTGATGATTTTAATTTTAACGTAATAAACTTTCCTTTCCCTAGTAGTAATATCGATAGTAAAATCACTTATAATTGTTTTTATTCCCAATTAATAAGATTTTGTAAAATCTGCACTAAAGTAGATGACTTTTGGGCTAGAGCTAGGTTACTATACAGACTCTTAGTGGACAGAGGTTTTGAGGCAAGTAAATTGTTCCATAAATTTAATCTTTTTAGGGTCAATTATTGTGACTGTATTCTAAAATTTGACATCAATAATTTTAATCAAGCATTTTTAACTTGAAGTTTCTTGTATAACCTCTGCTTACTTTTTGTCTGTATTTATTGTTTATCTTTTTCTTTTTCTATTATTATTATTATTATTATTAATATTGATGATTTTTTAAATTTATTGTTCTTGTTAAAAGAGTACTCTTTGTTTAAATCTGTTGTTACTTCATATTTTGCAATTATTTCTCTTTATATTATATGTATTCATTGTCGATAGTATCAATTGCTTACTTTTGCGATTTCCTTAGTTTATTTGTGCTATAAATGTAGGTTATTTGTAGGGTAGTTATTGATAGGGGTCACTTGAGGCATGCTATGCTTACAGGTACCTACCCGATAGCACTATCGTTAGTGAGTGCTGTACTGTATTTTATATATTATTTTGTAATAGTATAGATATCTTATCAATATTTGTATTTTTTACTATTGTTAATGTCTTGTCATGTTGCAAATTTGATTTTAAATAATATTTTGACATTTAACATGTAGTTTCTTTATTCATGCAGAGTTTAGTAAAATTTGCCACAACGTCCCGGACTTCCCAAACTTGACTACTTCCTTTAACGTGACGATAGTGCGTTGTTATATGTGCGATTGGTTTGCTTGGGAAACAGATTAACTTGCTCATGTAGTGATGTACACCCTATGTGGTGGATTGTGTTCTTTTATTTAATAATTTTCATTTTAGTAAGCGTTGTTTCCACATAGCGATTTTGATAATTTAATTTGACTTTATATTGTCCTTGTCCCAATTTTGGTTTGTTTAGTTTGCAAGTTTTACATTTTAATTAATAAAAGGTGGTGAAAGATATGGAAAATGAGAGAGATAGGCAGAGGAAAAGGTTCTCAGGTGCAAAGAGGGGGACAGGTATCAAAGGGATAAGAGGGATGCATTCTAGAAACCAGATCTGAGGGAGAGAGTAGCAAGAAAGCTGTATATATACTAGCACTAGCTCGCACCGCGTAGACAAAGCGGTAACAATTCCTTCAGCCAATGGCAAAGAAGCCAGCCAAACATGACGTCACCAAGCATGGTAAAAAACAACTCCTACCAATACCCAAGAGGCCAGCCAGCCGTGACGTCAGCAAGCATGGCAAAAAACACTGCGCGCCTCCTCTCACTCTGTTCTACTCTCTCTCTCTCTCTCAAATCCTATCATTACTACTTAATGATAAAACATATACTCTGCAATTAAATATATAAAGCCTTGACATGGGCAAAAACAAAGAGCCTTTCTGGACTGCCCATGACACAAGCTTTCATATGAAATAAAGCACACAATAATACATCAACTGTAGCCACATCCACTGCCCTGGCGATACTAGCGAGTCGATGTAGGACAAGCCATGCGGTTCTAACGGAGTGGTTAACGTCACCCCCCCCCAAGATTTTTCTCAGAGGCCCAAAGCTCAAAAAAAATCTGATGGTTAGAACCCATGGTATATCTCTACTTCCCATCACCCAGCGGCAGTAAAATATCTGGCACAGTTCCTCAACAAAACATTTTACAAAATTATAACCCTCCCCAACACAATAGGTTAAATCATATGTAGTTATGCTCCTCAAGAGCGAGCTTCTCTAGCCCAGCATTCTGAGAGGAGTGCAACTCAGAATTACTGCTATAACATACTGAACAAATTCAACTATCAAAGAAAGAGTTTTTATTTGATTTTTTATGTTTTTAATTTGTTTATTTCGGCTGCACTATAGGGGCAAGCCTAGTTTTTTCTTCTATACCAAACGCTCAACTCCTGCTTTACGACCCAATAGGCTGGGCTACAACCGCGAGCCAACAAGCACCAAGCGCAAAATACTATTCAAACTAAAGCAGGAGGCTACCCGTGTGTCAATCTACCCAGGATCATCTACCCTCGAAAGACAATCTGCAATCACGTTGTCACAACCGGCAATATGGCGTATGTCCAGGTTATATTCCTGTAACATGAGCGACCACCTGGTCAGCCTCATATTCCGATTGTGAAACTGGTTCAAGAACTTGAGAGGGTGATGATCTGTGTAAATTACAATGACTGGACCATAGGCTGGAACATAGACCTCGAAATGCCTCAGTGCAAGTACAATTGCCAGCAGCTCCTTCTCGACAACAGAGTAGTTCTTTTGGGCTGAATTGAACTTCTTCGAGTAGAAACTAACAGGATGTTCCAGCCCATCATCGTCCCTTTGCATAAGGACGGCACCAGCCCCCACACCACTAGCATCCGTTGCTAGTTAGAAAGGTAGGCTAAAGTCAGGGGCCCTGAGGATCGGGTGAGTGCACAACAGGTGTTTTACTACTTTAAATGCCTTCTCACACTCAGGCGTCCATTTGAATTTCTTATCCTTCGCTAAAAGATCTGTCAGAGGTGCTAGCTCGGTAGAGTACCCCTTAATGAAGCGTCTGTAGTATCCGATCATACCTAAGAACCTCATGATCTGCTTCTTGGTGGCCGGCCGGGGAAAGTGATCAATCGCAGCTATCTTGTTCTGTGGGGGGCACACCTGACCCAACCCCACCATGAACCCAAGATACTGCACGGACGCCCGCACGAAATCACACTTTGCCAGGTTGACCACCAAGCCAGCCTCACTAAGCCTCTTGAACAGGAGTTCTACGTGCTCACAATGACTCTTAAAGCTGTTGTCATAGATAATAACATCGTCGAGGTATACTGTGCAATTAGGAATGTCTGCCGTTATATCATTCATCAAACTCTGAAAGGCACCTGCCAGTATCCCTTAACCAAGTCCACCTTGGTTAGGTACTTTGCATTGCCTATCTTATCCACACAGTCGTCGACCCGAGGAAGAGGCTATGGGTTGGTGGGCGTCGAACCGTTTAACCGTCTGTAGTCTACGCAGAATCGCACCTTACCATCCGGTTTTGGTTGCAGCGTGACGGGAGATGTCCACTTCACCACCCCTTTCTCAATCAGCCCCCTTGTTAACATATACTCCAACTCCGCCCGGAGGGCCGGCAGTTTAATAGGGGGCACCCTATAGGAAACTGACTTGAAAGGGGGGTGGTCTTCTACGTCCACTTCGTGCACCTCTAGGGTAGTGAGGCCTGGGTGCTCCGCGAAAACAGAGGGGTATGAACCGAACAGGCGCTCCACAGCCACACGCTGATGCTCAGGTAAGTGTTGCAACGCTTCCTGAGCCGCCTGGTTCGTATTCCCCGCCCACTGGGTCGCAGAGACATGATGATCCCAGTTATCCTCCACCTGAGCTTGACTGTCCCGTTCTCCTTCTCCACCTTGACTGCTAAACGTCATCACAGGCACAGTGAGAGGCTCAGGGGGGTGCCTCACATACTCCTTCATGAGATTAACGTGACATAACTGATTGCGCTTACGTCTGTCTGGAGTGGCTACCAAGTAATCCAGGTCCGATAGCTTCTCCACCACCCTATAAGGACCAGTGTACTTCGCGGATAAGGGGTGACCTTCAAGGGGCAGTAGAATCAACACCTCCTGACCCACGTGAAACTCCCTGAGTTTAACCTTGAGGTCGTACTTGTCCTTCATGAGGGCCTGAGAACTAGTCCAATTACGGCCAGCCAACTCCAGACTGTGCAACATCCGTTCTCGACTGTCGAGGAGATACTTGAGCATAGAACAAGGTTTTTCTGCACCCTCCCATATTTCTTTAACCATATGGAGAGGCCCTCTGACACGGTTTCCAAAGACGAGCTCATAGGGCTGAATCCCAAACTTTTCCCAGGTACCTCCCGTGCAGCAAATAAAACATATGGCAGGCCAAGATCCCAATCTTTCCCATTCTCAAAGCAATAACAACGAAGAATAGATTTTAAGGTTGAGTGCCATCGCTCCAACACACCCTGGCTCTCCGGATGATACGCAGATGACAACCGTAACAATCCCATGCTGCTGCATCGTTTGAACAAAGAGGTTAGAAGTGAAGTTGGATCCTTGGTCTGACTGAATCTCCTGCGGGTAACCATACCGGGAAAAATACACTAGCAAGTTTCGGACCACCGTCTTCGCTGACCCATTTCTCATAGGGTACGCGTCAGGGTACCTTGTTGCTACATCCATGATGGCCAGGAGAAACTTGTTTCCGGCACTTGTAAGGGGAAGGGAGCCAACCATATCAACTATAACCTTACTAAAGGGAGGCCCACTGACAGGAATTGGGTGTAACGGCGCCTTAGGAATGCTCTGATTTGGTTTGCCAACCTTCTGACACACATCACACATTGCCACCCATGACACAACTTGTGCTCTCAGACCAGGCCACCAAAATTATTTTCCTAAGGCTGCAACCGTCTTACGGACACCCAGATGTCCCGCCAGTGGTACATCATGAGCCAACCTAAGTAAGCTTTCCCTGCAAACCCTCGGCACGACCAGCTGGTCTATCTCTCCTGACCCCCCCTCCCAATTCCTCTGCGGATCTTGGAATCGCCGGTATAATATGCCATCTATGAAAACAAAATCTCCCGACTGTGCATCACTGTCCTCCTCCAACTCGACAGCACCGGTACCACATTCAAGAACCTCCGGGTCTTCTAATTGCAATTTACGAATGTCCGAAGGAGCAAGCTTATCTAAGTGTTTGAGAAACAACTCATGCCCCCATCCTACATTGAATTTAGCCTCCCGTTGCTCTCTCTCTGTGTATCGTTGCTGTCTCTTCGTCTTTTTAAGCCCATCTTCTGCCTTCTTAGTAACAGTTAATGGGTCTTCTCCAGACTCGAAAATCGGTCCTAATAATGAGTCCCCGAGAATGTCCGTTGATACTAAACTCTCAACCGCATCAACTATCAACCCCTTCTCGGTACCTTTCCTCCGCTTGTCTAAAGACTGTTGACCAGAATGCGACTCCCTGGATGCAAGAGATCTGGTGACAACACACGCCATAGGTTGCACCTGACACTTCTCAACCCACTCCTGCTCCTCCCTACTCACGTCGGCCGGCTTTTCGGCAACGACTAAGGGTGGAGCCTCAGAAGTAGGCCCCGCAAAGTTGTTGCCGAGAAGGAGGTCGACGCCCCCAACAGGTAACTTCTCCACAATTCCTACATCCAGGTCACGAGTCACACCATCAACTTCCATCTTCATTCTTACAAGCGGGTATGACCTTGTTGCATTAACTCCCTGAACCACAACCACCCGCGCCGTATTTACAGGTTTACCAGTGAAATTTCTCAACAGTGTTTGCGATGCCCCAGTGTCACGCAAAATTCTCACCTCATGTCTTCTACCCCCCCCACTCCACACAACCGAGTCCCCTGTGGTCACTAAAGGCATCACGGACAGGGAATAAGCCTTCCGGATCCTTCTGCACTGGCAGTGTATTTACCTCGGAAGAATTGCCTCTAACAAACTCCGATGTCCTCTTGAACACTCCAATGCCGTGAGCAAAAGACACGGCTGCCAGAGGAGGTCGACTAGGGCACTCATTTGCTTTATGACCCTCCTTGTGGCACTTAAAACACATAAATTTCGGTTTCGGCTTATACTGTGATGTAAAAGGCCCCTGACTTTTCTTATACGGCATGGTGTTTGCTTTGGATTCAGTTTTAGTTTCATTGCTCTTTTGTTTAAATGTGTCGTTGCTACGGGGAGGGGGAGGATAACGGTCCTTAGCACTTGCATCGTACTTCTGTGAGGATCCGCAACCCCGAATCAACGACAGTCGTAGATCAGCCATTTCTGCTGCTTCTACTAGAGTTCTTGGGGTTTTTTCCTTTAAGTTCAAAGTTAGATCAACGCCCGTGCTCTTAAAGAACTGCTCCAACATCATTAACTGCTTAATTCCATCAAATGTTGTTACCTTCTCAGATCGGAGCCAGTTCCCCATAGCATCGGACAAGTCCCGGGCGTGTTCCAAAAAGGTGCTATCTCTTCCCTTGGTTACACCCCGGAACTTCAAACGGTACGTTTCTGGTTGCAGTTCGTAAGCCCTCAGGACAGCCTCCTTGAGATCCTCATACACAATACATGACTCCAAAGGTAACGCATCGTAGGCTTTAAGACCCTTGCCTATTAATCTAGAGGATACAAGTGCTGCCCATTTATTCTCTGGCCACTGGTGTTCCTGGCACTTCTTCTCAAAGCGTGCGAAAAATTCTCTTACACCACTCTCATCAAACACCGGAACCAGTTTCAATAAGTGCGAGAGAGATTGATCATGAACACGGTTACCAGCCCCAAGTCGCTGTCCCGTTGTCTCTACTCGCGACTTCTCTATGTCCATGTCGGCACAGTACCTAGTCGACTCTAAATCAGCTTGGATTTTTGCTAGCTTGGCTCTCTCTTCTATCTTGGCTAATTCTAATTGCTGCTGGAGCTCACATGCCTTTTGTTGCTGTTGAACCTCAGATACCCTGATAGCCTTTCTCTCTTCGATCTTAGCTAATTCGAGCTGAAAAAATAATTCTGGAGTTAACCCTTGAGGAGGTGAAGGTGCTACAATGTTTGAAATTACCGGTGGTCCCCCCCGGGGCAACACACCCTGCCAGTCACCACCCAACTGTGGAAGCGTACTCGGGGTCGGCAAACCACTGGGATGGCTGGGAGTCGAGTGTAGGGGAAGCATGGCCGAAGGGCTCTGAGCACTCAACCCATCTCGCTCACCAGTCACCCTGCCCAGTACACAAGTTATCAAGTTATCCCTGGTCATGCTGCTAGTACCCGCATGACCGATAGCTGTGGCCAGGCATTGAAGACCGTACCGATCCATACCCTCCAACCGCTCGGCAGTAACAGGCCATTGCAAAAATATCCTAGCATCCTCCTCACAGTTCACCTGATTAACCATTTCATCATACTGCTGTTCCTCAGTTTCGACATTACGTACTGTGTCTCCATTCTCCTCTGATCCGGTATAAGACATGATGCTCACACAAATTTCCCACCTCAATATTCAGAAAAGAAGCACCCCAAACGCTTATGCCTCAATATACACACAAAAATTCTCGGAAATACTCAAGGGCTATACTATGTTGCAAAAAAAAATTATTCTTGCTGAACCCCGCAAAATATTCCCCAAAACAACAAATGTTCCCTGCTAATAAATGTAGGTTCACCAAATCCTAGTTAAGGTCGCCATTTGTTACGACTGAGGTTTAAATATATCAGGTCTCTTATTCATTGGACTAGTAATGGCATAAATGCTACAACGGAAAGCGCTAGATCCAACCTCTGATGTATATTCCCAGTGAACAAAGAACACAAATACTCTCCAGAGTTCTATATGCAATAATAGGTTATCAAACTCTCAATAAATGTGCGTCTACTCTAGGCTTAATGTTATGTGAAAACAGCCTATTACTACCTATAACCGAAGGTGCTTGGTTATGGTATGCCAAGTAAGGTGGTAAGAGAATTTACAGCTTACGTTACTTTAATCAATAAATGTCAGGCACTCCTGCATGAAAGAAAGTGCACTAAAGTCCTTCAACACCAACCAGGAATCTTCTTTAAATGTTAGATGCTATCAAGATGCTCGAATCGGAAATGGAACCCAAAAAGGCAGGCAGCGGAACAATGCTTGTGCAGGTTATGCACACAAAAAGGCAGGATATATAATGCAGTCGGAGCCAAGAATATCCTAAAACGCTACAACAATAATAATCGCTACGACAATGCAGTATTCCTATCAACAAAAAGAGCCTAGGTAATTTGTGTCTCAATACATCAAACTAGGCTGCGAAATGCTTGTGTAATCATAAACGGGTATGCATAAAAAAGAGTAATTGGTTTAATATACTTAATGTCTAGTGTGACTGATAAAGTCTAGCTAGAGTCAATGATACGAGATACTGGTGCGCATGGCATGCCGCATAGCCTAGTGCAAATCTCAAGTCTGTGCGTCAAATATTACGTTAGAGTGAAGAGTAGCTCTCTTGAGAAACCTTAATACCGAAGTATTAAGCGTTCTCCTGGCGTACCTCAAAGACAAACAACGAGCTTAGAACAGTGCAGAATGGTATAGGCAAAAAGCCCTCATTCGTGCATGCTCTACTCTCAATGGCACACAGACTAGAACTTACCCAATCAACTCCAGTTCTCAGGTATGTTGTGCAGCTTTTAACTAAAGCCAGCACCCATCGGAAACAATACCTTATAGTATCAGACTCCTAGTCTAGCATTATCTAATCCAGCAGAACACTAATAATTATAGGAACCGGTACTGAACAATTTGAATGCCAACCAATGCTTCGTGATCAACTTATCTTAACAACTAAACATACATGGGTTATATAAGACCTTAATGCACAATACAACTGGCCAGCATGAAGCTGATTATGCAGAGTTAACCAGAGGGTATAATATTAATAAAAGGTGGTGAAAGATATGGAAAATGAGAGAGATAGGCAGAGGAAAAGGTTCTCAGGTACAGTGAGGGAGACAGGTATCAAAGGGATAAGAGGGATGCGTTCTAGAAACCAGATCTGAGGGAGAGAGTAGCAAGAAAGCTGTATATATACTAGCACTAGCTCGCACCGCGTAGACAAAGTGGTAACAATTCCTTCAGCCAATGGCAAAGAAGCCAGCCAAACATGACGTCACCAAGCATGGTAAAAAACTCCTCCAACCAATACCCAAGAGGCCAGCCAGCCGTGACGTCATCAAGCATGGCAAAAAACACTGCGCGCCTCCTCTCACTCTGTTCTACTCTCTCTCTCTCTCAAATCCTATCATTACTACTTAACCTGACAAGCGCGATATAGACCTAGGTGCTAGGGTAGTTATTTGTGCATTTCTAGCCCTGGATTCTGACAGAATTAGATATATTTACAATATAAAGCATTATTTGTTTTCGGTATGCTTTTATTTTACATATATGATGTATATATGAACCTTCAAGAGTGCTAAAATAAGTGGGAAAAGCATTTGGGTGGTGAAAAACGAAGATATTGGCCACCCGGTCATAATCTCAGGCGAGAGAGAGCCACAGGCAGCCCTCCCCTCTCGCTGTCTGGGAGTCAACTGAGACGAGCGGGGCGGTGTGTGCCGGTGTCTGGGTGTTGCATAACGATCTTTTATGCAACCCACTTGTGCTACATTATCGCGGGAGAGAAAAATAACCGATAAATGATGATAATAAGAGGAAAAATAGGTGATAATTGAGGAGGGGGGGGAGGGGGGAATAAGGTGGGGAGGGGGAGGGGTGAGAAACACATGGATGAGTACTAGAGGGGAATTATCTCACCTAGAGACAAAATCCTTTGTTTTGATAGGCCCTTTTTTTTTTGGAAGGCTTTTTTTATGGTCTTGCTTCCGTGAGGCCTATCGCGTTCCCTATAGCAAGCCTTCCGTGAGGCCTATCGCGCTTGCCGGGTTAATGATAAAACATATACTCTGCAATTAACACCTTACGAGCGGCCTATGCGGTTTATTTATGTGTACCGCACAGCGGGGTGTTTTTAGCCAAAATAGGGCTGTTTACGTGATCATTTTCATGCCTAAATAAGACCCAGAACGTAAATCAAGTACCTATCCCTGAAAGGGCATAAACAGAGCTTTCGAATGACACCATAACGATCCTTGTATGATGGATAGTTTTCTTGCAATAACCGTGCAACGCGAGTGCAAAAAGCAGGTAATTCGGTACTTTCAGTACATAATTGAGTATGTAGCGAGTGAGAGAGGGAGGAGGGAGCTGAGATTTGTGTCAGTAGGTTCGCCGCGGTGGTCTGGAGCAGTCATACGCTCGCTAGTCTCCTGCCACCACTTGTCTCTCTCTCTCAGCCACATTACGTGCTGAAATTGCCACTCGAGTTATGTCGAGCGCCGCCACATAGTCCAGCTTTATTTAACTCGACTTATGTTGCTCGCCGCTAATTAAGGGTTAAATATATAAAGCCTTGACATGGGCGAAAACAAAGAGCCTTTCTGGACTGCCCATGACACGAGCTTTCATATGAAATAAAGCACACAATAATACATCAACTGTAGCCACATCCACTGCCCTGGCGATCCTAGCGAGTCACTGTAGGACAAGCCATGCGGTTCTAACGGAGTGGTTAACGTCACACTTCTCCTTCTTGTTTTCGGAGGTGCGGTGATGCAACGCTTGGGTTTGTTGACATACGTCGTATGCACGGCGTTCAGACCAAGCTTAATTAGGCTATTAAGCTGCCTTCTTAGGTAAGGACGGCCGGGTAGCGGCCCTTCTGCAGAGCTGTCCTTACCTAAGGTAGCCCGGGTAGGAAGGGTTAAGAGCATTTGATTAACGTAAAGTACTCCTGTTGTGAGCAGGCTTTGCCGTCATCGGTAATCCTTTGCAGAAGTGCACTAAAACCCAGTTAATTGATACCCCGTTATCCAGGAGATTAACTCTGGAGGGTTTAAGTGTTTTGTTCGCCGGCGAAATAGTTCGAGGGTTTGGAATTAGCGTACCGTTGTTGCAGATATAGCCTATCATCTAGTCCAATATTGAGTGCCCTTGTGTATTTCGTAGTGCTGGTCGTAACACATTTCTAAGGGCGGAAAATGACATTTGTTGCAACATTTGACCGGATCTGTGACTCTTACCCATGTGCTCGAACATTCTAACCTTGAATGATCGTCCTGAACATCCAATATACCTGGCCTGACAACCAGGACATGTGCATTGATAAACAATGTTCGAGCACAATTGGTTAGGTATTTGATCCTTATGTCGGAAAAAGTTATTAATTCTAAAGTCATTAGTGAATACAACTCGAAAGTTGATAGCCGAGAAATTGTTACTCAAAAGCTTCAGCAAATGTGTTCTATACTGGTAGCTAACTTGACCATAAAAAGGCATTTTCACATATTTTATTAGCTTGGGTACTTCAAATTTTGGCATCTCTACTTTACAAACTTTATCATATAAGAATTTCTTGAGAATCTGATTAAACAAGTCTACTGTATAATTATTGTTCACAAAATATTCCCTGAGCGTACATATTTCATGCAGAATAAAATAAGAACATACGTCATAAGCCCTATTTAGTAGTGTACGGATAGAGTTGAGTTTATAAATATTGAGAGTGAAACTAAACCAATTGAGTCCCTGATTAGTGAAAGTAGGTTTTCTATAAACACTTGTTGTAAGCCCTTGTTCCGTTTTCTAAACCAACACATCCAAATAAGCTAATTTACCATCCTCTTCCTTTTCACAAGTGAACTTTATATTTGCATGTTGACTATTCATGTACGTTAAAAAATCTTGATTTGCACAGTCATTTTCAAAAATAAAAAACAAATCATCAACGTACCTTCTATAATACATGGGTTTACAGCTAATAGGACAATTATTTAGCCATTTGGTCTCCTTACTACACAAAAATGCATTCGCAAAAAGGGGGCCTAAGCAGGATCCCATACTTATACCGTCTATCTGATTGAACAAGGAACCATCAAACAGAAAACAGGACTCCGATGTAGCAAACTTAAGTAATTTTGTAAGAACAGATTTACCGAAATTACTCGTTGGATCGTAATTGTCTAAAATGATATCAATTGTTTCCTTTAATGGGACATGCCTCGGGTTCAAACCCAGGAATAATCTATGGATTGCCCAAAGTTCACAAAAATAACGTACCATTAAGACCCATAGTTTCTTGCATCAAGACTGCAGCTTATAACCTTTCAAAATTTCTTATACCCTTATGCCCCTTTCCCACTGGTGAGACAAGTCACGATTTTCGTCGCCGATGCCTTCGTTTTGTCAAATTCGCAAGAATACATGCGACCTTCACGATTTCGACCATTACAAACAGATGACAAATTATACTGGGCGAAGATGTCGCCGACGTCGGCGACGCAATCGGCGACGTCGGCGACGTTATCGGGGAAGTGAGCGATGTTTCGCCGATGACCCTCTGCGAGGCATGTCACATTTTCAAAAATCTCTTGCGAGATCATGCGAGGATGAAAGAATAATCGCCGTATGTTCTGCGACGTCTTCGGCGATCCAAGCGATGGTTCGGCGTTTACTTCGGCGAGGTGATAAGAGTATTTTTTTAAGGCACAAATTCTTGCGATGAATGAACGATTTATCGTCGAGCAGCATCGGCGTTGGCATCGCACATACGTCGGCGAGATCGGCGAGATCGGCGAGGTGTGCGCAGCTGAGCGAATGTAACGTGAATGTGTTAATTGCAGAGTGGAATTAGCATATCACGCCAAACTAATGGCCCGAACATCATAAAATATGAAAACTAATGGGGTTAACCATGAGGAAGAAAGGGGACCAGAAAAACGACCCATCTCCCCTTAATAACTTAGGGGAGGTGTGGTGGAGTGGTCTTGCCACTGGCCTGGTAATCCAAAGGTCCCGGGTTCAAATCCCGATGTATCAATGGGAAGATATTATTGGGATGGAATTTGTGCTGTACCTGGTATCAGTGCATTACCACAAGCCCACCGAAACGTCAATAAAATACCCTCATTGTTCCCTGATTAAATAGCACTGTATGAATATTCCCATATTCAAAATATGCTATAGGGGTGCAATGCCTGGTGAGTTATCTGCTCAACAGGTGGCGTTGTGTGTGTGTAAGTAGGGGGTGAGACAGTGAAGCACGGGAACGAGGTGGCTTCAGAGATGGGGTCGTTTCGGGCCATGAGTGAGCACCGTGCCTCATGTGAAGGCAAGATGGCAGGTGCTCGTTGTACTCTACGTGCTTCACATGTCTCATTCCCTAGACTGGAACAAGACCTCACGGGCTTCACTGTTCATTGTAAAGCGGTGAATGTTAAGGCTCTCAGTCTATGACCGAGAGGAAGTAAGTTGGAATATAGAAAAAAAAAAAAAAAAAAAAAAAAAATCGGAGGTTGGCAATGCTTCGCCGGAGACATTTTTCTATCAAATAATGTACAAATTTAGCTTGCTCTCAAAACAAAAAATATATATGTTGGCTCGCTACCGCTCACCAGGAAAAGATTGAAACCTGGATGGGGGTAAACGTCTTAAAACAGTAGGCTGAACGGGGCCGAACGGATACAAGGCAAAGAGAGAGGGAGAGAAATAGAAAACAAAAAAACGAGGAGAGAGAGAGAGAAAGAGTAAACTAAACAAATCGAGGTGGGCTCAATTGTTAAGCCGTAACGCAAACATTGAGCCCACCTCGCTGCTTGTTGTTTTCTCTTTCTCTCCCTCTCTCCTCGTGTTTTTATTTTGTTTTCTACTTCTCTCCCTCTCTCTTTGCCTTGTATCCGTTCGGCCCCGTTCAGCCTACTGTTTTAATACGTTTATCCCCATCCAGGTGTCGATTTCTTCCTGGCGAGCGATAGGGAGCCAGCATTGTATGGAGAAATCCGGCTTCGCCGGAGAAATTTTTCTATCGATAAATTTACAAATTTAGCTTACTCTCAAAACAAAAATATATATATATATCCGCTGAACATGATGGCGGTGTTTAGATTATTCTATCATCATTATTGGATTTAATAGAAATAAATCTATAACGATTGTTTTTCGCTCTTATAGAATCAATTTCGCAGCAAAATATGTCTGTTTTCACCAATAATAAGTGTTTTTTATATTTATTTGTTTTCATGAACGGCAAGAGGAAAGTTTATTCTATAAGATTTCATCAACAACAACAACAAAAATAACAATATGTGGAATTTCACCGTAGGTGAAGGCATATCATCAGTCCACCTGTATTTGCCCTAACTCTCAGTCTGTTTTCACCCATAATAATTGTTTTTTATATTGTTTTGTTTTCATGAACGGCAAGAGGAAAGGTTATTCTATAAGATTTCATCAACAACAACAACAAATATAACAATATGTGAAATTTCACCGTAGGTGAAAGATATCTCACTATAGGCCTAATCATTTTTTTTTACCCACCTCTCCGAAGTTGCTCTTTGGCCTCGGCAGAGTGTCTTGAGCATTCCGCGACGTCGCAAGGCCCTTCGCATGCCTCGTGCGGAGCATACCCCTTTGCGGGTATACTCTCGGCGAGTATTCGTGCGCACGTCGACGACTAATCGACGAGGAAATCGCCGATAATCGTCGATGTTCTCGGAACATCCGAGAGCATCGGCGATCAGTCGTGCGACGTTTTGGAACATTTCAACGATTTTCTTCGTGCGACAAACTCCGCGATGTCTCGCCGATGTCGCAGATGATCGCAGAAACCCTTCGGCGATGCTCGACGATGCTTGCGAGGGTAACCAATCATCGTGTGTCCTCGTCCAAAATTTTGAACTGTGCGAACATTATGCGACGGACCCCGCGAGGGCCCTTGCGAGGCCTTAGAGGCCTTGAGAGTCAAACGATTTTTCATGAGAGGTGTTGAGACATGTTACGAATGTGCCAATGTATTGGTTTCGGCGACGAAAATCGTGACTTGTCTCACCAGTGGGAAAGGGGCATTAGTGTTCCCGCTTACAACTAATCAATATTATTTAGCCAACTCTAAATTATTTGCCAAAGAGATAATAGATTTAAATTTACCTTCTCATTTCGTAATGGCTAGTTTTGATGTGGAATCCCGGTTCAGGAATGTCCCATTAAATGAAACAATTGATATAATTTTAGATAATTACGATCCAACGAGTATTTATAATCTCGGTAAATCTGTTCTTACAAAATTACTTAAGTTTGCTACATCGGAGTCCTGTTTTCTGTTTGATGGTTCCTTGTTCAATCAGATAGACGGTATAAGTATGGGATCCTGCTTAGGCCCCCTTTTTGCGAATGCATTTTTGTGTAGTAAGGAGACCAAATGGTTAAATTATTGTCCTATTAGCTGTAAACCATGTATTATAGAAGGTACGTTGATGATTTGTTTTTTATTTTTGAAAATGACTGTGCAAATCAAGATTTGTTAACGTACATGAATAGTCAACATGCAAATATATAGTTCACTTGTGAAAAGGAAGAGGATGGTAAATTAGCTTATTTGGATGTGTTGGTTTAGAAAACGGAACAAGGGCTTACAACAAGTGTTTATAGAAAACCTACTTTCACTAATCAGGGACTCAATTGGTTTAGTTTCACTCCCAATATTTATAAACTCAACTCTATCCGTACACTACTAAATAGGGCTTATGACGTATGTTCTTATTTTATTCTTCATGATGAAATATGTACGCTCAGGGAATATTTTGTGAACAATAATTATACAGTAGACTTGTTTAATCAGATTCTCAAGAAATTCTTATATGATAAAGTTTGTAAAGTAGAGATGCCAAAATTTGAAGTACCCAAGCTAATAAAATATGTGAAAATGCCTTTTTATGGTCAAGTTAGCTACCAGTTTAGAAAACATTTGCTGAAGCTTTTGAGTAACAATTTCCCGGCTATCAACTTTCGAGTTGTATTCACTAATGACTTTATAATTAATAACTTTTCCCGACATAAGGATCAAATACCTAACCAATTGTGCTCGAACATTGTTTATCAATTCACATGTCCTGGTTGTCAGGCCAGGTATATTGGATGTTCAGGACGATCATTCAAGGTTAGAATGTTCGAGCACATGGGTAAGAGTCACAGATCCGGTCAAATGTTGCAGCAAATGTCAATTTCCGCCATTAGAAATCATGCGAGAGAACAAGATCATCCGTACACAATAGATAATTTTCAAATAATTGGTAGATTCCGGAGTCAAAGTGAAGCACTCTTTGGAGAGATATTGCTTATACAAAAAGTCAACCCTGAGCTTAACATTTCAAATAATTCTTAATTGTGTGTCTCTGTAGCTTAGTGATAATGTCATTTAGGGTTCATTATGATATCATTTAGGGTTTATTGTAATGATTAGGTGTGATTTCGAAGCTTTTAGTTTAGATAGTTGCTGTTTGATAGCCATTTTTCTAAATGTTTAGTATATTTCTTTGGGTTTCGGTGTAGATTGATCAGGTCTCACTTATATTTTTGTTAACCTTCAGTTGTCCACGGCAGTTTCTTTAGTGTGGATGTATTTTATCCTTCTCTTGCTGGCATAGTAAGTAACATTTTTACCATGTGTTAGTTTTTTTGGGGAATAGTATAGAAACATGTTTATTGTATTGATAAAATGTAATGGTCCTTTTAAATGTTGATTGATTATTTACGTTTATTTGTGATCTAGGATGATTTAATGTGTGCATGTGTTCATGTGTTATGCTAAACTATACATGTTTAATTATATTTGATCCACATTTACTTTGCATTAATTTTAGGTTTCATTTTGTTTAAGGATCCGTTGTTTTACCTGATGATGGCTTCCCTGATGTGGGCCGAAAATTTGTAAAGAAAATTGAAAAGAAGTAAGTGAAAATAAAGATGGCGTTGAGTACAGTTTTGAATCATTTAATATGCTTACTATGGAAATTACGGTGCCCTAGGCCACCCACAGATGTACTATATATATATATATATATATATATATATATATATATATATATATATATATGTACATTATATATATATATATATATATATATATATATATATATATAGTAAACTACCTACAGTATGTATGTTTTCTGTGGTATTCCTTCCTGACCTAATTTTCGGCCTTTAGCATGCAGAATAGTGAGGACAATCAACCATTACAGTACATAGTTATTAGTGGGACAATACGTACGAATTATGTGTTAATAATTTGAGTAAGAAATATTTAAGTACCAGTACACCATTCTCTGTGCATATATCACGCTGACCATCATCCCAGTAATTAGGTTACTGTTGATTTGTGTTTCCCTATTCCATCAACTACATACACACATTTATAGAAAATATATGCAATTTACAACAGCGCTCAATTGCAGACACAAATTAAGAGAACATAAATGCAATGTTCAACAACGGTGATTCGACCCTGGAATTGCCTGTGAACCTCCCTTGCTTGTCAACGACAGTGGGGACGATAAGTACCACCTGCTCCCGTTCAGTGTCAGTAGCTCCCAGGGTGCAGCTAACCTCTCTAATATGTCTCAACACTTGAATTTTGAAAGCTTCTCGGAGCAAGCCCCACCACATTGTTATCCCAATAGGTGAAAGTAGTAATTAAACATTTCTAGACGCCCCTATCTTTGGAAGTGTGTGTGTGTGTGTGTGCTTTTTATTTTATTAATTTTATTTTATTTTATTTTTTTTCGCTCTGCTGAAATAACATGAAGCCAATTGCTGTATTTTTAGAAGCCCTCCTGGTTCTCTAAGAGGCCTGCTTGGGGTGGAGGTCTAACGTGATTTCAAAAAATGTCTCTTTACTTCCATTTTTTCTTTCCATCCCCATATTTTCCAAATCGTAAATAATATCAACACATTATGTTCTAGCCATGTTGACTACCATTAGATTTACGTGACACAAGGATCCCCTCATTTCACCCTCGCCTTTTTTTTTTTTTTTTTATGAAGGAGACGGAACAGGACCGGAAGGCTCTGCAGGACATTACCGAATTATGTCTCGTTTCTATCAACCAGAGATACCAGGTGGGTCTCGTTATCAAGATCGTTACCTTTTTTGAGGAATTAATCCCTTATTTACCAGCGACGTCCTTTTACCCTTATTCTGGCTAGTAATAGACGATTATATTGTATAAATAGGGTCTCCAGCAGTTAACTGGCTTCGAACTATCTCACTTAATCCTTTTTACTAAGTCAGATCCTTCTTAAACTGCATAAAATAGTCTAACAGTAACCAAACTATAGTTAACATGATGTCGCTGGTGCAGAAGGGGTTAATCAAGATTTCTCAAGACATGCTTATTGATCAGCACGAGGCTGGATATGACTTGGTGTCTCTACCAGAGTGGGAAGCTTGGTCTTACTCTCTGATTATCAAAATATGTAAAATAGTTGTCATAAAAACAATATTAAATAAATAATTCCTAATTCCAACATATTTTTTATTAGAAAAGCTAACACTAAAGACATACATCAACATGCATAGCTCAGTTTCATACATTATTTTTCCCTCCAACTATGTGCTCTTTCAAGTATAATTTGGTTACCAATTATGCAATTTAATTCATTTCTGAAAAAAATTAGCAATATAAGAGGGTAATTGAGATTTCCTAGGGTTTACGACGACATCCCCTGGCAGTCTGTAAGATGTGGAAAACAAAGGTGGTAGTCCTTCTCTCTCTCTCAACTTTAGTATTCCATGTATTATAAGGGCACCGTCTTTGATTGTCCATTACTTCACGAACTCACGATGTCCAGTTCTACGTTTAAGGGGTATACTGCTTGTTTTTTGGTCCATGTATTTATTTATCCTTGTATTTTTTAGTGTCCTCGCTAGACCTCCATCAACCTTAAAAAACACCCCCTAGATAAAGAACATTTATTATCTCACGTGTATTTGTAAGATATAATTCATATTACTGACTCGTGTTTGGCTGTGCGAGAATTAACATTATATTTCTATACCCCGAGTAGGATTCTAAAGGGTAAACAAATGACCTCCATAAACCTTCTGAATAACACAAATCCTTCTTATTGCATAAAATCATCTAATCTTAGCCAGCATAGAAGGTAAAAACTAATCATGGTGCTGAAGGGGTTAAAGGGTTAAAATTGTTGCATAGTGAAAAGTGATCTGTATAAATCTTTCCCCTGGGTCCTGTGAGCTCAAAACCGCTGGCAGTGTCTCAGATGTGGAACCCAGATGCTATCCCGCCCCCCTCACCCTCGTTCTCTCTGTCTCACTCATTCACTCTCAGTCTGACTCACTCTCACTCTCTTTCACATTCACTCTCTCTCATTCTCTATCACACACACTTTCACTATCACTTTCTCCCTCACCCTCTTTCTCTCTCTCTCTCAGTATATCGATAAAATACGGACATTAATACATGACTGTCATTTGATTCGTCATACATTTGTAGGTAGGTGTACATAGCAAACAGGTATTGCAACCACTTACAGCTGTCTATTTGTCTGTGCTCTCCAAAATATCTAAAGAACGCTTTGTAACTTCTTGGAATATTCTCCTGCACTATCTCCACCCCCCTCCCCACCACCACCATTGCGTCCACATCTACTGTAACCATCACCACCAATACCACCACCTCTAACACCATCACCAAAACGACCACCATCACAGACAACACCACCAATTTTACGACCACCCCCCTCCCCATCACCACTGCGTCTACCTCTACTGTTACCGTCTCCACCACTACCTCCAACACCATCACCAAAAGGACCACCATCACAGAGAACATCACTATTTTACGACCAACCCCCTCCCCACCACCACCACTGCGTCCACCTCCACTGCTACCATCTCCACCACCACCACCTCCAACACCATCACCAAAACGACCACCATCACAGAGAACACCACCCCTTCTACCACCTCCACAATTACCACCATCTTCATCACCAATTCCACCATTATTGTCACCAGCACCGCCACTTCCATATACAACACCACCACCACCACCACTAATACCTCCACTTCCACCAATACCACCACAATCATCGTCATTTCCACCTCCATTGCCACCACCACTGCCACTTACATATACAACACCACCACCATCACCACTAATACCTCCACTTCCACCAATACCACCACATTCATCGTCAATTCCACTTCCATTGCCACCACCACCGCCACTTACATATACAACACCACCACCATCACCTCCAATATTTTTAACACCCCCAATACCAGCATCACAACCGCTACTACCAGTAATACCACCATCACTACTATCATAATCACCACCACCACAGCCACTACCACAATGACCATCACCACTACCACAATCATCTCCACCACCACCACCACCAATGCCACCTCCACCAGCGCCACTACCACAGCTACCACCTCCACCAGTACCACAATCACCACCACTATCATCACCACCACCACCACCACCACACTACCACCATCACCACCACCACACTACCACGATCACCACCACCACCACCATCGGCCACCATCCATCCATCCAACCCGACACTCGCTTACTCAATCTTTACACTCTGATTCCTTCATTCCCGCGGCTTGACCTACAATCTCTTTCACTCTCTGGGACCCAGACGATCTCAGACCTCCTTCCTTCTTCAACCTTCTACTCACTCTCACACACACTCACTCACTCACTCACACTCTCACTTTCTCTCTCTCTCTCTCTCTCTCTCTCTATATATATATATATATATATATATATATATATATATATATATATATATATATATACTGTATACTGTATATATATATATATATATATATATATATATATATATATATATATATATATATATATCCATCTCTCTAGAAAGCTGACATTTTTTTTCAAGCGACACCAATCATGCCTTTTCAATTCTCAGGACTGTTTCCATGAAATGTTGAGTATGACTGAAGTTGAGTCATAGATATTATTTACCTATATTGAACAAAATTACAAAATGCCTCATTATACGTCTATGTCAAATCAGAACAGTAAATGCACTTGATATCAGTAGAAAAGTTACTAATTGGATAGAAAGTTGGCTAACAGTTAGACAGCAACGAGTTCTAATCACCAGTGTTCCTTCAGAATGAACTCCGGTCACTTTTGAAATTCCACAGGGATCTGTTCTTGGCCCACTGCTGTACGATGACATCGATATTGGTCTGTTGAGTGAGATGACATTAAGGGGAGATGAGCTGTTTTTTTCTGGTCCCCCTTCTTCCTCATGTTTAGCCCCATTAGTTTTCAGATCTTAAGACGTTCGGCCCATTAATTTAGCGATTTTAAGACATTTCGTCCCATTTCTTTGTCAATATTAAGACTTGAGTCATTTAGGTGTCAATTATTTTCTGACGAGCGATAGCAAGCCTGTAAATTAAGCAGAACCGGCCTTCGGCCGGGAAATTTTTCTATCGAAAAATTGACAAATTTATCTTGAAAGAGGGTCTTGGGCGGGTGTTCTTAGAAGTTTGATGGAGGTCTATGGAGGAAACTAAAAACATAGTAGAAAGATACATAAATGAGCAAATACAGACGCCTATCCCCCCTTGAACTCTGAGTTAATATGATTAATATGATTGGTTGTTGGAAGGAACATAATAATTAATATGAACAATCCTAAAAGGGTTGAACAACTCAGCAAGGATTTTAAGAGACTGGATGAATAGTTTGAGGTATGGCAGATGCCATTAAACTTGGCGAATTGCAACATGATGCAGATTGGCTAAGCAAATCCCAACTCAAACAATTCACTATTGGTAAAGAATCTGGAAGTTAATGCCTTAACAAATAATTTGCGTGGTCTGATTGGCAGTGGCTTAAAGTTTTCCAAGCAGTGCTTGAAACAGAGAAACACAACACAACATTTAAAGGGTATACTAAGAGACGGCTTTAGTATAGAAATATAGAGATAGTCTTCCCTCTACAATGCTCTTATAAAATCTCTTCTAGAATATGGTGTTTAGTAGCACTCAGGAAATATATACAGTAGAGCGACTACGAAGAGTCCAAGCTAGGGCTACACAGCTTATTCCATCGATTTGAAGACTGAATTATGAAGATCCGTTCAGATCTCTGTCTCTTTTTGTATGAAAGTGTAGATTACGAAGTCAGGTCACTGAAGTCTTTCAAATACTTACTGGATTTGATAACATTAATTATGCCAAAACGCTAAGCCTCAATATGAACACAACATTCAATCATGGCTAGATAATAGAGTTAAAGAGGTTCAACACTAGAATGCGGACACTTTTTCACGTAAGATTTGTTCAACCTGGAAAAAACTTCCCTCGGAAGTTGTGAAATATTTTTCAGTAGAAAAGTTCAATGGGAGAGTAGACAATATTGTATACACCCTGCAAAGAGTCCACCTAGAGAATCTTTCTGGACTGCAAGGTTTTGGTATACACTAACTATTTTATAAAACTCCTTGTAATTTGTATACACTCACTCTCACTCACACACACTCTCTCTCTATCTCACACACACACTCTCTCTCTCTCTCGTACTCACTCGAGCGTTGGACGAGATCAATCACGGTGTCAGAGTGTTGGATAGGAGATTTACATAGATTTATATCGATACATTGACCACACAAACTTTACGATCCAAATGAGGTGGTCAGGACTTGATTTTAGTAAAGCCAGAATGCCCCCTAAATAATGAAGTAGGGAAAGAAAGGATAGTACAGGAAAGAGGCTCCGCATCTCCGCATTCTAATTCTTCCGGCAAATCCGTACAATGAAATGAAGACAGTTGGAAATGAAAGCCCTTGCACAGTTTGCAATAAAATATCCCAGAACCAATACACAGAATGACAGAGATTAAAATACATGTATACCTTCACCCATGTCCCATTAACCCATTTAGTAACCGTGAAATCCTGTTCATAATATTCTGGTAATTACTATGAGATCTTATTAAGCTACCAATCTATCAATCAAAAGGCTACCGACCATCTCAAATAATCCTTTTAGCTACCATATATCCTTCTTAAACTGAATACAATAGTCTAATAGTTGCCGGAATATAATGAATGGTTAACCTCGCCTTGCCAAAGATCTGTATTCATTTCAACATTCGAAGCCTCCACAACACCGATCTCTTTAAGGGTACTTTGTTACCCCCTTCTCCCTCATGTTTATCCCCATTAGTTGTGAGATGTTAAGATGTTCACCCCTATATTGTTGGCTATTTTAAAACCCATTGTCCCCATTTCTTCTTTACACACCTATGCCAACCACACACACTTGCACAACCTCACACACCCAAACAGACACTCACACACACCAAAACACTCACACTCTTACTAGCACACCCACACACACAAACACACAGATAGATAGATAGATCATACTCGCACACCCACACCCACCCAAACACATACTCACACTCGCACACCCTCCCAACTACACACACACAACCACACACCCACACACACACTCAGAACTGAGGGAAACGGACCAAACTGGGCGTTTGAGCCTTGGCTGTATCGAATCCGACCAAGAAATGTGAGAACCAATCACAGCTCACCATTTGCTGGGATGAGCCAATGAAGAGACGGAGTTGGGGAAAGGTGGAGGGGGGGAGAGAGGGGGTTGAAAAGGATATTCTTACACAGAATGTATCACCCATACCATGAGACATTGAGACTGACGTTCAGACCATAGTTTTTTCCCAGTTGTCCTCACTACTGGGTGTCATTCTCATCTGCACTCATTTCAGTCCCTTCACCATCTCCTCCATTCTCACACACACCTCTGCACTCTCCACATGCAGTAGTGCATGGTAACCCTGCCTTTTTGCACCCACAGTGATTGGTGCTGCATCCAGTCTTGCACTGGCATCTGACAAACTCCAGTAGTTCCTTGGATGCAATATTCTGACTAGTTTGAACTGGTATCATTCGCCTGTCAACTATTTTCCAACCCCACTCATCAGCATCCAGCTGTACTTCTGTCCATGCTTGGACCTGATGATATACACGGTGACTGTGGTACTGTGCGGCTGCTGAAGTCGGTGGTAAACTTTTAGGTTGGACTGCCTTTTTACTTGTCTTCACCAGTTGAAGGAACGTCTGATGCCGCAGTTCATTCAAGTCACTGATCTTGGCATTTGCCTTGTACACACAGAGGATAGCTTTTTCTCCAGCAGCATCAATCTCACTCTGTGTGCATCCTGTTCTGTTAAAGACAACTGCCTGCTGGATGAATGTCTCATTTGTATGGATCAGCTTTAATCCTACAGCTTTACCAATACCAAACACTCTCGAAGTAGTGTCGCAGCCTAACATGGCATGGACAAACAGCAAGTCTCGACACACCTGTTCTCCCAGCTCCGATCTTGCCTTATGGATGTCCATGTACCTTTGCTGTTGTCCGGACTTTGCCTCTGGATGGAAGTAGAGTCTCCTGTGGTTCCTAGTGACATGATGGCACAATAGTATCATAAGGTCAGTGTCATCTCCAACAACTATAGTGTCACATGTCTCAGCAACCCTCAGAGCATGGGAAACAATGACTATGTCAGCATCGCCATCTGCATGGTGAACTACACAACCTGATTTCTCCAGGGTACTACCCAGCATGTTAATGAACTTCTGTTTGTTGGTTTTGCTTGCCAAGAAGTCATCTTTCTTCATTTGGCATTGCATACCCGGGGACACATGAACATCTCTGACTACTGCCGATCCTGTTCTTCTGAATTGGATGCCATCCCTTGGCGCTGGTCCACCATCATATCCGTCAAAGACAATGACGGGTTGTTTGTATTTCCGCTTTACGTATGCCGCATATCTTTGACAGATGGCATCATATGTCTCTCCATTCACCCAAATGATCCTATGTAGCAACGCGCCTCCGTCGATGATATGTGTAATATGGCTAGATTCGAGTTCCTCTTGCTCTTTATCAGAGATCGTAGGTGCTAATTCCCAAATGGCATTTGCCAGCGCTGGCTTATTGGCCTTCAAGAGGACGTCCCGTCTATCAAAAAGAGTTGGAGGGAATCCACACAGTTTGTAACAAAACGCCTCATTGAGTTTGTCCTTATGCGTACCAATAATAACCAGCCTTTGGAATAGTAGTCGTGGGTCAATATGCACGCCATCACCATCAATCTTGACTTTTGACTTGGATTCCATAGTAACTGCTTTATCTTTCTTCCGATATGTGTAGTTCCAAACCTGTTTCCAACACATCCCATCCAGAATGCTCTCCCCAACTTCTTTCGCCTGAATCACATTCACATTCTCTGCTGCAAGTACACCAGTCACCAGATTCCTCAGACCACTTTCTTTCTCGAATGGTCTCCTATCTTGGAGGAATTCAATCAGTTTGTTCACATCAGCAGAATCCTTCTTCTGACGGGCTGTGGACAGATCTTTGTGCTGTTCACTACTGACAAATGCTACATTGGTAAGGTCCTGCATAGCTTGGGTCACTTCTGCACACACCGGACTGGACATGCACCACACATTCCTTTGTGTTTCTGTCAATCCGCATCCTCTGGTAAGACCCCCTGTTGTTTTGAGGCTTCTCATTTGGACCTGTTCTATTACTAGGTCAGAGGACAACCCACCCCAGAATCTGTCAGACCTTCGAACAACATGAAGTCCATCTTTGAACTTATTGAAAAGTCCCTCATTTCTGGTCTCGAGGTCAAACATCTGCAAGTAGATAATTATGCAATGACTTTGTGTACAAGCTGTGTCCCGAAGCTGCAAGGTATGGTAACATCTCCTTCATTGCTTCAAGATGGAGAGCCCAGTTCCCAGTCCTTTCTGATCGTAGAAACTTTCGAATGATGTCAAGCATCATCATGTACATCATCCACAGCTGACAAGTGTTCCTTCTTTCTTTGGGTGTGTCGGTCGCATTGGAAATCAAGGCTTGTATTTCATTCAGTGTTGGTGACGATTCAACCTCCGACATGGATATCTCTCCTGAAATCAGTTGATCGAGCATCTTCGCAACGTCCTGCATGATGTCTGGGACATGTACCCCTTGATCCGTATCAGCTGATTCCTCAGCTTGATCACTATCAGCTGATTCCTCCGCCTGTGAACCATCTGTGACCACTGATGGCAGGGGTCACTCCTCGTCCAATTCCTGATCATCGCCACATTCATCCTCGGTCTCTAGAGGTACCATGGAAAGGGAGCTTTGAAGTCAGTTTGAAGCCAAGTGAATCTGCCAGTAGGATTGCATGGAGGGCAGTATCCACAAGGAAATGTCCCCTCAAAGCCCTGGCAACAGCTTTACCACTCATGATGTGAGTGACAGTGTTGCTGGCAAACACTTGTTCCAGGATTTCCTTCAATCCAGATCCCTCCATCAGATGACCAATGCAGCCCAAGTAGCTCATGAGCGTGTGGAAGCCTCCGAGTCTCAGTATAATTGATTGGAGTGGACTTCCTTCCCTCTCGTTTTCCAGGATGGTAGTAGCCTTCCACCAGAGTGGCTGATCGAAGGTGATCACTGGAGTAACATCATAACGACTGGAATGCTCAAGCACAAAACACAAAGTGGAGTATATGCACGTCAGGTCTCCGGGATCCATGCCAATCATTGGCAATAACCTTACCGATGATACACCAGGATGGTCTCCTTTGGAGACTAGTTGCATGAAACCTGACCAGCCTGGCCTCTGTGGTCTGACTGGAAAGGTTATTTTCCACAACAGATCCATATGGGCCAGTTTCTCTTGTGACTTCATCCCAGATAACAGGATTTTCCTGTACTCGAGCCTTTTCATTCCATTCGTTGGGGCCACATAGTGTCGAATATCAATCTTCCCAACCTGGGATATATCACTTGCAGTCACAGTTATCCATCTTATTATAGATGCACTTTTAACCTTTGGGGTAATGTTGGCAACTATGCCCATGCCGTGAAACGTACCACTACCATCTAGGGTTCACACATTGTGGTCCATGTTATCTGCAGCATATTGGATGAAACGGCCTGGTATATAACCTGGTATATCCGTCCCCCTCTGAGTAGCAGCACACCTTTCATACTTCTGAATTTCACTATAGCTACTGCGAAAGCCATGCTTATATAATGTGTCTACGAGATAACGAGAAGCAAAGTGTGAGTGCAATTGCACACCTAGGCCTAACTGCAATGGAGCTATAAGAACTCTGGGCCTAGTTGCCTGCATTACTGCTTGTCCAATTGAAGACACTATTAGAGACTTGAGATCCTTGTCCGTTCCAACCAAAAGACAGTCCAAAAAATGTTGCAAAGAGTTGGGCAAGAATGCACAAGTCATATCAATAGAAGACATTTCAATGGAGGTAGGGTAAATGTCCTAGTCTTGAACTGCTGTCTTTATGTCAGACTTTACCAGTTTTGCCGCTGTCTCGACCAACCAAAGTTTTTCAACCTCAGTATCAGAAGTTTGGGGTTGACTAAAAAAGTCAATGATAATTGAAGCAGCCTTTTGTCGAAATGTGACGATGTTTTTCTTTCCATTGATCTCGGTGATGACAATTTTGTCTCCAAAATGTTCTTTGAGTTTCTCTTTCATGTGCGTTTGTCCATATGGCTCAATCTCAGAATTCTGTAGGACATTGGCCATTTGTGAAATGAGATCTTGAACAGTGGTAAGTTCTTCATCATTCGCTTCAAGGTTGTCAACCACTTACAAGAAAGCTTGCTCCCTTTCGCTAGCAATGGGCCGCCCAACCTTCCTTCTCTTGGAGGATTGAGCAGCGTCACTTCGAAAGCATTCAGGGACTTGTTTCATTGTTCTAAAGTTCACATTACAAGACTGATGATACATAGCATCGGCAGCATGTAGATCTTGGACAAAGTTTATTCTTGACAACACAGTTTCTCCCCATTCATCATTACGTTCTCCGCATTTCTTCCTAACAGTGTCCTGAAACTTCGAACGTGCGGACAGGCACGAGGACATGATCTTTCTGCCGTCCTTGGTATCAGTCACCATTTCCACAGAACAAACAGTGATCTTGATAACTAAATTTTGGATCAGTTGAGCGGAGACTAAGACGTCTGTCAGCTGATAAGATACGTTTACGTCTGCCACCATCTCTGTTGTAGTCTCTTCGGCACTTTGTATGCACCTGCTGACCTGGCACGACCTGTACATTGTCATCGGCTCCTGCACTAGCAATTCCTTCACAACCTTTCTCCATCAGCGTCACTACCGGGGATCCATTAGATAGTGGTTCACTACAGAAGACACACTCAGCCATACCAGCCCTGAAATAAAAGTAGTGTCAATAACAATACAATAACAATACAATAATAATACAATAACTCTGGGATACCACTCAGACTTCACTATGTGCACGACTGTCTTACTCGCTCGCTAACACTGACTACTTCACGCTCAGCTCTAGGTGTCTCGCTTTCAGACTCCTGATGATTTTGATTCAGGCTCACCAGGTAACCATTAAAGGATGCTGCCACCTGTTGATAAATGTCTCAGGGGAGTAATTCTTATTCCAAGGGCTAATGATGAAGCCACTCATCTGACATGTTGACTTAGGTTATCGTGCTGGTGGGTAAAGGGTTAAAACCATGGGCTTACCTCTAAAAGTGGCCTTAAATATGACTGCATCCATTCGAAATCTTGTTTTTATGAAAGATTAGCTATGAAAACATAGGTATAGGTACCAATTTTAGATTCCTACTGTGAAAATTGGCCGAGTTGCGTCATGATGTATGCAGGAAAACTGGCTCATAGATATACAATTTTCAATGGTAAAATATAGCATGTTCCAATATTTGGACTAAGTGGGATTTTTGATATGTTATTTCTAACTCCTCAGTCCACCAAATAAAACTGGTTTCGTTTCTTTTGCAATTAGTGACGGGTTTGGCCAAATTTGCGCCATAATGACTAGACTACAAGGTCATGGTTTTCGAAAGGGGTGAAGTCACAGAGTGTGAGGTGAAGTTGAACGGTCAGGGTATGGAGATTGTCAGCTTGTTTAAGTATATGGGCAGTGTGTTCAGTAAAGATGGGACTATGGATGAAGAAGTGCGGGAGAGGGTGCAACAGGAGAAGAGGGTTGTAGGAACATTGAAAGCAGTAATAAGAAATAGGGTGGTCAGTATGGAAGTGAAGAAGTCCTTGCATGACAGTGAGGTAATCCCGACACTAACTTACGAAAGCGAAGCATGGACGTTCGGGAAGAGACTCAGACCAAGAGTGAGAGCGGTGGAAATGAGTTACTTGAGAAGTGCGTGCGGAGTTACATGGAGGGATAGACAGACGAATGAGGAAGTAAGAAGGAGGTGTGGTGTGGAGGTAGATGTGCTGGAAAGTGTGAAAAGGAACAACTTGAGATGGTTCGGCCATATGGAATGTATGGAAAGCGAGAGAATGACTAAGAGGGTATACGAGAGCGAGGTGGAAGGACAGAGAAAGAGAGGTGCACCGAAGGAGAGGTGGAAGGATGGAGTGAGGAAGTATACGGATGAAGGCAGTGCTGGTTGGGAGGAGGGGCGTCGACCTACTGGGGACAGAGGTGCATGGGGGCGGTTCGTTCGTGGCCATCCCTTCGGGGATCACGTTGTCAGGCAATATATATATATATATATATATATATATATATATATAGAGAGAGAGAGAGGGTTAGATAGATAGACACGCACGCACACACACACTCACAGAAAAAAAACAATAATAAATAATTGATAAATATACTTCCTCCCGAAACCTGTCAGAAAACGCGCTAGTATAAACACCAGCTTTCTAAAACACGGTACCTCAGAGAACATTTGAAAACGATACCTCATCAGTTCGGATCACCTTATGAAACTACCAGATTTCAAAGGAACAGTGAACATGGCATAACAGCCAACTAAAAAAAAACACCCCTGATAAACAGTAACAGAGTCATACGAGATTTGTCATCTCTATCCTAGATAAACAGTTAATCAACTCACAAGCTTTCAGAGAACACTTTCAAAATGTACCACTATTATATCGACTCGGGAATCATCGGCAAACGAAGCACATACTATCTAGCTGATCAAATACCGGTAGCCCTTACGCAATTCCTTCCTTTGGTCCATATTGCAAGTTAATATAATTTAGAGTTAAGCAACAAACTGTTCTTTTGTACATTTTCAGCCAATGGCTGCAGCTGTAGACAAACCGTCTATTACTAAACAATAATAATAATAATTATTATTATTATTATTATTATTATTATTATTATTATTATTATTACACCCAGGGTGATTCAATAACAGTGTTCATACTTATATCAACGTATTCGTCAGTCGAATATAAAACCGCCGCTAAAGTGCTCGTGTGACACTGGCTTATAACTTCCACCTGTTACAGACTTTATATGGTCTCACATCAATCTATTATGACTCCTTTCTTAATTATATTTTGGGTATTATTAAACGCTTCTATAAGCTTAGTAAGGACCTGAGGATGTTAGAGGATAAGGTAAATTAGTTTTTACGTATATGATTCATAAAGGTCTATCCTAAACATAACATATTCGCAAAAGGACAGCCAGAATGTGTTTTTACAAGGCGCCATAATTCTGAAGGAGTAAATTAACCCCTTGAGGTTCATGACACGGTTTGACTGATTATTCTGGCTATCATTAGGCAATTATATTAATTCTAGGAAGACTCTCTAGTTGTCAAAGGGGTAAAAGCTATCTCCATCATCCCTCTGACTCCGACAAGTCTTTCCTAAACTGAATATCATCGTCTAATGATAACCAGAATAAAGTGTTAAACGCGTCATATTCCTCACGAGGTTAAGGGGGAGGTAGCTGCTTTTTCATATTCATGTTTAGCCTCATTAGGTTTGAGATTTAAGACGTTCGTTCCATTAGTTTGGCGATTTTAAGACCTTTCGCCCCATTTATCGTTCTTTTCTTGCCATTTAGGTGTCCATTTTTTCATGGCGAGCGATAGCGAGCCTGTAATTTAAGGAGGAATCGGCCTTCGGCCGGGACGTATTTCTTCTGAAAAATTAAAAAAATTATCTTAAAGGGGTGCCAAGGGAGTATTTTTTAAGCGTGATGGAGGTCTAGCGAGGTTACTATAAATATAATTGATAAATTAGTATAGACAAAAACTAACCAAAAAATAACAATCGAAGCATAAGTTTTGTCTGTAGGCTTTATGTTATTTGACATTACTGTAACGTACTCTCAAGTGATTTATATAACACACACACTAATAGATCTGTAGTAGCTGGACTAATTGGGGGACACATATAGATATACTGACCGCACAGGCTCTACAGTTCAGGCGATTATGTGTATTGCTGTATATATAGAGAGTTAGAATACAATGAGAGAGAGAGAGAGAGAGAGAGAGAGATTATTGTAAACTCTTGTAGGAATGAATTATACAAAGTTAGAATCTATACACCGGTAGGTTAGAATACAGTAGAAGAGCTTATGATACCGTGTAATTGACTGTAAATATAAAATTAAATTATAAACATTAGAATCTTAAAATAGTTTATGATATGTGAGTGCTACTACTACAAGAACAACCACCACCACCATCACCATCACCATCACAATCACAAACCCTTCCAACACCACAACTACCACCTTAACGTATCGCCACGCTTTGCAATAACCACGACCAACGCCACAACAACTCTCACAACACTACCTCCACCACAACAACCACAATCATCACCACCACTACCATTACCACCACAACAACTCTCCCTAACACCACCACCACAACTACTACCACTACCACCATCATCATCACAAACACTTCCAACACTACAACAACAACCTAAATATATCACCACGCTTTGTAATAGCCTCGACCACCACCATCACAATAACAATTTTCACAACACAACCACTACCACCACAATCATCACCACCACTACCACTACAACTTTTACCACCACCATCATCACCCCAATACCTACAATTCTCACCCCCACCACCATCACTACCACCACAACAACTCTCACCACCACCTCTACCACAACCACCACCAACACCACCACAAATAAACCAACCACAACCACCACCACAACAGCAATTCCCAACCCCACCCCTACCACCACAACACCTTCAATTCTCACCACAACCACAAACACTTCTCCCACCCGCACCACAGGGACATCACCGTACATAATTATTCCACGCACGACGGTAACATGTCCTAACAAAACTCTAGCAACACCACTACCAACTCCACTCATGACACAAACACCGCACAAAACGTACCGGACCACCAACAACACTAATAGTATATGCAACACTCACAGTACCGATTAAATCTATCTCTGCCGACGTCTTGGGGATTAGTATAATATTTTGGTTCAATATTATTGAGGGGTATGATTACTTTTGCCATTTTCGAGCAATGCAGTTTTACTTCGAAAACTATTGACAATGGAAAGCGTTTTTGTGTCCTATGTGTATGAAGGGTGCAAAAGGCAATGCTGCCAGTAACAAGTGCCTCCCCTCACCCCCCCCCCCCCACCCTCCCAGCCCCACCTAAAAGTTGAAAGAATGACAGGGAGCCAAAATGAAGGTGCGCTAGTGTCAAATGTCTGGACATATGGAGCTTAAACCAGATTACGTCATAGGATGAGGGAATGACAGATTGAGGGAGAGTTCCAGAGTTTACTTGTTGAGTAGAAGAAAGGTTGAGGAAATCGGTTCACTCTTGGATAAACAGAATATGGGTGGGGATGTGTTGAAAGGCGTTTGTCACTCACTCTTCGTAAGGGAGAAGGTATATATACTGTACACAGAGATATTTCTGAAAAACACTGAGTATTGTAATTGCGGTAGAAAAGAGAGAGAGATGCAACATTGCAGCGTGTAGTGAGAAATTGTAGGGATTTATAAAAAAACAGGCAAGTTGATGAGACGAAGTACTTTCCTGTACCCTTCTCGATAAAGTTACTCGTTTAATACCCACTTAATCCTGAATCAAAACTAATGTGTGTGTTTGGGGTAATTTATGCGGTAATTTATAGGTTGATTATAAGGGTTATAGTAAGGGTGATTTATAGGATGACATATGAGGCCTTAGAGGGTTATTTATATGATGATTTTATGGTTATGCTTACGATGATTTATTATGACATTTTAATTAAGGGTGAATTTTGGGTGATTCTAAGAATAATTATATTATTGATTCTTAAAGTGATTTTGAGGGTCATTTCTAGGATGATTTAGAAGGTTGTTTTTAGGATGATTCTTAGGATGATTATAAAATTGATTCTTAGGGTGATTTATAGGGTCACTATTAGGATGAATTATTATTTATGTTTTAAGACGATTCACAGGCTAATATTTAGGATGATTTATAGGAGTTATTTTGGGTTGATTTTAGGGTTATTTCTTAGGATGATTATAATGGTGATTCTGAAGGTCATTTATAGGGTGATTTTTAAGATGATTTATATATATATATATATATATATATATATATATATATATACCCGGTATATATATATATATATATATATATATATATATATACCGTACATAAATATATATATATATATATATATATATATATATATATATATATTATATATATATATACAGTATATAGAAATATATATATATATATATATAATATATATATATATATACATATATATATATCTATATATATATATATATACCGGTATATATAACATATGCATGAAGTGACGAGGTTGGTGAGAATGGGCTCCAGGGAAACCTCCTGTAAGATTGCAAGCATACAAATACAGAAGACACGAAGGAAGCAACGTTTACCCGAGCACCCCATGACCTCAGGAATTTCCCAACTCTATGGGACACGGGACCGGGTCATCTAGGACAGTCACCCCAGGTAAAGGGAAATTCTGATGTCCTATCACAGCAGCAGTTTCAAACTACGCTCGCCAATCACCAGCCACCATTTGTCCAGACCCCGGATTTGCAGTATAACAAAGAAATGTTTATACAAGTAAAACACCAAAGGCCCGAATGCTACCGGAACAAGTGGAACTAATTAGGTCTATCAATTATGATGGGCCTGGAGAACCATCCAACTTAACAGTAGAAGAAAGGTTAGGCGAATTATTACCAGGTTGGCCAAAGAGCTTCAATTATGAAGTAATCAGTATAATCATTATTACATGCATACCAGGATAAGTAACTATCACCTAAGTGTTAAATAAAATAGCTATTATCCGTGTGTACCTAACAATAATTACCATGTATGTCTTAGTTAAGTATTAATCATCACAACTTGATCACAACATATTACAATATCCTTTTTACATTGAACTCCTATAAGTAAGAGGCAAGAATTAAGTCAAACATAGCCTCAACGAAAATATAGGAAAAGTAAGCAAACAACCACTGGGGTAATGTCCTTACTTCTGAGAAGAACGGGACATATAACAGCAGTGGAGCCATTGTCTTGCCTTCCCCCCTGCCCTGAGAGCACGCCGAACTGCTGTGTGCCTTCTGTAGTCCGGATCCTGAAGTCATGATTGTGAGACGCAGTTCCTCCTGAAGTGCTGCCCTGTGGACCTACGTTCAACGTCGGCCAGACTTTCTCTCAGCTCTCTACCCTCCTCTATTACCCTAAGTGTTTCTGAGAATCTTACGTTGTGATTATTGCTGTGAAGGTAAGGTTAAAATATGTGAATATTACAGTGCTTAATTATCTATAGATCTGTGTCCAAGATCCTTATTCATTGCGTATGTGTTAATCTTTCAGAATTTGTAGTAATTGTTATATAGATCTGTGCCTAAGATCTAAGTGTTCATATTTTATATAACTCTCCTAGAACGTATTATGCATACGTTACATACTTGTGTTCATTAAAGCACCTATCCAAATACTCACAGACTTTCCTTGTATATGTCTAATTCTATTATGTATGTTGCAAGTTGAAGTCAAAGTGTGTTATGTATAATTATTCCCTTCTTTAAATCATCACCTGTTACCTAGAACCTACGCTCAATTTCATGTTCTGTTTGTATCAGTCTCCCCTCGTTGTGAAGAATTGTTATTAATTATTACCTATACTTTCTTCCCGTGATTCTAAATTTACGCTCGTTTGTTTAAGCGTTATTTCCATTATTATATGAACAGTATTTATGTTAATTTGATTATTGATGTAGATAATTTTGATTCTTATCGTCTAGGAATTCTAGTCTTGCATAGATTGATTATCTAATTATTCATCAATTCGAATACACCGCTATTTGTGTGAATTCTTGATAGGAATCTGTCAACTCGTTCAGACCTCCTTTTATGCCTTATTAGGTATTTCCTTTAGTACAACTTTGTCGTGTATGCCATATGAATCTGCTAACTCGTTCAGATCTCTTTTTATGCCTTATTAGGTATTTATATTAGTACAACTTCATTGTGTGCGCCATTTTTCTAGTATTAGTGTTATACTAATCATTCGTACACGCTAATTTTATTTTACGTGTTGCTTTATATTGGTTAGCTACGTTAGTTCTGTTAACCATATTATTGCTTGATTCCGTTCAAGAGATCTTAAACCTTTGAATATTCATCAGTAAAGGTAAATTATTAAATCTGAATTCCTCGACCTGAGTTAATATTACTGTGCTTAATTATATATAGATCTGTGTCCAAGATCCTTATTCATTGTGTATGTGTTAATATTTCAGAATTTGTAGTAATTGTTATATAGATCTGTGCCTAAGATCTAAGTGTTCATATTTTATATAAATCTCCTAGAACGTATTACGCATACGTTACATACTTGTGTTCATTAAAGCACCTATCCAAATACTCACAGACTTTCCTTGTATATGTCTAATTATATTATGTATGTTGCAAGTTGAATTGATTGTAGAAATATATGTTCAGATCATAAGTCACTCAAATCAAGTTAATAGTACGTTGAATCGAATTGTAAAAGTAATTCAGCATATCATTCCCCTTAATTTCCACTCTTCCTCCCAAATACTAAGATCATAATTGCACAAATAGTAAATCGAATGTCCAAGATCGCAGAAACTAGAATGACCTGAGCTATTTACCTGGTCAATAGCCACCCCTACCCGGGCTGATTTACCTGCCCACGAACGCCCCTCACCACCCGTGAGCGTTACTCGAACCAGCCGTTCATGTACTTGTTTTATTTCTCAATTCGCTTCATTCTCCCATACCCGGGAAAACTTGTGTTTTAAAGAATAATTATACGTTAGACACTCGACTCACACATTTATATTATTATCAAGGGTTGATTCTATATGTCACGAGTTCTTTCTTATTAATTGTATATTTCCTATTTCATATTACCAAAATAGGTTATAATTTGTGTTCTTGATCAGAGACTGAATATTTATGCATTCCATGTGTTGCTTACTGTTTCTTATAATAGTTAAGTTAACCCTCAGTCCTCATTTAGCTCGATACATCTGTGATCTTAACATTGAGATAATTATGCAACGTTTTGAGAGATCTGGAGTATATCGCAGGAATCAATAAGTATATTAACCCTATGCCATTGAATAAACTATATGTGTATAATTTACATGTGTGTTGTCATTGAGTTTTGTAGCGCCTGATTGAATACCTATTTTTGTGGTTAAGAGCGCGTTAGATGTGTTCCTGTTGAGGATATTTACGGTCTATAAGTCCATACCTAGATTTTAGTGCAGACTGGATAACGAGATATAAATATTATATCCCGGCATAAAAATATATATATACCTGTACTGTATATATATACAATATATATATATATATATATATATATATATATATATATATATAATTATATATACCGGTATATATATATATATATATATATATATATATATATATATATATATATATATATATTATTGTTTTTTTCTTTTTCTATGTGAGTGAGGGAGACAAAATGCAGAACTGCCTGTAGCAAGTGCCTCCCCAAGAATTGAAAGAGTGACAGGGCCAAAATAAATGGACATTCGAGCCAAAATGCCTGGACACACGTAGTTTGAAGCAATTTAAGTCATCGGAGAGGGAAAGACTGATTCTGGGAGAGAGTTCCAGAGCTCAGCAGTTGAATAGAAGAAAGACTGAGAAAAATGTATCACTCTTGGGTTAAAGAGATGCACAGAGTAGGGGTGGGATAGTGGTGCAAGACGGGCATATGTACCCTACGTAGAGGAGGTGGTATACATGGGAAAGCTCTGAGGAACACTGATTATTGTAGTAGCGATAAAATAGCGAGAGAGATGCAACATTGCGGCGAAGACAGAGAGATTGCAGAGAGTTGGTGAGTGGACGGGAGTTAATGATACAAAAGGCTTTCCTTCCTACTTTGTCTAGGAGTGCGGTGTGAAAGGATCCTCCCAACACACGTTAATAATACTCAATACAAGGACGCACTGTGCCCCTGTACAGAGCCAGAAGCTGCGCAGGGGCATTGTTTATTATCTTTGTCCCAGTTTTGGTTTGTTTAGTTTGCAAGTTTTAAATTTGAATTGTTAAGGAGGACTTTAGTGGCGCATCTTAGGGTGTTTTTGAAGGTTATTATTGGTTGGAAGCGATTATATGGAGTGGCAACTTCAGTGCTGGTTATAACAAACAATAAACCAGTTCAAAAAATGTGCTACCGGTACATTATTATTCTATGATTGTATTTAGCTGTAGACATTCCTCTAATAACCAAAGGGTCAAAACTATCTCAGAATATCCGTCTAATTCCCATGGGTCCTTCTTAAACTGAAACACAATCGTCTAATATTACGGTAATCAGTGTACACAAAATCGTCTAATGGTAACGAAAGTAATAATAATCATCTACTGATAGCCACAGAAAACTAAAGAAAGCCATAACCGTACTAGAGGGCCTCACGCATTGGTCAGGGCAAGGATTATGACGCGTTTTGACAGTTTTTTTCTGGCAAGACGCTTTTATCCAGATTAGGAAGGGTATATGGAAGTCAGATATTTAAATGAGATAATATATACCTTTTAAATTCCCACAAATCCTACCAAAACTGCATACATTTGTCTAATGATAACCAGAATAGACTGTCAAAACGCGTCATAATCCTCAAGGGGTTAATATAAATATAAAGACATCTACCAGTTAGCGACTTTTGTTTACACATATGAAAAAGATGTCATGATTTCATCTTTAAATCCCCTTAGCAATATAGTAAATCCGGTTTCGAAATCCATATAGGCATCCGAATCCTCCACTGAATAGGTAGCTTTCATGTTACTGCGATGTTGTCTCTCTCTCTCTCTGTAAAGTCTCGATCAGGAGTACATGAACACCCCCTAATGATAAAACAATACAATGAACATTAGCTAGCCGATAACTGTCACTTTATTTTGACGGGTCAATACAAGCAGAGTAATAGATCCCCAGTATGTCATAATTAAAATAGATCCCCAGTATGTCATAATTGAAATAGATCCCCAGTATGTCATAATTAAAATGATCCCCAGTATGTCATAATTAAAATAGATCCCCAGTATGTCATAATTGAAATAGATCCCCAGTATGTCATAATTTTGTTTCCATAAAATGCCAAGAAAATCCTGATCACGACTTAAGCTTAAGCTTATGAGAATCCATCCCTGTTTATGTTTTAAATCATCTAAATATATATATTATATACATTTAATTGGCTGAACCTATCTACGTAACTATCTATCGTTTCTTCATCCTTCAATGACACTACTTCCTACAGCAGTATAAAGGAAATGTCACATGAACGCTTTTTCCGGCAATTTTCTAGGAGCAAGATTGTTTTCGCAATAGTTTGAGTTTTTTGTTTACATTAGTATCAGGAATTTGCCTGAAATTGAAATAGCTTTAGTGGCTGAAGACAAATAAAAACTTTATTCTAAAGTGACCGGACAAGAATTGCTCCGAAATATTGCCGGAAAAAGTAATCGTGACACCAGCTTAATATGATTGACAGCTGGTGCATGTTACTCAATTTCTACAGATTCTCCAAAAGATGAGAGACATTATTTGTGAAATTCCACGTTTCGTCTACAATTTCAGGTCAGGCTTGCCAATTGGAAAGTCAGCTCACCTTAAGATATATTCTAACCTAATGTGAACGTTATAATTATAGTTTTATGATATTTATTTAGTCTTTGTTTGTATAGGCCTATGTCAACTATATCGAGCTAGTTCAACAATAAACACGTGTATTATGAATGAAGCCATTTCCTTACCCTGTTGATTTGATTAAAGTTAACACCTTATTAGCGGGCTAGGCGGTTTATTTAAAATTATGTACCGCCCAGCGGGGTGTTTTTAGCCAAAATAGGGCTGTTTACGTGATCATTTTCATGCCTAAATAAGACCGAGAGCGTAAAACAAGTATCTATCCCTGAAAGGGCATAAACAGAGCTTTCCTATGACACCATAACGATCCTTTTATGATGGCTAGTTTTCTTGCAACAACCGTGCAACGCGAGTGCAAAAAGCATGTAATTAGGCACTTTCCCCATACAATTCCGTATATAGCGAGTGAGAGAGGGAGGGAGGAGGTGGGATTCGTGTCAGTAGGTTCGCCGCGGTGGTCTGGAGCAGTCATACGCTCGCTACTCTCCTGCCACCACTTGTCTCTCTCTCTCAGCAACATTACGTGCTGAAATTGCCACACGACCTATGTCGAGCGCCGCCAGATAGTCCAGATTTATTATACTCGACTTATGTTGCGCGCCGACAGTTAAGGGTTAAAGTTGATTCACACTCGTTACAGGCAGCCTGCCTTTTGTCTCATTCATATATAAACAGAAAACATCCACACACTAACATATTGTACTTAATTAAATTTAACATAACACAGCATACCATAACATTAACCTAACAGCACTATATTAAACCTTAGCTGATTGTAATCTAATATAACCTAAAGTAATAAGATAAAGCAACAACATAAAGTAAGAAGGTAATATTAGGAGATCAACATAACATTATAAATGGTAAAATAATAAACTAATTGAGTAGCAGAAAACATAAAGTAAACTAACAATTAATAATATTTTTTTTCTCGAAAATCCATAAGTAAATTGCTGATGATGTTACCTACAATAAAATCTATTGTTGTGAGAATTTTTTCTGTTTCTTGCTTTCTTTCCAAGACACCGAAGGCACTGTACACATCTTTGCATTTACTAACATCCTTATAAATTGCACTACCATAATAATAACTACAAAAAATAAAATACTACATATATAATCATTACCATCAACAGTCAGTCAGTTCCTTAGTACCAGATATCACCTCGCATTTACTAACATCCTCATAAATTGCACTACCAAGATAAAAACCACCAATAAAATACCACATAATAACCACCACCATCAACAGTCAGTTCACTATAGTCTATTTTTTTCCAGCTGAGGGTAAATTGTCATGTTTATATCTTTGTTACTCGGCTATAAGGTAGATTTTGTAGCGAAAGATGATGGTTATTCTGAAAACTTGGCATTAATATGACACACAGCCATAGTAGTTTCATATATTTCCATTAAGTATCGAGAAATCAGCTAAGAAGAGATTCAACTTACGATCAGCTGGAAAAAATAGAGTATAGTACCAAATATCATAGTCAACCTACATAAATATTTCCCAACACATAAGAATTACCAAAGTCACACAATTTCCACACTCTACCTCCACCATCAACACAAACACTGATGTTTCTGACACGACCACCATTACCACCAACACAATCAAACACTCCTACTTCCCCTACAGCAACATTACCACCATCACAAGCAAATATTCTTCATTCCAATGCAGCACCATTACCAAACCACCACCACCCACTACCACAAACAAATTATCCTACTTCCCATGCAGCACCATCAACACCACCATCACAAACAAATATTCTTCCTTCCCCACAGCACCATTACCACCATCACAAAAAAATGTGATTCCTTCCCCACAGCACCACCACCACCACAACCACCACCACCACTAACAACAACAAATATTTATACTTCCCCTACAGCACCATAACCACCACCATCACCATCCACACAAAATATACTCCTACTTCCCTTCTACATCACCACCACCACCACCACCACCACCTATAAGGGCACCAAGACGTTTAGTGAATAAAGGGAAAGACGTGGGGAGAAGTTGTGTGGACCAAAAAATAAAAAAACAAAATAGATAAATAATAATCATAATAATAAGGCCGTATATATAACTAAATAATAATAATAATAATAAGGCCGTATATATAATTAAATACCAAATACAAACCGATGCTATATTTCATTCGTGAGACATGAGGTACACAGGGATAACATTTGAAAGCATTTGCCAAGTCCATTAATAAGTAATGATGATGATGTTGATGATGACATTACCACAATCATCACTTATATATATTCCTCACACCACATCATTCTTACCACCACTACCACCAGATCACCCTCACCACACTACCACCACTACATCACCCCCACCAACATCATATCACTACCACTACCATATCACCACCACCACTATACCACACCAAACCACCACCACCTATAATACATATTCCCCCCACATCACAAATGAGGCCTGAGTCATTAAGCTTAATTTCAATACCACACCACCACACCAACACCATCATCACCACCACCACCGTATCATCACCACCACCCATAATAAATATTCCTCCCACATCACCACCGAGGTCTGAGTCATTAAACTTCATTTCAGCCTCAATTTCAGCAGCTAATTAATCATAATGTCGCCCAGCCCACACAGTCACGATCATGTACGTTGCAACACACATAGACGTACACAAAACTGTATACACACACGTACACCATTACACACAGTCACATGCCCGAAGTTCCTGACTTAAAAATGACCACACGTTCTCTTCTCATTTCTCGTACACGCACACGGACATGTACGCAACTACACGCGCACACATACACACACACACACACGGACTCACACACACACACACACACGCACATATACACACGGACGCACACAAACACACGCACGTAATCACACATACGGACCTAAACATACACACAGAGAAGCACATGCAAATACACACACACTACTACACACACAAATACACGCATATACACACACACACACACACACACACACACACACACACACATACACACACACACACACATCCCCGTGGCGTAACTGATAGCGCGTCTGGCTCACAACCAGAAGGTCCCGGGTTCGAGACCCGGGCGGGGAAGAGACATTTGGGCAAGTCTCCTAACGGTGTAGCCTCTGTTCACCTAGCAGTATAAATAGGAACCTGGTATAAGTGGACGAAGTTGTGACGTCCCATCTGGGGTTGGTGATCGGTTACAAGGTGAGATGGGTATCGTACTGGTCAACCTAAGCTACTGGTCAACCTAAGCCTTCGGGTGAGACTGGTACCGTAGTGAGAATGGTACCGTACAGATTAACCCTAAGCCTTCGTTTCCAGATGTCGCCAATAGGCTAAAATACAGACTACACACACATCCACAGCCATTCCAACGATACATAAATACTTAACATGCATTTCACGCAATACATTCCCAGTTAAGGAGGCGCGATAATAATGAGCTTAGCTCGCATTGCGTGGATTCCCCTTGACGAACAAGCAAGCAAGTGAACACATACATAATAAGAGAGAGAGAGAGAAAGAGAGAGATAATCAGAGCCATTGGAGTGGGGTTGTCGACACGACACACACATGTGCTCTGGTCTCCATGGGCAAATTATTATTTAAGAGAGAAGTCGAGAGCTGTGTAGGCGGTGTATGTGTGTGAGAGAGAGAGAGAGAGAGAGAGTGAGAGAGAGAGAGGGGGGAGGAGAATTGCAGGTACCGGAAGTGAAAAATAAGTTTATTTTGCATTTGAAACATAATATAATATATATATATACCCGGTATAATATATATATATATATATATATATATATATATATATATATATATATATATATATACATAAATATATATATATATATATGTCTATATATATTTATATATATATATATATATATATATATGAAGTGACGGGGTTAGTGAGAACGGTCTCCAGGGAAACCTCCTGTATGATTGCGAGCCTACAAGTACGAAGAAACGAAGGAAGCAACGTTTACCCGAGCACCCCATGACCTCAGGAATTTCCCAGCCTCCATGGGACACGGGACCGGGTCATCTAGGACAGTCACCCCAGGTAAAGGGAAATCCTGATGTCCTATCACAGCAGCAGTTTCAAACTACGCTCGCCAATCACCAGCCACCATTTGTCCAGACCCCGGATTTGCAGTTTAACGAAGAAATGTTTATACAAGTAAAACACCAAAGGCCCGAATGCTACCGGAACAAGTGGAACTAATTAGGTCTATCAATTATGATGGGCCTGGAGAACCATCCAACATAACAGTAGAAGAAAGGTTAGGCGAATTATTACCAGGTTGGCCAAAGAGCTTCAATTAAGAAGTAATCAGTATAATCATTATTTCATGCATACCAGGCTAAGTAATTTTTTTTTTTTTTTTTTTTTTTTTTTTTCTATATTCCAACTTACTTCCTCTCGGGCATAGGCTGAGATCCTTAACATTCACTGCTTTACAATGAACAGTGAAGCCCGTGAGGTCTTGTTCCAGTCTAGGGAGTGAGACATGTGAAGCACATAGAGTACAACGAGCACCTGCCATCTTGCCTTCACATGAGGCACGGTGCTCACTCATGGCCCGAAACGACCCCATCTCTGAAGCCACCTCGTTCCCGTGCTTCACCGTCTCAACCCCTACACTCGGACTCTCACACTTACACACACACAATGCCACCTGTTGAGCAGATAACTATCACCTAAGTGTTAAATAAAATAGCTATTATCCGTATGTACCTAACAAATATTACCATGTATGTCTTAGTTAAGTATTAATCATCACAACTTGATCACAACATATTACAATATCCTTTTTACATTGAATTCCTATAAGTAAGAGGCAAGCATTAAGCCAAACATAGCCTCAACGAAAATATAGGAAAAGTAAGCAAACAACCACTAGGGTATTGTCCTTAATTCTGAGAAGAACGGGACATATAACAGCAGTGGAGCCATTGTCTTGCCTTCCCCCCTGCCCTGAGAGCACGCCGAACTGCTGTGTGCCTTCTGTAGTCCGGATCCTGAAGTCCTGATTGTGAGACGCAGTTCCTCCTGAAGTGCTGCCCTGTGGACCTACGTTCAACGTCGGCCAGACTTTCTCTCAGCTCTCTACCCTACTCTATTACCCTAAGTGTTTCTGAGTATCTTACGTTGTGATTATTGCTGTGAAGGTAAGGTTAAAATATGTGAATATTACTGTGCTTAATTATATATAGATCTGTGTCCAAGATCCTTATTCATTGCGTATGTGTTAATCATTCAGAATTTGTAGTAATTGTTATCTAGATCTGTGCCTAAGATCTAAGTGTTCATATTTTATATAACTCTCCTAGAACGTATTACGCATACGTTACATACTTGTGTTCATTAAAGCACCTATCCAAATACTCACAGACTTTCCTTGTATATGTCTAATTCTATTATGTATGTTGCAAGTTGAAGTCGAAGTGTATTACGTGTAATTATTCCCTTCTTTATAAAATCACCTGTTACCTAGAACCTATGCTCAATTTCATATTCTGTTTGTATCAGTCCCCCCTCGTTGTGAAGAATTGTTAGTTGTTTTTATATATACTTTCTTCCCGAGATTATAAATTTACGCTCGTTCGTTTAAGCGTTATTGTAATTATTATATGAACCGTATTTATTTTCATTTGATTACTGATGTAGATAATTCTGATTCTTCTCGTCTAGGAAATCTAGCCTTGCATAGTTTCTGTTATCTAATTATTCATCATTCGAATACACCGCTTATTGTGTGAATTCTTCACAAGACTCTGTTAACTAGTTCAGATATCTTATTATACCTTTTTGGGTATTTAATTTAGTACAACTTTGTCATGTACGTCATTTACTTATAATTAATATTGTACTTAATTATTCGTATACGCTGATTTTATTTAAGCGTTCCTCAGTATTGGTTAACTACGTTAGTTCTGTTAACTGTACTTTATATAAATTTTCGCTTAAGAGATATTGATCCTTGATTCATTTATAATCAGAGAGTAAATATTAAATCTGAATTCCTCGACCCCATTTAATATTATTATATACATCGATTGAAGGAACATATGTTCAGATCATAATTTACCCAAATTAAGTTAATAGTAAGTTGAATCGTAAAAGTAATTCAGCATATCATTCCCCTTAATTTCAACTCCTTCTCCCAAGTACTAAGATCAAAATCGCACAAATAGTAAATAGAATTTCCAATATCACAGTAACTAGAATGACCTGAGCTATTTACCTGGTCATTAGCCACCCCTACCCGGGCTGCTTTACCTGCCCACAAGCGCCCCTCACCACCCGTGAGCGTTACTCGAACCAGCCGTTCATGTTCTTGTTTTATTTCTCAATTCGCTTCATTCTCCCATACCCGGGGAAACTTGTGTTTTAAAGAATAATTATACGTTAGACACTCGACTCACATATATATTATTATCAAGGGTTGATTCTATATGTCACGAGTTCTTTCTTATTAATTGTATATTTCCTATTTCATATTACCAAAATAGGTTATAATTTGTGTTCTTGATCAGAGACTGAATATTTATGCATTACATGTGTTGCTTACTGTTTCCTATAATAGTTAAGTTAACCCTCAGTCCTCATTTAGCTCGATACATCTGTGATCTTAACATTGAGATAATTATGCAACGTATTGAGAGATATGGAGTATATCGCAAGAATCAATAAGTATATTAACCCTATGCCATTGAATAAACTATGTGTGTATAATTTACATGTGTGTTGTCATTGAGTTTTGTAACGCCTGATTGAATACCTATTTTTGTGGTTAAGAACGTGTTCGATGTGTTCCTGTTGAGGATATTTACGGTCTATAAGTCCATAACTGGATTTTAGTGCAGACTGGATAACGAGATATAAATATTATATCCCTGCATAACATATATAATTATATATATATATATATATATATATATATATATATATATGTTTCTAGTCTCTCAGTGGGGATCGAACCATCGACCATCAGGATGATAGCCGACGCTTTAATCAATTACACCACGGCAGTCAAAAGACATATGGAAATATGGATCCTACAATTAGGTTTGAATTGAAATATATTCGCCTAGTGGGTTTCCCTTCTCCCTAACATAAATAGGATAGAAGGGTGAGTGTCTTTTGACTGCCGTGGTGTAATTGATTAAAGCGTCGGCTATCATCCTGATGGTCGATGGTTCGATCCCCACTGAGAGACTAGAAACATTTAGTGGCTCACGCTATCATCCTGATGGTCGATGGTTCGATCCCCACTGAGAGACTAGAAACATTTAGTGGCTCACGTGTATTTGTGATATATTCTCAATATTTGTAACTCTCATGCTTTGTGGGTTAGAATTAAATGAAATCAATTTCTACCCGAGTTGCGTCGGGACACTCAAAAATCCGTGTATGGTATTCTGGAAATATGGATCCTACAACTATGTTTGAATTGAAATATATTCGCCTAGTGGGTTAGTGGTTTCTCCCTAACATAAATAGGATAGAAGGCTGAGTGTCTTTTGACTGCCGTGGTGTAATTGATTAAAGCGTCGGCTATCATCCTGATGGTCGATGGTTCGATCCCCACTGAGAGACTAGAAACATTTAGTGGCTCACGTGTATTTGTGATATATTCTCAATATTTGTAACTCTCATGCTTTGTGGGTTAGAATTAAATGAAATCAATGTCTACCCGAGTTGCGTCGGGACACTCAAAAATCCGTGTATGGTATTCTGGAAATATGGATCTACAACTATGTTTGAATTGAAATATATTCGCCTAGTGGGTTTCCCTTCTCCCTAACATAAATAGGATAGAAGGCTGAGTGTCTTTTGACTGCCGTGGTGTAATTGATTAAAGCGTCGGCTATCATCCTGATGGTCGATGGTTCGATCCCCACTGAGAGACTAGAAACATTTAGTGGCTCACATGTATTTGTGATATATTCTCAATATATATATATATATATATTTATATATATATATATATATTTTTTTTTCTATATTCCAACTTACTTCCTCTCGGGCATAGGCTGAGAGCCTTAACATTCACCGCTTTACAATGAACAGTGAAGCCCGTGAGGTCTTGTTCCAGTCTAGGGAGTGAGACAGTGAAGTACGTAGAATACAACGAGCACCTTCCATCTTGCTTTCACATGAGGCACGGTGCTCACTCATGGCCCGAAACGACCCCATCCCTGAAGCCACTCGTTCCCGTGCTTCACTGTCTCATCCCTACACTCGGCTCACACTTACACACACACAACGCCACCTGTTGAGCTGATAACTCACCAGGCATTGCACCCCTATAGCATATTTTGAATATGGGAATATTCATACAGTGCTATTTAATCAGGGAACAATGAGGGTATTTTATTGACGTTTCGGTGGGCTTGTAGTAATGCACTGATACTAGGTACAGCACAAATTCCATCCCAATGATATCTTCCCATTGATACATCGGGATTTGAACCCAGGACCTTTGGATTACCAGGCCAGTGGCAAGACCACTCCACCACACCTCCCCTAAATATATATATATATATATATATATTGTTATACCGGGTTGTAATACAACTTGGCTTTATTATGGTCTTTACTCAAATCCAATTATGGACTTTTAGACTCAATATACTGTATCCTCAACAGGAACACATCTAACACGTTCTTATTTACAATTAGGTACTCAATCAGGTTGTAATGAACACAATAAATACACACTGATAATGATACACTCTTATATATTTTATGGCATAGAGATAGATCAATAGATTCCTTAGCTATTGTTTGGGAATAGTAAGCGAATCAACATACTTAGACATAATACGGTTGATATGAAATTCACGAATATATCTAGACCTAAACTGCGAGTTGAAACTTAACTTAACTATTATAAGGAATAGTAAGTTAATAATTGAATAAATGTATAACCCACCAAGGTCTAAGAATAACATAACAATGAACATGATTTTAAGATAGTATTATTGTGGAAATATGCAATTATGTATGGACACACATACACATAGAGTAAACCCTTGATAATAATATATAATTATGGGAGTTGAGTATCTACTGTGAAGTATTCTTAATAAGTATTAAAGGTTAAATGAAATCTCTAAACACGCATGAATAATTCGGGCCTGAACAATAAGGGAAACGCACAAAGATTTCTAAAGTGACCGCTCGTTATCGGGTGGCGTGTTGCGTACGGGTAGAGTAAATACTACCGCGCGCGCAGATAAATATGATTAGGTAGGTCACTCAGGTCATTCACTATACTGAGGTGATGAAAATAGTATTTGCGGTTAGTGCGATATTATTCTTAATATTGGTAGGAATATAATAAGATAAAAAGGAGAGGGGAGTTGAATTGTTTGTACAATTAATTATGTAGTTAGACTATTATGATTTTTTTTTATATAATGAACATACAATTATTTAACTCTTATATGAAATAATAATCTCACAGGTCAAGGAATTCAGATTTAATGATTTACATCTACTGAGGAATAACTAAAGGTTGAATATAACCTAAACTGAATCAATCGATATTATGATACAGAAGATTAAGAAATGCGTCAATAAAATAGCGTGTACTAGTAGTTATAATAATACTAATAGTAAAATATGGCGTACACGACAAAGTTGCACTTAGATGGAAATACCTAATAAGGTATGAAGGAGGTCTGAACTGGTTAACAGATTCCTAAATGGAATATGGCGTAAATGACAAAGTTGCACTTAGATGGAAATACCTGATAAGGTATGAAGGAGGTCTGAACGAGTTAACAGATTCCTATATGGAATACAGAACAAATTGGCGTTGTATTCGAGTTGGTGAATTAGTTAGACAACAGATCTATACGAAACTATAATTCCTAGACGAGATGGATTGTAGTTATCTATTTCATAATAGAATAAACAGATACGTTATTCATAAAGGAAACCCGTTAACGCACAATATAATAAGGCGTAACAGAGGGTTTTCTCGAAGAAATTAGATTTAAATTATGATTATCATCAATAATAATTCTTCTAAAGAATGAGAGTCTGAGTTTAACTATATATGAAATTGAGCGTAGGTTCTAGGTAAAAGTTATATTTAAGAAGGGAATAGATACACGGTATACACTTCAACTTCAACTTGTTACATACATAAATAGAATGGACATACGCAAGGAAAATCTGTGAGTATTGGGCTAGATTATTAATTTACACAAGTATGTGATGTATGCGTAGTACACTTTAGGAGTTTTAATTATGAGTTAACAATAGATCTTGGACACAGATCTATACAATACTTAATATGGTTTCTGAAGGATTAATACATACGCAATTGAATAACGATCTTGGGCACAGATCTACATAGAAATTAGCACTATAATATTCACATATTTTACCTTACCTTCACAACATTAATCACAACGTAACACACTCAGAGACACATAGGGTAGGTTAGGAGGGTAGTAGTTCGAGGGTAAGTCTGGCCGACGTGGAACGTAGATTCGGCTTGTCTGGATTTCAGGGGGAGCTGCCTCTTACAATCAGGAATCCAGTATCCGGACATCAGAGGGAACACAACAGGGCTCGTTGTAGTCTTGAGGGGGAGAGGGAGGCAGTTACCACTTCAGTTGTATGATCCGTGCTTTTCAGCCTTGAGAACATTACCTAGGTGGTGCTTACTTCCTTCAGTTTCAGTGAGGCTATGTTCAAGTTATTTCTTAGACTTAATTTATAATGACTCAATGCTAAAGGGATATAGTGAATGATTGTGATGTAATTTGCGAAGGTAATACTTAGTTTAACAATACATTATAGTTATGATTTTGTACATAACCCTGTCAAGTATTTTATTTAATACTCTTATGGGGTTCACAAAGTCTAGGAATGACATAATGGTAACTTCTGTGATTCGTTGATAATTAGGAGTTATTGGTGATGCAGTTAATAACTCCGTTCTTCACTATGTTCTTGGGATGATGTATAGTTCTCCGGGATGGTACTGCAGTGAAGGTCCTAGTTTCCCCACTTATCTTGACAGCACTCCGGTCTCTGATGTTGAACTTGCATAAGCATTTGCTCATTGTACTGCAAGTCCGGCTGCTGGTCGAATGAAGGCTGATGATAGGTGGAGATGGTTTGAAAGCTTGATGGTGATTGGCTCACATTCCCACTCTTTTGCATGGGTGACTGACCTAGCTTCCGGGTGTTTAGAGAACGGGAATTACCTGGTAGTATGGGGCACTCCTCTGTTCCATGTCTCTCTATAGCATGAAAAGCTGGTATGCAATTCCATTCCTGCTGCTGGTTTCTTCTCTCCTTCCTATTCACCTGTAGGCTAGCAATCCTACAGGTGTTATTTAACCCCGTAACTTCATATATATACATATATATATATATATATATATATATATATACATATAAGTGTGTATGTGTGTGTGTATGTGTTGCGTGATGTCCCCATGGTTGATCAGTATATGTATATGGATGGAGTCATGAGAGAAATAAAAGGATGAGCAGTGTATGTTGGTGAATCCCTGATAAGGGACGGGAGTGAGTGGAACTTGCCTTTGCTGCTGCTTGCTAATGATACAGTTCTGTTGAGTGATAATGAGTGGAAATTATTGCTGGGTCTGTTCAATATGGTTGGAACTATGTGGGAAACATAGAACCTGAAGGTAAAAGTAGTGGGGAAGAGTAAGGTTATGGTCTTTGAAAGGGGTGCAGTCACAGAGTGTGAGGTGAGGTTGAATGGTCAGGTTATGAAGAATGTCAGCCCATTTAAGTAATTGGGTCGTATGATGAGTAAAGATGGGAGTATAGAGGATAAAGTGCGGGAGAGGGTACAACAGGGGAAGAGGGTTGTGGAACGCTGAAAACAGTAACAAGGAATAGGGTGGTGAGCATGGAAGTAAAGAAGTCATTGCATGATAATGTAGTAATTACGACATTGACGTGCAGGAGTAAAGCATGAACGTTGTTCGAGAGACATACATCAAGAGTATGAGGGGTGCAAAGGAGTTACTTGAGTGCGTGTGGAGTTACATGGAGAAATGCGGACGAATGAGGAAGTATGAGAGCATAGCAATGTGGATGTGAATGTGCTGTAGGGTGTGAAAAGGAACACCTTGAGATGGCTCGGTCATGTGGAACGTATGGGGAACAAAAATGACTAAGATGGTCGACGAGAGAGAGATGGAAGGGCAGAGAGGAAGAGCAGACCAAGAGTGAGGTGGAAGGATGGAGTTGAGAGGTATATGACTGAAAGTGGTGTTGGGTGGGAGGAGGGGCACCGGCTGAAGGAGGACAGAGATGCATGGAGGCGATTCATTCATGGCCACCCCTTCGGGCGTCCAGCAATAGTTAGACAGATATATATAAATAATTGTTAGTTTATTGTTCACTTGAAGCCTTGAAGTTAAATATCTACAGCGTTTCTCGTAGCCAAAGTACAGTATTATGCTTGGGTAAGAGGTATCCTCACCAGGATTCCAACCCACTCACTCCAGGGATATTTGGGAGAGTCGGGCACCGTAACCACTCGGCCATCCGCTCATGGCCGAGTGGTTACGGTGCCCGACTCTCCCAAATATACCTGGAGTGAGTGGGTTCGAATCCTGGTGAGGATACCTCTTACCCTACCTGTCGTACTTAATCGTACATCATTGAGTATTATGCTTTTTCTACTTCAACTATGAAGTCACATGCAACCATTGGCGACCGTGAGGAACCGGAGTTTCTACCTTAGTAGATACGCAGATGCATATTGCATTGGTGAAACTATGTATAGGCTAAAATAAGCTGATAGCAGCTTGGCTACAGAGGGACCACGATACAATCCTTCTCCGTCGAAATGGTTTAAATAAACCTTTCGTATTCTGGGGGATTCAAACTCTACCGCACTCTTGCCTGGGTAGTATATGCATGGCGCCTTGGTACACTGGACCAACCCGGCCCATATATATATATATATATATATATATATATATATATACAGTATATATATATATTATATATATATATATATATATATATATATATATATATATATATATATATATATATATATATATATATATATATATATATATATATATATATATATATGTGTGTGTATGTGTGTGTACAAAGGAAATCAAACAACAACATATCTAGTGACCCCTCTAGGCTGCTTGTCCTTCAAAACACTGAGGATCAAGTGTCCAAACAGTGGTTTAGAGTGGGTAAGGGACAATTGGAAAGGGAACTACTGCCCTGGAGCTAATGTCCGTGGTAGGATCAGGATGTTAGTAGGGGACAAATGGGTTAGTAACATAACGCAATTATACGTGATCTTTCCTATGTCTGGGAAAAAGAGAGTAACATCTTAGTAATATATATATGCAATAATCTTTGATGAATCTGAGGGAAGAATACAATATACAGTAGCTATTAATTTACAAACGCAGTCAGTTACGGGTTTGGGGCACGACATTTGTCTAGGCAAAGTTTAAAAGAATCAATGGTGCTGCAGTCTATAACGTCTTGGGGAAGACCATTCCACAAGTTGACAACTTGATTGAAGAAGAAATTCTTAGATTCGTGCGAGTTAAAGAATTTACCAATAATATTACAACCGTTAATTACCGTGTAATTAGATTGGTATGAAGTACTTCCTACTGTTCATATTGTCGATGCCTTTGATGATGTTGAACACTTGAATTAAGTCACCTCTCAATCTGCGCTTGGTTAATAGATATAAATTTAGTTCTTTAAGACATTCCTCATATGGTTTGTTCTTTAGGTTAGGTATCAGTTTGATAACTTTACGTTGAACTCGTTCAAGTTTGTCTATATCTTTTTGGTAATAAGGGCACCAGGATTGAACGCAGTATTCCAGAAGAGGGCGGACTAAGGAATTGTAAAGAATTAGGATAAATTCCTTGGATTTATGCTCAAATGACCTCCTTATAAAGCCAATGATTTGGTTTGCTTTCTTAACCACTGAACCCCAGCTAATTTAGAATAAATGTACATCGAGAGACCAGCGGATTTGGCCTTGTCTTTTTTTAAATAGCTTAAATAGGTGAGAAATGAAGAATACCACACAAAAAACACTCACCTCGGTCATTTGGGGGTTCTATGGAGGGGGGGGGGGGGGGGCACCCTCAGCATTCAGCTGATGCCGGGCGGCCTTCAAGCTTCCCGCCTGGCTAGACACAGCTGAGCCCGGCAGCATGGCAGATGTACGATGCGTCCAGTTTTCGAGTGACGGTTATTTACACCACCCGAGCATCATGTGTGCCTTCATAGTTCATATATTAGATACATGTATCACATAATGTCATTATAAGTGAAGTTACAGTGTGATAAGTGCATAGATATAAGTTATAATAAGTGCTCACGAGTGGCAAGCCCCGCGCTCGTCCTAGTTGCCATGGCGACTGGCGGGCTGGCGGCCACCTTGTTCATGCACTCACGCACATACACACTACCAGCTGAATGACACCAGACTTCCCCTTCACTCACTCTCACTTTTATTATGCCTCTCTCACATACTCTGTTTATTGATTTTATACTTTACGTATATTTTATAGTTAGAATATGAGTGTTACACATTGTTTTAGGCACCTTTGACTTCGAAATATGGGTTTTGACGTAGTCTTAGTGGGGAGACAGGGGAGGTGGTGGTGAAGGCAGGGGGAGAGGGGGAGGACCAGTGTACACATAAACTTGCTGTGTACGTAGCAACATGACACACTATCGTCTATTCTTACCCCTACCATGACCTGGCGGAATTTTGAGGAATGCCGTGGGGTCTGGATCATCCTCCTTCTCCTCTTCCCCACTTGGTGGGGAGTCAACTATGTCATGCGAAGTGTCAGGGGAGCGATAAACATAGCGAGGCGATGAGGTAAACAAGGTAACTGGGCCGGGAGGGAGGTGGGAGGCCGCCCAGTCCTTCCAGTCCCGCGCTCTCTCTCCCCACTCCCCACCGCGGTGGGACTTGGGTGTTGCCAATTGATAAGTATTGCCACTGTTGGGCAACATCATAATGTATATCCCATATGAATTTGAACTCTCTAGCTACAATAGGATAAGAATAAATAAGCACAAAAGTGGCAGTGGGATAAGTGGGTATGCTGGCTTTCCCCATCCACCCTTACTCACCCGCGCGGATGGGCTAGGGGGTTGCGCGTACCGCCACTGTTCGGCAACATCATAAGGTAGTTTCCCATACCATCCTCAGCCCTTTAGCTACCATAGGAAAAGAGTAAATCATTTCGAAGGAGCGGACGCAACGTATGCGGCGTTGGGGTTTAGCGTTACATACATTGCCGACACATATGCTGTGGCGCTGGGATCCCGTGGGTTAACAACATCTGAACATTGTTGTCTCGGTTTTAGGTTGCTCGATATTGTTTCTCCCAAATCAGTTTCTCTGTCTACACTCTTAAGCTGGGTGCCATTCTTCGAATAGTTTTCTTTCTCATTTCGGTTTCTGATATGTAGTACCTTTCATTTATCCACATTGAAACTTATTTGCCAAATTTTGGGACCTACATGACAGCTTATCTAGATTGTGTTGCATATCGTCAACTTGTTCTTTTGAGAGTACGCTATTTGCAATTTTTGTATCGTCAGCAAACTTTGAGATTGTACAGGTGAGACACTCATCTATTTCGTTGATGTAAATTAGAAAGATAATTGGTCCTAGTACCGATTCGTGGGGTACGCCACTACTTACATTGGTCAATTTAGATGCCTTACCGTATATGAATACTCTTTGCTTTCTGTCGCTGAGCCAATTTTCTATCCATTTCAACATACTGTCTTGTATTCCATGCGCTTTTAGTTTTAGCAGTAAACATTTGTGGGGAACTTTGTCAAAGGCTTTTTGAAAATCAAGTTATATAATATCCACAGCTTTACTCTCATCATAGAGGTTGAGGATATCGTGGAAGAAGTCTAAGAGGTTTCTTAACCCCCCCAGACAGATTATATTAACTTACTGATGAGGAGGCGGCTGACACGGTATTATCCCCACAACTGTCTAAATCTCACTGAGGGACTGTTAGAAGTTGGAGGAAGATGGGGTTGCCACCATTCGACAGATTTTGATTTAACTTACCTAACTTACTGAGCTCAATATGACGCTAGAGCGTCATATAACTTATTAGAGAGATATTAAGATAAGCTCATATGACGCTCTAGCGTCATATGAGTCGGATAATGTTAAGCAAGAACGTTTGTTATGAAAGCCGTGTTGAGTATCTTTAACCCCTACTGTACCTTAGGATATAGTAATAAAAGCTCCCCCCCCCCCCCAGTCCCAAGCAATGTGGCCAAAATGGCAAGATAGAACAACCTTCCACCTCAAGAGATGAAGGAAGACTGGCTCTCTCAGCCTTCAGAGGGTTGGATATAAGCTGAGAAGCGTTGCCATATCGAGAGCAGTGCTCAAACGGTCGTGGTATCTGGCAAAGCCTGATACAGGCAGTTACAAGGAAAGTACATTACTGACGGCTCCCAGCCATCGCCGGGACTGGGGATTGACTTATCTACTGACGGCTGGTAGCCATTGCTGGGATTGGATGGGTTAAGTATATTATTTTCCTCTAAGTGATTTACGAGTCTGTCTCCTATGAGTGTTTCTAGCATTTTACATACAACTGAGGTTAAGCTAATTGGACGATAGTTACTGGGTAAGGATTTGCTGCCTTTTATGAATATCGGTATTACGTTGGCGAGCTTCCGCTGATCAGTCATAGTTCCAAACTGCAATGATATATTGAATAGCAATGTCAGTGGTTTGGAGAGCTCATCCTTAGCTTCCTTTAGAAGTCTGGGTGAGATTGTATCAGGTCCAGGTGATATATTTACCTTGAGTTTATCTAAACATTTCAATATTTCTCTCTCTGTAATAGTGATATTTCTTAGAACATCAGAATTATCAATCTGAATCGGCGATGCTGTAGGGATATTATTAAGGTTTTCTGTTGTAAAGACTGATGCAAAGAAGGTATTGAGAGCGTTACTAATTTTTGCTTCATCTTTAGTGTAATCTCCTTTCTCATCTACTAACGGTCCCATCTTTGAAGTAACTACTTTCTTCTTCCTTATTTAACTTCGGGTTTGTTTTACTTTGATTTGGAACATGTAATTCTAGCGTGTTCTTACTTTGTTTGATTACATTTTTGGCTTTGCGTCGTAGATCTACAAATATCACTTTATTTCCATGGGTATTATAGATTTTTAACACCCAGGCCACGGGGCCTGACATATGTCGAATGAAAGAAAAGTGGCCTATTCGGCGGGGCCCGACAATAGTCGAAAGGGATGTTGAGCATATTATCGGCTCTGAGAGAGAGTCCACGCATTGGGAGGATGACAGACGGGCTCTGACCGCTCGGCATGAACCGAACAAGGTTACTGAGGTCCCCACCACAACCCTACACACCCCTGGCCTCGCGAGAATATTGAAAAACTCAAGATATTACCGTATTTTAGGGTTTTTCCCCTCGTGTTGCAAGAACGTTGCAAGAGAATCCGTTGTCGTACAAAGATGATTCAGGTGTCATTAGAAAGTTCTATTATCGCCCTTTCACGGATACATATTTGTATTACGCTCTGGCTCTTGTTTATGCATGAAAAAGAGCATGGAATGAAGCTCGTTTAGGGTAAATATGCACGCCACACAGGAAGTAGAAATTACAAATATCCCCGTCCGTAAGGGGTTAATCTATCATGAGGATTCTTTTTAGCAAGCAGTCAATCCGCAATGTCTTTATTCCACCACTTAGGTCTATTATGTACGGATCTTCGGTATTTTAATGGTATACACTCATGTACTGCATTCGAGTAAGTGGAGGTGAAAAATTTCCATGATTGGTTTCGATCATCATAGTTAATTGTAGAAATCCAGTCGATTTTCTTAACTATTGCTCTAAGTTTACGGAAGTTTGCTCTCTTGTAATTTGGGACCTTCTCTTTGCTGGTATTGAGTTCATTACTATTGAATTTGATATGGAAAGTGCTCATTCGATGGTCACTATTACTGAATTCATCACCAACATTCAAATTATCTATTAATTCTTCTTTTGTTGCAAGTACAAAGTTAAGAACATTATTACCACGCGTCGGTGGTGATCGAACAAATTGATTGAGCAAACTCTCTTGCAAGTTCGCATATAAGTCATGTCCGGAGTGTGAAGAGTATCGCCCCACTTGGTCACAGGTAAATTAAAGTCGCCAAAATTACGGAATCTTGTGAGTTACTTATATCTGCAATTTGTTAGTAAATTTCTCGGTTAGTTTGCACTGATTGAGCTGGAGGTCTGTATATTAATGCAAGTATTATTGTTGTACCTTTATTATTATTTATTAGCAAAGGATGTGTCGACGTGTGTGTGTGGTATGTGTGTGTGTGTGTGTGAATATGCTTAATGTCGGAAACTTTTATTTTTCACTGCTTATTGACTCTTATGTACACATACCAACCAATACCATGATCATAGAACTCCAGTTAGAGTGCTGGAACATAGGACCGAACACCATAATTCCCAGACACCTGTCTACCATGTTAACCTAAACACTGTACTGATCATTCTAGCCCACTCGGTAGATACCCAACGGAAGGCATGTATATATATATATAATTTAGTTTATAATGACTACATCCATCCATCCTTACCTTCGTAGCGAGCCTATCGATCGGCGATACACAATTGTGTCAAGACAACAGGTGTGAAAGTAGAATGAAGGACGCCTTAAAGGAGAAGTACAGGAATGAACGAGAAAACGAAGTTTAATGCAGGGTCATAACTTGGCATGAATATGCCCTAATATGTATATGGGCAATAACGATATAATTCCATTAAACTCCAGAAAAAAAACTTATATATAACGTCATTGGCATTCTCAGCGATCAGCTGGACGAGTTCAGCTGATCTTGAGTGACGCCATTGTATGGAGTGGCAGTTTGTAAACAACACATGCAGTCCTGGACTGTCAGGTCTGTTTTTCGTAATTAATACCTTTCAATTCAATACTAAAGCTCTGCAAAAGATCGAACAACGTCCTGAAGATGTGGTGCACATCAAGAAATAATCCAATCTCGCCAACACTAAACATACAGGCAGTACTGTTTTGTGTTTATCCTGGTCCAGAGTCGAGGGAGGTCTCTTGTAAGGCCTATTTTTTTATGATAGTATCGTTTTCTGTTAATTTTAAATATCGCAGTCCCTTGACCAGATAGTGATTAAGCCAAATGTTGAGCTGTAAACACACATACAATTTATAAGAGTTTCTCACATAAAAACAAAAACAAAACACAGATTCACCAATTTCCCGTGTTGAGTGGTCCCACCATTGAACATAGTGACGTCATGGTAAACACACCAGTGCTCGCCACATAAAATAACATAAATAAGCTATATTTCTATTTTGTTAGGACACAATGGTGAAAGTTCTTCAGTATCATATCCCTAAAACCAAGTAGATCCCAACGGACATTGTAGTTTGAATGTGTTTCATCCATGGAATTAACCTTTAAGGGGAGATGGGCGTATTTATTTGTTCATTTTTGTATCTTTATATTATTCGATTAGTTTCCTCCCTAGACCTCCATCAGCTTTAAAAAACACCCACCCAAGACCCTCCTTCAAGATAAATATGTAAAACAAAATATAGAAAAATTTCCCGGCCAAAGCCCGGATTCTCCTAAATTACAGGCTCGCTGTCGCTCGCCAGGAAAACATTTTCACCTAAATGACACACAAATTCTTAATATAGACAGAAATGGGACGAATGGTCTTAAAATCGCCAAACTAATGAGCCGAACGTCATATTATCTGAAAACTATTGGGGATAAAGATGAGGAAGAAGGGGGACCAGAAAAACGGCCCATCTCCCCTTAACATAGGATGGTGCCTGCATACATACACATTTGTCAAATGTTATTGGACAAACTACAAATAAAGATCCTCTAAAAAAATGGCACTCTTGCACAGAATTGGATAATTGTTGACTGACGAGCAGTTGGCCGTAGTATATAACAGTCATAAGCGTTCTCAGATGGAATACTGTTCACCTCTGTGGAATATGTATGGAGTGGTTGCTTTAAATATAACACTTGGATAAAATTCAAAATATAGCTATTAGATTAATCAATAACTGCAATCACGCAGATACGTTTCATACCTTGCATTATTCTACAAATATGTTCAAACAAATGTTCCGAGGAACTTACTTCGGATGTCCCACCTCTCCATGTGTTTCCCCGCTGTACTAGGAGAGCTGGATACGTCCATTAATCTACACCCTCTCCTCCACAATGTAGAAATTCCGCTAATCAAAGTTAATTTATCCCCAGAACTACTACTATCTGGAATTCACTTCCTAGGCCTACAACAGTTGAAGTCCAGTTGTTACACACGTTTATGAATTAGGCACACGAACCTTTTCTAGTTTGTCTTAGTTTTCCTACCTCCATTCATTTTTTTTAAGAACATTATTTAATACCTAAATAAGGTATTATCGGTTGCTGTGAAACATGATTTCTAAATAATTTGGCCATTTTGTGCGAAATCTCATTTTACTCCATGTAAGATTTATCTAAGAAATACGCATGGTGGAAGTGTGACGCTCTGCATTAATGAGGCCGTACAGAGACCTACACTGAAAGAGTTCAAGTTCACCGACCCTCATGTAGAAGGTAATGCTGAGGTGGAATAGGACGGAGGTAAACACATTGTTAGCAGTTTCTTTAAACCTCCAAGCAAAAATAGAATAGATTTTCTTCGTACAATATTTAATAATCTAGAACAAATATTCGTCATCTCCTGTATGCTTATCTACTGGGAGAGTGAACTATATATCCACTAACTGCTGCTTTCATTATTTACTATATTTCAATATGTTCTTTCTATCTATTACGAAATCCAATTGTGACGAAGTTCTGAAAGTGAAATGTTCACACGAAGCTCGTGACATAATTCACTGGAATATCTGTGCAGCATTTCAGAAACCATTTCCGGAGAAACAAAGGGTAAACATTCACATAAAAAGAAACCTTGCATAAAGAACAACATCAGCTCTACCGCTCAGCCGGAAAGTGCCATAAGTATTAAGAAACGCCCTTAAGAAAGGTACATAAATAAGCAATCATCCATAATCAATGCCGCCGAACAATGTACTATTTCTGCCCCCTCTTCTCCCTCATGTTTAGCCTCATTAGTTTTGAGATTTTAAGACGCTCGGCTTATTAGTTTGGCGATTTAAAAGACTTTTCGCCCCATTTATTTGTCAATATTAAGATTTTTTGTTTCATATTAGGTGTCGATATTTTCCTGGCGAGCGATAGCGAGCCTGTGATTTAAGAGGAACCTGCCTTCGGTCGGGACAAGTTTCTATCGAAAAATGTACAAATTTATCTTGAAAGAGGGTCTTGGATTTTGTTTTGGTCTTAAGCTTGATGGAGGTCTAGGGAGGAAACTAAAATAACGCAATATAAGTTAACAAATGAGCAAATAAATTCCATCACCCCCTCCCCCTTAAATTTGTTCACATAGGAGATTGCAGTTCTAATCCGACGCAAATTCAATTTTAATATAATGACAGAACTACCACAAGTGTTGTCAATTATAATAATTTGGTCAACATACAATAGGTCAACAAAAAGCAGCAATGTGACCAACTAAGATAGTCTAGTAGCTCAATTTATAGGAAAGTTTCATTTAATTGTATCTTCTTTGTTTAAGTATTTTATCTATTTACCGGTATATATTAATGTATTTGTTCTATATATATTTTTTCTTGTTAAACCAGTAAGTACCATTTTCAAATAAATAAGGAAATCTGCGTTAGGTTGAATAATATACCCCTCTTAATACTAAGCAAAGTGTAAAAGTACAAGCTTCCATTATAAAGTCTATAATCAACACTATCGTTTCGCATAGACTTTTTTTTTTTTAACCTCACAATTAATTGAACCCATTAGACACTGTTATCTCGAGACTTAATGTCAATATATGAAACTACTATGTCTCTCTGTCATATACTTATCAAACATATATTGACCCCTTCTGTACTGGCGACGTCTTTTGAGTTTTATTCTAGCTATATTTAGACGACTTTGTGCAGTTTAATAAGGATCTATGGTAGTAAAAAGGGTAAGGTGAGATAGTTCAAAGCCTGTTAATTGCTGGAGGCCCTTTTTAAACTGAATGAAATCGTCTTATAGTATCCAGAATAATGTTAAAAGGAAAGCACCGTTGCATAAAGGGTTAATACAAACAATTGCTACAACATTTCTGCAATAATAGACGAGTACTATTCATGATGAGGACATGTCAATTTACCCTCGGCTAAAAATAAACGGACCATAGTGGAGTGGAATTATATTGTCGCACCAAGCTCTGATCATTACATGGTGTGTGTGTGTGTGTGTGTGTGTGCGTGTGTATGTGTCTGTGTGTGAGAGTGTGTGTAAGTGTGAGTGTAAGTATGTGTGTGTGTGTATACTAATTAAGGACAGAGAGGAGGGGAGAGAAAGAGAAGAGGAGGAGGTAAAGTCATAAGAACGGTGGGTGGCAAGGGAGGCAAACAGTGGGCAAAAGAGACACCATGAAATAAAGAAGAGGAATGGGAAAGGGGAAGATGGCAACACGAGGGGTGTGGTGGTGTGTGTGTGTGAGAGAGAGAGAGAGAGAGAGAGAGAGAGAGAGAGAGAGAGAGAGAGAGAGAGAGAGAGAGAGAGAGAGAGAGAGAGAGAGAGAGTTGGATACTGAGAAACACTAAACGACTGTCCAGGTGAGGTCCTTCGTCAATATATTCTGGCTGCCATAACATTTTGTATGGTGTTTAAGGAAAATCTATTGGAGTCGGTGGATTAATTTACGAGTTAAACAGAGGTCATTATCAAGCTGGATAAACTTGTCTAATGATGGGTAGACTAAAAAGAGCAAGGAGTCATCGGCCTGTAGTCCTCTTTCGATCTCGGGACTGCTCATTAGGCCGAGGTCCCAGTTATGTTTTTTGCGGTAAAAAATCATAACTCCCGCATTACCCGCTGATCCTCGGTATGTGATCCCCGTAGAGTTTATAGTACTGGCCGTGTGCTCAGATTACGATCGGGACTACTTGTTATCCCGCACTGGGAGCGCTTACTAGATTATTACCGTGCTTCATATACGCTACTATAATCCATTCATTATAGGTGGGCCAGAGATTGTAGACCTAACCATCTCGGAAAAGGGCTAGAGCAAATGGGTTGCACATTTCCACACCTATTCCCTGGATGACTCCATTGATATATTAATTATATTACTTTACTAATGTTTTAGTTATAGAGTTCAGTGGTCAAGAATTCTGACCTACCTATTGAAGGACTTACAGTAATCAAAGCTATTACAGACTATCTGATATCAATTAGACCATTATTCTGTCAAGTCCCTCCTAAGTTGAATACAATCGGTGATGCACAGAATAGAGCATATGTTGGCAACATCCGATTGAAAGTGTTAGAGGATAATTAATTCTCTCTCTCTCTCTCTCTCTCTCTGTTTTTTTTTTTTTTTTTTTTGAGGGGTGAGGGTTGTTTGTCCGGATTAGTATGGCTCCCCCTCCCCAGTGAGCTTATTGACCCCGGCCTGACATGACCTGACCCAGATGCCAGTGTGTGTTATGCAACCCAGTTTTCGACAGTCCAGTACTTTTTGTTGTTGTTCGTTAGGTAAACACAATCATTAGATATTCCCTGTTTATTATTTTGATTTAGAATCATCATTAGAATGTTCCCTAATTAGCATGCTTGGTTTAAATCATCAGTAGATTTTCCCTAATTAGTATGTTTGGTTTTATAGCTAACCTAAATACATTACATTCATACATTACTTATATACTTGCATCTTGCTCCCTGGACCTTCATCAAGCTTTACAAAATACTCCTAAGACCCCCCTTTAAGATAAATTTGCACATCCTTTGGTAGAAACAGGCCGGTTCCTCCTGAACTGCAGGTATGCTATCGTTCGCCAGTTATAAATCGACACCTAAATGGCACGAAAGGTTTTAACATTTATAATAAAATTGTTTTAAAATAGCCAAGCTAATGAGGCGAACGTCTTAAAATCACAATAGTAAACTAATGGAGCTAAACAAGAGGGAGAAGGGGATCCAGAAACCCCTAGTTGTAATGATTGAAATACGTCCTATAAATACCTCCCAATGAATAAAGAAGTAGGGTTGCCTGGGGGCTGTTCCGTGCCTTTGGTCTAGAACTATGGTATGCTAATCCGATGGGCAGTGGATCTCATCCTGGCAGCCGAAGGAACATTTAAGTGTTGCCACATACAGTACAGTATATCAACTGTCAATCTTGGTTGCATTAAGGGAGGATGGTTGGGTTTTCTGGACCCCCTTCTCCCTCATATTTAGCCCCATTATTTTTCTGATTTTAAGACGTTCGGCTCATTAGTTTGGCGAATTTCAGATTTTTCACCCAATTTGATTGTCAATATTAAGACCTTTCGCGCCATTTAGGTGTCGATTTTTTCCTAGTGAGCGATGGCGAGCTTGTAATAAAGGAGGAACCGATTTGGCCGGTACATTTTTCGGTAGAAACATGTACAAATACATCAAGAAAGGGAATCTTTCGGGATGTTTTTATTAACCCCTTATTGGCGGCGCGCAACATAAGTCGAGTGAAATAAATTTGGACTATGTGGCGGTGCACGACATAGGTCGTGTGGCAATTTCAGCACGTAATGTTGCTGAGAGAGAGAGACAAGTGGTGGCAGGAGAGTAGCGAGCGTATGAATGCTCAAGACCACCGCAGCGGACCAACTGACATGAATCCCACCCTCCTCCACCCTCTCACACTCGCTACATAGTGAAATGTATGGGGAAAGTCCCGAATTACATGGTTTTTGCACTCGTGTTGCGCGGTTGTTGCAAGAAAACTAGCCGTCATACAAGGATCGTTGTGGTGTCATTGGAAAGCTCTGTTTATGCCCTTTAAGGGATAGATACTTGTTTTACGCTCTGGGTCTAATTTAGGCATGAAAATGATCACGTAAACAGCCCTATTTTGGGTAAAAACACCCCGCTGGTGGCTACATTATATACCGCCTAGGCTGCTCTTAAGGTGTTAAACTTGATGGATGTCTAAGGAATAAACTTAAAACAATAATAATACAAAAATAAACCAAACTATGTACCCTCCCTTCTTAAATAAACTTGCGACCTGAACCCAACACACACACTAACTTCGGCTTCATATGAACACTCTTTCTGGCAACTTATGGTCGACAACTGTGGAGATTCACTTTCCCATTTAGAATCGAGAAATCAGATGGCAAGGGATTTAATTACCCATCAGCTTGGGATAAAATACAGACTATAGTGAGTTTCAGGCAATAGGGAACGAGGGGCAGCTGTAGACATCGATATTTAGCATAATTACCAACTAAAAATCAAGTTAGACATTAATATTTAACAGAATTACAAGCTAAAATAAAGCTAGACATTGCTATTTAGCAGAATTACTAGCTAAAATATAGTTGAAGTACATATATAAACACATAAACTCAAATTCAACCTACTTACGATCCATGAACAACTTCCATTACTATTGCATTTCCGTTAAATATCGATGTTTACAGCTCCAACTTCCTTAAAGAATGAAACTCGCAAGTGGTTAATTACCAATAGTATTTTGCGCTGGTATTGGTATCAGAGAGTGGATTAAGGGTAGGTTGTTTTAGATGGTTGAATTATTATGCATGTTACATTCCCAAGCTGTAAGACCAAAGTTGACGTAAACTCTCTCTCTCTCTCTCTCTCTCTCTCATCTCTCTCTCTCTCTCTCTCTCTCTCTCTCTCTCTCTCTCTCTCTTCTCTCTCTCTCTCTCTCTCTCTCTCTCTCTCTCTCTCTCTCTCTCTCTCTCTCTCTCTCCCCACAAGAAAGGCCATATTGGAAGTGAATAATTACAGCAGCCGTCCCCCAAGTAAAAGTGATCAAAGGAAGGTCAGACATGAGGGCATGCTTTGAGGGAGGTAGACAGGCAGGAAAATAGAAGGGCGATATATATTATATACAATGTAAATAGTACGTAGGTAGCGAGAGAAGATGGGGGATGAGAGAGGTAGGAATGTAGGTAGATATACAAGTCGAAAAGTAGGTAGGAAGGCAGGTAAGAAGGATGAAATACAGACGAGTAGGTAGGTAGGAAGGTAGGCATGCAGGTAAGTGGGTAAGCAGGAAGGCAGACAGATAAGTGGGTAAGAAGGCAGGTACGTGGGTAGGAAGGAAGGTAGACATGTCAAAAAGTGGGTAAGAAGCAAAGGTAGACATGTCAGGCAATTGGGTAGGATGGAAGACAAGCGGGTAAGAAGGAAGGTAGGCATGTCACGCAAGTGGGTAAGAAGCAAAGGTAGACATGTCACGTAAGTGGGTAGGAAGGAAGGTAGACATGTCAGACAATTGGGTAGGATGGAAGACAAGCGGGTAGGAAGGAAGGTAGACATGTCACGCAAGTAGGTAGGAAGGAGTACAAAGGAAATCAAGCAACAACAGATCTAGTGACCCTTCTAGGTTGCTTGTCCTCCAAAACACTGAGGATCAAGTGTCCAAACAGTGGTTTAGAGTGGGTAAGGGAACTACTGCCCTGGAACTAATGTCCGTGGCAGGATTAGGAAGTTAGTAGAAGACAGATGGGTTAGTAACTGAGGGGGGGATAAAATAAAGTTATTCATTTACAAACGCAGTCAGTCGCGGGTTTGATGCGAGATATTTGTCTAGGCGGAGTTTAAATTAATCAACGGTGATGCAGTCTATAACGTTTCGGGGAAGCCCATTCCACATATGACAACTCGATTGAAGAAGAAATTCTTAGATTCGTGCGAGTTAAAAGATTTACCAATAATTTTGCAACCGTTTCCCCGTGTGTAATTAGATTGGTCGATAGTGAAGTACTTACTACAGTTCATATTGTCGATGCCTTTGATGATTTTGAACACTTGAATTAAGTCACCTCTTAATCTGCGCTGGGTTAAAGGAAATAAATGTAATTCTCTAAGACGCTCTTCGTATGGTTTGTTCTTTAGGCAGGGTATAATTTTGGTAACTCTACGTTGTACTCGTTCTAGCTTGTTTATATCTTTTTGGTAATAAGGGCACAGGATTGAACGCAGTATTCCAGAAGAGGGCGGACTAAGGAATTGTAAAGGGTTAGGATAACTTCTTTGGATTTATGCTCCAATGACCTGCCTATAAAGCCAATTATTTTGTTTGCCTTCTTAACAACTTTTGAACATTGTTGACTCGGTTTTAGGTTACTCGATATTGTTACTCCCAGATCGGTTTCTCTGTTTACATTCTTAAGCTGAGTGCCATTCATCGAATAGTTTGCTTTCTCATTTAGGTATCCGATATGTAGTACTTTGCATTTATCCGCATTGAAACTCATTTGCCAAATTTGGGCCCAACATGACAATTTATCTAGATTGTGTTGCATATCGTCAACTTGTTCTTTTGAGAGTACGCTATTTGCAATTTTTGTATCGTCAGCAAATTTTGAGATTGTACAGGTGAGACCCTCATCTATGTCGTTGATGTAAATTAGAAAGATAATTGGTCCTAGTACCGATCCCTGGGGTACCCCGCTACTTACATTGGTCCATTTTGATGCCTTACCGTTTATGACTACTCTTTGCTTTCTGTTGCTGAGCCAATTTTCTATCCATTTCAACACACCGTCTTGTATTCCATGCGCTTTTAGTTTTAGCAGTAAACGTTTGTGGGGAACTTTGTCAAAGGCCTTTTGAAAATCAAGGTATATAATATCTACAGCTTTACTCTCATCGTAGAGGTTGAGGATATCGTGGAAGAAGTCTAAGAGGTTTGTTAAACAGGAACGTTTTTTACGAAAGCCGTGTTGAGTATCTTTAAGTATGTTATTTTCCTCTAAGTGATTTACGAGTCTGTCTCGTATGACCGTTTCTAGCATTTACATACAACTGAGGTTAAGCTAATTGGACGATAGTTACTTGGTAGGGATTTGCTGCCTTTTTTGAATATCGGTGTTACATTGGCTAGCTTCCACTGATCAGGCATAGTTCCAGACTGCAAGGATTATTGAATAGTAATGTCAGTGGTTTGGAGAGCTCATCCTTAGCTTCCTTTAGAACTCTAGGCGAGATTGTATCAGGTCCAGGCGTTTTATTTACCTTGAGTTTATCTAAACAATGCAATACTTCTCTCTCTGTAATGGTGATATTGCTTAGAACATCTGAATTATCAATCTGAATCGGCGATGGTGTAGGGATATCACTGAGGTCTTCTGTTGTAAACACTGATGCAAAGAAGGTATTGAGGGCATTACTCATTTGTACTTCGTCTTTGGTGTATTCTCCATTTTCATCGACTAACGGTCCAGCAGTTGAAGTAACTACTTTTTCTTTCTGATATAACTATAGAATTCTTTCGGGTTTGTTTTACTTTGATTCGCAATATGTAACTCTAAGGTCTTTTTACTTTGCTTAATTAACTTTTTGGCTTTGCGTTGTAGCTCTACAAATTTCACCCGTTCTTCGTCATTTTGTGAGGATTTAATCTATCATTAGCAAATTTTTTAGCAAGCAGGCAGTTTGAAATATCTTTATTCCACCATTTGGGCTTATTATGATGGCCTGGACGCCGTATTTTCGATGGTATGCAGTCTTGCACTGCTTTTAGGTAAGTAGTTTCGAATAACTTCCAAGATGTATTTATGTCGTTATTGTTAATTAAAAAGCTCCAGTCAGTTTCTTTAAACATAGCTCTAAGTTTATGGAAGTTTGCTTTCTTGAAATTAGGGGACTTTTTCGATGCTACTATTTGGTTCGTTACTAGTAAACTTTAAAGTGAAAGTTATCGTACGATGGTCGCTGTTACTGAATTCATCACCATCATTCAAATTCTCTATCAATTCTTCTTTTGTTGCAAGTACAATGTCAAGAACGTTATTACCACGGGTCGGCGTTCGAACAAATTGATAAAGCGAACTCTCTTGCAAGTTTGTATACAAGTCATGTCCGGAGTGTGAAGTAAGAGTATCGCCACGAATAAACTCAGAAATAAAACTTAAACAGTTAACTTAATTTAGTGTATACGTTAAGTATAAATTTCATTCTTTAAGTAAATGACTTGGTCACAGGTAAATTAAAGTTGCCAAAAATTACGGTATCTTGTGAGTTACTTACATCTGCAATTTGTTCGTAAATTTTTCGGTCAGTTTGTACTGATTGAGCTGGAGGTCTGTATATTAACGCAAGTATTATTTTTGTACCTTTATTATTCTTTATTAGCACAAAAGATGTGTCGACGTTCACAATTTGAGGTTTTGACAAGAGGGTAGGGTTTAAGACTTTCTTTGATATAAAGTAAAACGCCACCTCCATTTTGATTTATTCGGCTTTTCTCAAACATTACATAACCGGGAAGTGAATACTCTGCTAAAAAGTCTCTATCTTCTGTATTGAGCCAATATTCTGTTATGCCAATCACATCTTAATTTTCTGTAAACACTAGCTCCTCTAAATCTGAAAATTTATTGCGTATGCTACGAGCATTTGCATAGAAAACCTTTAAATTTTGTATTTTAGAACTTACGGAACGCTCTTTAATAATATTTTTTGTTCTTGTCGGATCTACATTTATGTTCATGGTTGTCCTCGGTCCTCGCTGTCTTCGGTCCTTATCGCTGGTGGTCCTCGGTTGCCTCTGTTTTTTGTTGGCGTTGGATGATTTATGTCACTGCTGCTTCTTCTCGGATGGCGTTTTTTTATCCATGGCTGCGGACTGCTTCGTGTAGGAGACGACCCATGCATGCTGAACCCAAAGGGTTTAGATGAGTACCATCCTTGCGGAACAGAGTAGGCTGGTTGTAGAAGTTGTCCCAGAGGTTGATGAATTCAACTTCTTCCCTCAGACACAAATATTTTAGTCGGCTATTTGTGCTGAAGGCCTTGTCGTAGAATTTGTCAGGTGCGTTGATCTTGGGGAGAATGCCTGAGATGATGATATTCCTTGACTTGTTTTTGTAGTGCTGGATCATCTTGCGATATTTCTCCATCAACTCTTCGGATCTGGTGCGCATGACGTCATTTGAACCAGCATGGATGACAAAAATGGTGTTTTCATTTGCATCCTTTGTGGTATCTTCGAAGGCTTCCACAATGTCGTCCAGTCCAGCTCCCGGGATGCAAAATCTTTTTCGTCGATTTGGGACTCTGTCGCAGAACTCTTCGACCTGTCCTCGTAGGATGGAATCCCCAATGAGCCTGGTCTCTTCTGGTTCGTCTTCCATCTCTACCAATATCTCAAATCTGTTTGACATTGTGACTGGTAGATGAGACCTTTTCTGCGTTGGCCGTGCACCGTTCCTCACTGGTGTAAATCTGGAAACCTCTGGTGGCGGGACTCTGCGTACAGGTCGGGGAGAGGAGTGGTTAGAGGGGTTGGTACTGTTCGTGCTAGCAGGCTTCTTGCACGAGGAGTGGGGGAGAGACTAAGGTGAACAGGGCGGCTGTCCTGGTTTGATGTCGGCTCAGGTTCGTCAGAAGATGCTGCAGTGGCTACTGCAGGTGTTGGATTGTTGGCAGATGACGTTGGGGCGGTGGTGGATGTTGGAGTTGAAACAATTGGAGTTAGTGATACTCCAACGTTGAGTGTTACAAACTCTTGGAGTGATTCCAGCTTCCTGGTGAGGGCGTTGATCTTGTTGTGGGCTTCATCCAATTTTGTTGTCAAATCCTCTCGTTGCTGGCAGAGTCGGCAGACTTGTGGATCGGCAGGAGCAAACATGGAAGCACCAAACCTACCGGCGCAGTTCGTACAGGCACGAGGCATGGTGACGATCACTTTCTTCAGATCACTTCACTCACTTAAAAACACTTAACTCACTTTAAAAACACTTATCTCACTTTAAAAACACTTATCTCACTTTAAAAAACACTTCACTCCTTCAGGTCGCTTCACTTACTTAAATAGGCCTAACCGAAAACAAAAAGTTGAAAAACGCACAAATAGGTTATCAGCGGTGATAGCCTAACCGAAAATTAAAACAAAACAAAATTAAATTTGAATACGCAGTGATAGCCGAACCAAAAACAATTTTATTTTTATTTAAACAGAAATAGGCCACCAGGGGTTATAGTCTATCCTAACCGAAAACAAAAATTATGAAATACCGGTGCGCAGAAATAGGCCACCAGCAGTGATAGCCTAACTGAAAATTTAAAAATTGAAGTACGCAGAAATAGGCCACCAGGGATGATAGCCTAGAGTCCTAGACTAACCGAAAACAAAAATAACCGAAAACAAAAATTATGAAATACGGTATGCAGAAATAGGCCACCAGCGGTGATAGCCTAACTGAAAATTTAAAAATTGAAGTACGCAGAAATAGGCCACCAGGGATGATAGCCTAGACTAACCGAAAAACAAAAATAACCGAAAACACTAATTATGAAATATTGGTACGCAGAAATAGGCCACTAGCGGTGATAGCCTAACTGAAAATTTTAAAATTGAAGTACGCAGAAAATAGGCCACCAGGGATGATAGCCTAGACTAACCGAAAACAAAAATAATCGAAAAAAAAAATTATGAAATACCGGTACGCAGAAATAGGCCACCAGCGGTGACCTAGACATGTCAGGCAAGTGGGTAGGACTGAAGAAAGTGGGTAAGAAGGAAGGTAGACATGTCACGCAAGTGGGTAGGGAGGAAGGTAGACATGTCGTGCAAGTGGGTAGGACGGAAGGTAGACATGTCAGGCAAGTGGGTAGGATGCAAGGTAGACATGTCAGGCAAGTGGGTAGGAAGGAAGGTAGACATGTCATGCAAGTGGGAAGAACAGAAGAAAGCGGGTAAGAAGGAAGGTAGACATGTCACGCAAGTGGGTAGGACGGAAGAAAGCGGGTAAGAAGGAAGGTAGACATGTCCCGTAAGTGGGTAGGAAGGAAGGTAGACATGTCACGCAAGTGGGTAAGAAGGAAGGTAGACATGTCACGCAAGTGGGTAGGATGGAAGGTAGCCATGTCACGCAAGTGGGTAAGAAGGAAGGTAGACATGTCACGCAAGTGGGTAAGAAGGAAGGTAGACATGTCAAGCAAGTGGGTAAGAAGGAAGGTAGACATGTCACGCAAGTGGGTAGGATGGAAGGTAGACATGTCACGCAAGTGGGTAAGAAGGAAGGTAGACATGTCACGCAAGTGGGTAGGATGGAAGGTAGACATGTCACGCAAGTGGGTAAGAAGGAAGGTAGACATGTCACGCAAGTGGGTAGGACGGAAGGTAGACATGTCACGAAAGGGGGTAAGAAGGAAGGTAGACATGTCACGCAAAGTGGGTAGGATAGAAGGTAGACATGTCACGCAAGTGGGTGGGACGGGAGATAGACATGTCACACAAGGGGGTAGGACGGAAGATAGACAATTCACGCAAGTGGATAGGACGGAAGGTAGACATGTCATGAAGTGGGTAGGAAGGAAGGCAAGCGGGTAGGACAGAAGGTAAACATGTCATGTAAGTGGGTAGGACGGAAGATAGACAATTCAGGCAAGTGGGTAGGAAGGAAGGTAGACATGTCATGCGTGGGTAGGAAGGAAGGCAAGCGGTAGGACAGAAGGTAAACATGTCATGCAAGTGGGTAGGACGGAAGATAGGACAATTCAGGCAAGTGGGTAGGAAGGAAGGTAGACATGTCATGAAGTGGGTAGGAAGGAAGGCAAGCGGGTAGGACAGAAGGTAAACATGTCATGCAAGTGGGTAGGACGGAAGGTAGACATGTCATGCAAGTGGGTAGGACGGAAGAAAGCGGGTAAGAAGGAAGGTAGACATGTCACACAAGTGGGTAGGAAGGAAGGTAGATATGTCACGCAAGTGGGTAAGAAGGAAGGTAGACATGTCACGCAAGTTGGTAGGACGGAAGGTAGACATGTCACGCAAGTGGGTAGGAAGGAAGGTAAACATGCTAGTCAAGCGGGTAGATAGGAAGACAAAAATGAAGCCGATAAGAGAGAAGGTAGATGGATGAATCTGTAAGCACCAGCCGGTCACAAGTAACTTTACCCTGTTCCAAATAAGTACTGTAGGCCAAAGCTCTTCAGTATATACCTCTATAACTAAACAAAAATACAGGTTCGCTATCGCTCGCCAGGATAAAAACTTATACAAAAATGTCATAAAAGGTCTAAATAATGATAAAGTAATGGGGCGAAATGTCTTTATATCGCCAAACTCATGGGCGTCATATGTTCTGAAAACTAATGAGGCTAGGTATGAGGAAGAAGGGGGCCACAAAAACCAACCATCCCCCCTTAAACCTTTGTTTTCCCTCCGCAGCGTCTGATACCGAGCGAATACTGTGGGAATGAGTGTTGTTTATAGAGACTATAATTATACACTGATCAGCAATCTCATTTTGAAAGCTAGCGTATTTTTTCAAGTTATTTCGCCCTTCCTTCGCGCTGCAACATGAACAAAATTGATTAGCCCCTAATGTGCCGGCAACATCTTTTTATTTGTATTCTTGGTATATTTAGACAATTCTGTGCAATTTAAGAGAGATCTGTGGTAATAAAATTAGTTAAGTGAGATAGTTTGTAGCCTGTAAATTGCTGGAGTCATTTTTTAAACAGGATAAAAATAATCTCATAGTAGCCAGAATAAAGTTAGCAGTACGACACCGGTACTGAAAGGGTTAAGAATGCAAGAGTAGGTCCATCAACACAAAATCTGGTTACGCATTAATTTTACACATCAAATTACAAATACGTGTCCCTGTTGTTTAATTAACATACATATATAATAATTGCTGACTGTTTTAAAAAAAAGTTGAATTACTAAATCGAAAATATGTTCGGAAAAATGGCTTCCATTCACCATACACTGCTAAAATAGTCTATTGTTTTATTAGTCGCAGGACTCGCAGCACAATAGCCATTACAATATTGTAATTTAAAATGGTCAACATTATAACTAACCGTCCATTTCATCAATTGTTTAGGGTTTAAGTATCATAAATGTCAGGTATAATACTGTTAAGAAACCGAAAATATTCAATAAGTTATCAATAGTGGTAATTTTCGGTCTTTTTTGTCATGTGTATGAAGAAGACAAAAGGCAAAGCTGCCTGTAAGAAGTGTCTCTCCCAAAATTGGAGGAGTGAAAACATGTGTTTTTTGGTGATTTGGAAAGAAATTTGGTGTGCCTGTTTAGTGTAGTGAAATTAAAAAGAGGAGGAGATGTTTGTGAGAGCTAGCTGGATTACTCTCAGTGTAAGCGAGGCACAAACAGAAACAGTGAGGGAGGCCAGACAAATGAAACAGGAGTTCCAGCAACTCCTGATCAAATGCCTATGAGGCCTCCCCTGTATTGCCCAATATATATCTGCTAACCCTTTCAAAATCCAATTACGCATTTCTTTTCCATTTCTGGCGATTATTAGACGATATTTTCAGATTAAGAAGGGTATATGAAAAGCTATAGGTTAATTGAGATCGTCTTATAATTCCAAAAAATGCACCCTAAACTGAGTAAAATCGTCTAGTGATAGTCAGAATCAACTGTAAAAAATGCGTCATATTCATCAAAGGATTAATTTTAGGGATACTATTTAAAGTATATACAGACAGTAACGCTACAATATTCCGTATCTATGCTGATCTCATGCCTTTAATATAGATATGGAATACGTGTTTAGACTCCAAAGCTATAGACTTAAAGAAGGTGTGGAAAGGGTTATAATAAACCCTTTAAAGGATAACTGGTACCGTAGTGATAATCCAATCTAAAGGGTATATAGAAAGGATGATCAATAGTTAATCACCATTATACCTAAGTTGATTTTATCTACCTTTTCTCTACTTTTGATCTATCTTGAGTGTAGTCTAGTACACGAGGTTAGATTATAGGACGTTAAGCGTCTGTAATTTGAAATGCTGCATAAATATTAATATTTGTATTATACCTGTATGTATGATCTTGATGAATAATGCCTAAACACCCATTTCAATCTGTATTCACCCTCCCCCCCCCCCCCCCCCACACACACAATAATACATAAATATACAGTATATATATATATATATATATATATATATTCTGACATACGGAGCCCTGTATGTTAATTTAAGAGTTAGAATTAGAGTTGAAGGAGTCACACTACCCAAACGGTGAAGCAGACTAGCGAGCGAACTAGCGAGTGGGGAAACCAGCTAACCAGCAAACTAGCCTTCACACCTGCGTGCGGCATAGGGGACCCTGCAAACTACCCGACGCTATGACGTATGATCGACGCCAGGAGCTGTGAATGGACCAGGCACCTGCTATGCAACTCGAGGAGCTGTGATTGGAGCGGGCACCACCCCCCGCCTCCTGATTCGTTCCTACACCATCATTGTTTAGTATATAAGACCCGAGTTGTGGGCATTCAAATCAGTCTCATTTGGAGTTGGGGAAGGTGAACTTGCAGCTGGAGGAAGACGGGGTGAAGTATTGTAATGGGATTGTGACTGTCAGTCAGATTATATAAATGTGTGTTAAGTGTGTTCGGTGTAAACACTTAAGTTATGTTGGTTAGTGAGATGTGTGATTGGGAACTAACGTTAACGCTACTATTATGTGCTTAACTATTTGATGGGGAATTAACGTTAACGCTACTATTATGCGCTTAACTATTTGATTGGGAATTAACGTTAATGCTACTATTATGTGCTTAACTATTTGATTGGGGATTAACATTAACGCTACTATTATGTGTTTAACTATTTGATTGCGAATTAACGTTAACGCTATTATGTACTTAACTATTTTAGTTGACTAACTTGTGGACTAAAGCAACTCTTTAAGTAATTGGGTTATGATGAAAGTAATGCTATTGTTTTATATTAATACTTATGAGTTCTTTAATTTTCTTTGAATTAAGCTTATATTGCTTAACGGTGCTTAGTACGGTGATGCTATTGTCTCATATTAGTAATATCGCCTTAGACTAACATGGCTGTGTTAATATTTCTTATAGTGATTTCCTAAGCTGAAGAAAATTCTTTTAGCTTCAAAAAATTATTTTGCTTTTCATATTATTTGAGTGAGACCTGAATCGAATCTATGAAGCGATCCTGTAACTTAATTTACTCCTAATTAAACCTCATTGTTACGTGGTTAAAAAATACATTTAACTAATTATTAAATATATATCTAACTTTTTATGTGACTTTGATATAAATCCTGATGATAATAATAATATAATACTGTTAACGTAAGACACGAACCAAGAATAATTACATTAAATATAAATAAAAGGACATAGAATAAAACTATCTATTCATTTCAAAAGGGTAAGAGACAGAAATATTCTTACTTTAATATTTATCTTTCAAGACTTTTTATAGAATTAATAGTCCTTCTTTAGCTATAACTTATTCGGTTCATAACCTTAGCCTACTAAGCTTCGGTTAAATAATAATTCTTTATAAATACTACATGACTTTAATTAGTTTCAGTATTTTTCATAATTAAAGAGTATCAGTCAATAAAGATAACTAAGTCCTAAGATCCAAAAGGAAAGGAAGCAACAACGGGAAATAATTTTATTAGATTTTACTTTTGTTTTGCCTTCAGCTGACTGATACCTTAACCCTCTCCGACATATGACGCGATTTTGAGCCTATTGGGGATACTTTAAAGCCTTTGTTACCATCAGGGGTATTTAGAAACCTTTAGTTTAGTTACTTCAACCTCTGCAGTTGTCTTTTGAGTTAGCTGTGGGCAGAACACTAATTTTGGAGAGGTAATTATAATAGTGAGAGAACTCTATTTCTTAATGCTAATCTGGCAACCTCTGCGTCATAAATGCGTGCAAGGGTTAATATATATCTCTGTGCTATCTAGATTCATCAAGTTAACCACTTGAGGATCAAGATACGTAACAGAAGAGTGGCGACCTCGCCAGGATTCGTTTCATACAGTTTCACTCGGTTTCATTAACGTTTCACTACTTAACACCTTACGAGCGGCCTATGCAGTTTATTTATGTGTACCGCCCAGCGGGGTGTTTTTAGCCAAAATAGGGCTGTTTACGTGATCATTTTCATGCCTAAATAAGACCCAGAACGTAAAACAAGTACTATCCCTGAAAGGGCATAAACAGAGCTTTCGAATGACACCATAACGATCCTTGTATGATGGATAGTTTTCTTGCAATAACCGTGCAACGCGAGTGCAAAAAGCAGGTAATTCGGTACTTTCGGTACATAATTGAGTATGTAGCGAGTGAGAGAGGGAGGAGGGAGCTGAGATTTGTGTCAGTAGGTTCGCCGCGGTGGTCTGGAGCAGTCATACGCTCGCTAGTCTCCTGCCACCACTTGTCTCTCTCTCTCAGCCACATTACGTGCTGAAATTGCCACTCGAGTTATGTCGAGCGCCGCCACATAGTCCAGCTTTATTTAACTCGACTTATGTTGCGCGCCGCTAGTTATGGTTAAAAAATCAAATATTAATCATGCCTCAACTAATTAATGACGAAGATGCTCGAGTTTTCATAGAATCATAACCCACAGCCCCTGATATTGACTGTCTGTCCAAATCCGAACTGAAAGTGCTTGCCTCACATCTCCAATTAACTGTCTCAAACATGTCTAAAGTAGAGGTGGCTCAGACCATAAAAACCCACCTGGTCCCTGTAGAAGGCGGGGAGGGGGACGGAGCAGTTGGTGGGATCCCGAGTAAACTTAGCCAACTTGATGAACAATTGCCACCTGGTTTTACCATTGATCAATTATTCGAACTAGAACAAAGCAGAGCAAAGACCGAACAAGCCAGACTAAATATAGAACTAGCCAGAATAAATACCGAAGAAGCCAGCATAAAAGCCAGAGCAACGACCGAACAATGTGAATATCAATATCGTACGGCTCAACTAAATGTCAATACAAATGCTCCCTTAATTGCTCCCCCTCTGGGATTGACTATGACTAGTGTCATTCCACTTTTCACTGAGGATAATGTGCAGGATTTCTTTGTTTTGTTTGAGGAAGTTGCTGGAGGTATGAAGTGGACAAGAGATCAATGGCCTTTTATGTTACAAACTGTTTTGACAGGGCAGGCTCGAGCCACGTATTTGTCAGAAGTAGCAGAAGTTAGGCAGGATTATGACAATCTCAAAGAAGCTATCCTAAAAACCTATCGATTGCAGCCTGAGGCTTACAGGCAATCTGTTCGTAAAAATCAGAAGAAAGTAGAAGAAACCCATAAGGTATTTGCCAGGACCATGACTAAAACTTTCAATCATTGGGTCAAGAGTAAGAAAGTCACAAGCTACAACGATCTGAAGGAGTTGGTCCTGTTAGAAAATTTCCTATGGAAAATTGATTCTTCTGTATCCTATCATTTAAAGGGGAAAAAGGTAGATTGTCTTGCCGACGCCGCTGACATGGCTGACACATACGTGCTCAACAACAAATTTCGTGGAAAGAAGCCCTACGATAATTCTAGTTCTAATTTTAAGTATCCCAATCACAAATCTGACAGACCCAGTCACAAGCCTATAACGTCTTCCCCAGCTAACCAAAATAGAATTGTTCCCCCAACTAAAAATGCGACCCGGGGCAATGGTAACAGAGGTGGGCCCCAAACTAATAGTAATGCTCAAAGAGGGAACGTTTCCGTATCCCCTAAAGTATGTACTTTTTGTGGCAAGAGAGGCCACCTAGCTTATCAGTGCTGGGCCAAGGAGAGAACCGAGAGATCGGGGCAGACAGTTGCCGCCGTATCTCAAACTCCATATGTGCCTGTAATGCAGGACTCCCGACAGAAGGAGTACCTAGCACCAAAAGTTCCTTTAATGCAGGACTCCCGACAGAAGGAGTACCTAGCAGCTAACGTAAATCATCTAGACAGGGGTGTAGTAGCATGTGTGGTGCAACCCACTAGGGTTAAGCCAATAATAATTTCACCATCAGTGCAGGACAGTTACCGTCCCTTTATTTCATCTAACAACGTGAGATTAAATGGTTGTATGCATGAGGTAAAAATTCTGAGAGACACAGGTTCTACTAGCACCCTCATGGTGAATCCTTACACAGAGTGCCCACCTGGCGAACCAGTTGTAATGAGAGGTGCTGGAGGCCAATTTTATGCACACTTGGTAAAAGGCGAAATTGAATGCGAGTTACTACAGGGTGAGGCCACCATAGCTTTGTGTAGGTCCCAAGATATCCCTGTGCCTGGGGTAACACTCCTTTTGGGGAATGATGTAGCAGGTGAGAAGGTCCGACCAGACCCCATTTTGTCACTTTCCCCTGTTAACGAGCCACTAACCGGTGAGCTTGACAAGGAGATGCCAACTGTTTTCCCTGTGTGTGCTGTCTCACGTTCAATGTCTCAAGTAGCAGTTCCCTCAGACAGAAATGTACCGAATGTAAGAGTTGATGAAAGGGATGATGAGAGTGTGAATGACACTCCAACTGTGCCTGATGATGTGAATGAGGTGGATTTATCTGACACCTTTATGGCTCATCTTGACCCTAACGATGACCATGAAACCCCTCCAAATTGTCCTAGTGGCCTGGTAGAGCTACAGAGAGATGATAGTGAATGCAAGGAGTTAGCTGCCAGGTCCGTGAGTGAAGAGGAATGTGAGGAGGGTCGTGAATGTTTCTACCTCAAAGGAGGAGTATTGTGGCGAAGATGGAGACCGCCACACAGACCAATCGATGACGGGGCTTGGGACGTCCATCAAGTAGTAGTCCCCAAACCTTGTCGTAGAGATATCATGGAAATGGCACATTGTATACCATTGGCAGGACACCTAGGTGTGAGAACAACTCTAGACAGAATCAGAGCCCACTTTTACTGGCCAGGAATGCGTGCAGATGTAGTGGAGTTTTGTAGAGTGTGTCACACTTGCCAGATGACAGGAAAACCCAATCAGAAGGTGCCTGTTCATCGTCTGGTGCCCTTGCCCGTTTTCGAGAATCCTTTTACTCGGGTGGTAGTGGACATTGTAGGCCCATTGCCTAAGACTTCCCAAGGTAACATTTATTTATTAACTATCATGGACATGGCAACTCGCTACCCAGAGGCTATACCCGTAAGGACTACCTCTGCTCCAACTGTCATCAAGGAACTGCTCAAATTCTTCACCAGAATGGGTTTCCCCCATGAGGTGCAAAGTGATCAAGGAACTAATTTTACCTCTAACATTTTCCAGCAGTCCCTGAAGGAGTTGGGTATCGAGCATGTTAAGTCTAGCATCTACCACCCAGAGAGTCAAGGGGTTTTCGAACGATATCATCAGACATTAACCCTTAAAAAGCGGCTCACCACTTAAGTCGAGTTAAATAAAGCTGGACTATGTGGCGGCGCTCGACATAGGTCGAGTGGCAATTTCAGCACGTAATGTGGCTGAGAGAGAGAGACAAGTGGTGGCAGGAGACTAGCGAGCGTATGACTGCTCCAGACCACCGCGGAGAACCTACTGACACAAATCTCAGCTCCCTCCTCCCTCTCTCACTCGCTACATACTCAATTATGTACCGAAAGTACCGAATTACCTGCTTTTTGCACTCGCGTTGCACGGTTATTGCAAGAAAACTATCCATCATACAAGGATCGTTATGGTGTCATTCGAAAGCTCTGTTTATGCCCTTTCAGGGATAGATACTTGTTTTACGTTCTGGGTCTTATTTAGGCATGAAAATGATCACGTAAACAGCCCTATTTTGGCTAAAAACACCCCGCTGGGCGGTACACATAAATAAACCGCATAGGCCGCTCGTAAGGTGTAAAAGGGAATGCTACGTAAGTATTGTACAGAGACCGGAGTTGAGAGGGATAAGGGGGTACCTTTTCTTTTATTTGCTACTCGTGAGGTTCCAACTGAATCCCTGGGTTTTTCCCCTAATGAGCTAGTTTTCGGTCACCAGGTAAGAGGTCCTTTGCAACTATTGCAGGATAGCCTAGTTGGCCAGGAGGGGAACCAAAACCTCCTCAAGTATGTTTCAGATTTCAAAACCCGGCTGAGATCCTCATGTGAGTTTGCCGCTCAAAACTTGACAGTGGCTAAAAGCTCCATGAAGACCTGGTATGACAGAAAAGCCCGTGAGAGGGAGTTTCAGCCCGGTGATGAGGTTTTGGTCCTGCTCTCCCTTTTTGGCCAACCTTTATGTGCCAAGTTCAGGGGCCCATATAAGATCATTCGGAGGGTGAGCATTACCGATTATCTAGTAACTACCCCAGACAGGAGAAAGCCCACGCAATTATTCCATATAAATATGTTGAAACCCTACCATAGGTCCCCTGATTCCTCTCTTCCAGATTCTCCCACTGTGGCAGTGAATGTCAGGACCTGTGAACAGCCTGGTGCGGACGAAGTCGTCAGTTCTCATACTGACCCGCAACAGACTGTTCCAGAGCCTGAAGGTATCCATGCAGACTTTGACTTGTCATGTAGCCTATCCAACTTTCAGTATAATTCAGTAGCTTGGAGGGAATTACCATCTAAACTATATCATCTTCCCTCTGATCAAGCGAACCAACTAATCTCTGTTTTATCTCAGTCTCCCAGTGTGTTCCGTGATACTCCAGGGCTCACTTCTTTGGCCGTGCACGACATCGACGTAGGGGATGCAACTCCCATTACACTATTCCCCTACCGTGTCTCGCCACAACGCAGGAGTATACTGCAGGTCAAGCTTGACTTTTATGTTTTCAAACAAGCTGATCACAAGGGCCTTAAGCCAGTGGAGTAGTCCGGTCATACTTGTGCCGAAGCCAGACTGGAGCCATAGGTTTTGTAGGGACTATGGGCAAGTTAATGCTGTCACAAAGAACGATACCTACCCACTGCCACGGATCAAAGATTGCATTTACCAGGTTGGCCTCATACAGCAGTAAGTTTAATTTAATGAGAGGATTTTTGACAATTAGCTCTCCCTTGTAGCGAGGTAAATATCATGTTTTAGTAGTGCGCTTTTAAGCCTTCAGCTGTGAGATGCCTTGCAGTTCGAATAACGCTCCAGCTACGTTCCGGCTATGTTCTGATGTGGTACCTGGAGACGTTGCCTACTTTGGGTGATATCCTTATTATATCCTCATTATAATCTTGCTGTTGCCAATCTGGTGGTGAATCTATTTATGTATTATGTTTAATATTATGTACTATACTCCTTAAACTCTTTTCTAGGGGGGAGGTCTCACATACGGAGCCCTGTATGTTAATTTAAGAGTTAGAATTAGAGTTGAAGGAGTCACACTACCCAAACGGTGAAGCAGACTAGCGAGCGAACTAGCGAGTGGGGAAACCAGCTCACCAGCAAACTAGCCTTCACACCTGCGCGTCATAGGGGACCCTGCAAACTACCCGACGCTATGACGTATGATCGACGCCAGGAGCTGTGAATGGGCCAGGCACCTGCTATGCAACTCTAGGAGCTGTGATTGGAGCGGGCACCACCCCCCGCCTCCTGATTCGTTCCTACACCATCATTGTTTAGTATATAAGACCCGATTTGTGGGCATTCAAATTAGTCTCATTTGGAGTTGGGGAAGGTGAACTTGCAGCTGGAGGAAGACGGGGTGAAGTATTATAATGGGATTGTGACTGTCAGTCAGATTATATAAATGTGTGTTAAGTGTGTTCGGTGTAAACACTTAAGTTATGTTGGTTAGTGAGATATGTGATTGGGAACTAACGTTAACGCTACTATTATGTGCTTAACTATTTGATGGGGAATTAACGTTAACGCTACTATTATGTGCTTAACTATTTGATTGGGAATTAACGTTAACGCTACTATTATGTGCTTAACTATTTGATTGGGAATTAACGTTAACGCTACTATTATGTGTTTAACTATTTGATTGCGAATTAACGTTAACGCTACTATTATGTACTTAACTATTTTAGTTGACTAACTTGTGGACTAAAGCAACTCTTTAAGTAATTGGGTTATGATGAAAGTAATACTATTGTTTTATATTAATACTTACGAGTTCTTTAATTTTCTTTGAATTAAGCTTACATTGCTTAACGGTGCTTAGTACGGTGATGCTATTGTCTCATATTAGTAATATCGCCTTAGACTAACATGGCTGTGTTAATATTACTTATAGTGATTTCCTAAGCTGAAGAAAATTCTTTTAGCTTCAAACAATTATTTTGCTTTTCATATTATTTGAGTGAGACCTGAATCGAATCTATGAAGCGATCCTGTAACTTAATTTACTCCTAATTAAACCTCATTGTTACGTGGTTAAATAATACATTTAACTAATTATTAAATATATATCTAACTTTGTATGTGACTTTGATATAAATCCTAATGATAATAATAATATAATACTGTTAACGTAAGACACGAACCAAGAATAATTACATTAAATATAAATAAAAGGACATAGAAGAAAACTAGCTATTCATTTCAAAAGGGTAAGAGACAGAAATATTCTTACTTTAATATTTATCTTTCAAGACTTTTTATATAATTAATAGTCCTTCTTTAGCTATAACTTATTCGGTTCATAACCATAGCCTACAAAGCTTCGGTTAAATAATAATTCTTTATAAATACTGCATGACTTTAATTAGTTTCAGTATTTTTCATAATTAAAGAGTATCAGTCAATAAAGGATACTAAGTCCTAAGATCCAAAAGGAAAGGAAGCAACAACGGGAAATAATTTTATTATATTTTACTTTTGTTTTGCCTTCAGCTGACTGATACCTTAATATAAATCTCTGTGCTATCTAGATTCATCAAGTTAACCACTTGAGGATCAAGATACGTAACCATATATATATATATATATATTAATTTATTCAAAGTTCAAGGAAAATTCCAGAGAAAGAAAGAGAGAGAGAGAGAGAGATAAAAAAGAAAAGAAAGAGAGCGAGAGCAAGCGAGAGCTAGAAAGAGATGCCAATTATGAGAGATAAAAATACCAGGGACTATTATCCCGTATCTAATTCAGCGCCGGCATATTATAAACCTGTAATTGATCATACAGCAGTATCAACAATATTCTACCATGGAGGAGCTATTGCAATATAATATACTTTGTTTTATTTCAGCTGACGGTTGAGTGGATATCTTAGCAGCTGATTTATCGATAAGTAATGCGAAAATAGGAAATTAACTACTATGTGTCTCCGTATCTTATTTATGCCAAGTGTTAATAGTTAACATCATCTTTCACTTCAAATCCTTCATAATAACAGAACAATTGTTTATGGGAACTTTTCGATCAACCGTCAAATTAATTAGTATTGAGGATTTTACTTGATTTAGCCATTATCGAGCAGTGTATTTTAGTTTTTCCTTTAGGCTAACGAAGCCACCTTCACAGACTTCCCGCTCGTACTCCCTGGCAGACTCTTCCCAAATGGTAGAAATATTAGCTTGATTACTCTTATCGTTTGCCAGTTATAGAGGTTAATGGGCTACAGATTCGAAGTCTGGATGGGCAAGGTAATATATAATACAAAATCGGCATACAAGAGAAGAAAGAACACAAGGCGTCAATAAATTGGGAATCGAAAAAGGCCAAGACTAAGAGGAGAGAGAAATATATATGAGAGGAAGGGAGATGTAAAAATGGAAGAGCCAGGGAGAACGATATGTATGTTAGAAGGGTTGTCGAATGCTGTAGATATATCCCATCTTTCTCACCTCAACTCTATCACTCACTCTCACTCTCTCTCTCTCTCTCTCTCTTGGTTAGCTCCCCAGACATCCATCAATTTTTAAATTATACCCCCAAAACACCGCTTCCAGTTAATTTTGTAAATTTGTAAGTAGACAAATTTGGCCTGTTCGCCCTAAATTGCAGGCTGGATATCACTCGCCAGGAAAAAAAACTAAACTTAATTGCACAAAAGGTCGAAAATTACAAAGAAATTGGGCGAATGGTCTTAAAATCACGAAACTAATGGAGCTAGCGCCATCAGATTTCAAAACTAATGAGGCTAATCACGAAGGAGAAGGGGCTCCAGAACAACCATCCTTAAAGTGAAAATATCCCCTTAACTTCAACTACATCGTGGGGAGGGGGCTTTGTAAACTCCTCCCCAGTTTCGAACCATACTATATGTAGCGCCGACGAACTTGACAATGTTCATGACCCCTTAACTTCTCATAACGCAAAAGGGCCTTTTTTTTCTATATTCCAACTACTCCCTCTCATGCATAGGCTGAGAGCCTGCACACTCGACCACTGAACACGGTGAGGCCCGTGAGGTCTTGTTCCAGTCTAGGGAGTGAGACATGCGAATCATTCAGGCTCAAAGCAACTCCATCTCTGAAGCTGCTCGACCACCTCCGCGCTTCACCGTCTCATTCACCAGACTCTGACCCTCACTCTCAGAACACCACCTATTGAGCAATTAACTCACAACTAGAGCAAACTGGCTGTAAATATCCACAATTATTTCCTGGTAGGCTCCTCCCTAATTATAGAAATGTCAGCTCGATTGCTTTCATTTATTTTGAGTTATGGGAAGTTACGGGGTCAAGAACATTGTCAAGTTCGTTGGCGCTACCTATAATCGCCCCAAAGTAACAGTGGCCATAATGTCTGACTTTTATACAAGTATTATGATTTTAGTAATTTTATATATTTTATATATATATACTGTATAGGTATGAAGTGACAAATAAAACATACAGGGATAACCTATAATTCAGAGTCTTTTATATCTCAGTATGCATACAAATAAATATAAAATATAATAAAACACAATTAAATATTAGTAGTAATAAGGTAATTGGTGTCCATGATAATCTACCCGTTTAAAAGCATTATTTATTAGTGGCCCTTCCATCATTGACGATATGCCTATTAGTATGATAGGCTTCTTTCAAGTACCCGCGGTCAGCGTATTTGAAAACCCCGCCGGAGAAAGAGTTCCTCATCATAAGTGCAACGCGAATTCTCCTATGGAATCGTCTTTATGATTGGGTACTCACTACGAAAAAACTTCGTAAAAAATAAAAAGTAAAAAGTAAACTTAAATTTGTTATACTACAGCTTTTAATCCTGTGGATGTCTTTGTTGTGGATTCTATCCCAGACGGTGAAACCAACGTTACCATTCCTCCTTCTTCTCCCTGCGAACACCGGGTCCATACGTGTCTGCCCGTGCTCGGCTTTATTCTTCGTTCTCACAACACTAGTGAGTCTTTTGCTCATTTGTATCTATCCGCGTTGTACTAGAATAGGTTTATATTAGCTATAAGGATGTTAAAATAGGGTACGTTTGTACAGGCGCTTTGTTTGCCCCCCTTGGGCCCCATGCGTCATGGTGTGTTCTTGTTTGTTTTGTGCCTTGGTTATCTCTACTTAGCTCTTAGTTAGGAGGCTAACTTTAGGCAGGAAATGCCTCAAGGCCGTCGATATGAGGCAGTTGCATTTTTATATGATATTTAGCAGACGCTCTGGTCTAAGAGTTGTCACACGTGTGGAACTTTCCTGAGTCCGTGTCTGCTACTTCCCCTAGGCCGTGGGGTTTGCTCCGCTCGTCGCTGATTCTTCAGAGGTAAGACTAAGTGATTCATTATATTAATGACTATGAGCCTCGTGGCCAGCCTCATTAGGGGTGATACTTAGTTGGCTAGGGGTACGATTATTGCTTTAATATTACTATTGTAGCCCTAAGATGTATTGTTTGTTGTCATGGGGGATATTTACATGATAACATAACGGCAGGAGACGTCCTGTCCATTTGGTGGGGTTTTGCCGGGGGCTGACTTTCCCAGATAAGTCAGTCTCCTTTAAAAAGTTTGTTTTTTTCCTCCGGCAATCTTTCTGTGTATTGATGCCAGGGACTCGCCTCGCAGGTGAGAAAGGAACTTGCCAAATTACCCGGAGTAGTCTGCTATACCACTATTCCCGGCGGAAATGCTGATTCTCAAGGGAATCTCAGCCCAGCCGAGTGAACTCGCCCAAACCGATAAGCCTCACGCGGCATGACCAGACTTAGAAGCGCCCGGCGACACAGTCCAGTGAGATTATTATTCTATCCTTCAGGTCTTTTAGACGACGAGATAGATAGCTTGACAGGTTATGAAGGGCGTGACACTTTGTCACAGGTAAGCAGTTCAAAAAGACGATGATATCTTTAGCGGTTTTGTCGCAGACGAATACAGCGGAAGGTTAGAGTACCAGTGGCTACAGCTAATTTTCCGGCGTATTTGTGAGAGTAATGATGTGTGTACCTCTCGGTTTATCCTTATGAGCATTGATTCCTGGAAACCTAATTTTCCAGATCGCAGCACATCTGTAGCGACCCAGACCAGCAGGGAAAGGAGCCAATCCCGGCTTTTTTTTTTTTTAGCTCCATCATGCCTTACGTTGTCCTATGCGCTACTCCAACTTGCTCTCATATACCCGTTTTCGCACACAAACTTTGTATCAAGTGCGTAAAATGCCTTGATAGATCACGAGGCATTTGGGTATCTAAAAGGTGCGCCGTTTGTTCAGAACTTCGTTCAAATTAATTTGTGAAGAAAGATAAATCATGTCTTGTAGCACTCGAAGATTTTTTTTTTTTTTTAATGCCTATACGAAAGACATTGCCCATAAGGCCGTGCACTGTGACGATGAGGCGCTATGGGATCACTTAGTAATAAAGTCACCAGTGCTTAAATTTACGCCGGCTAAATCCACAAAATCTAAAGCTAAAACTGAGACTCTTGCAAAGGAGCTAGTGAGTAGTGATGAGAGCATCGATTCTAGCGAGGCAACCTCCCCCCCGGCCACCGCAAGAGGGGTCGTTCACCATCACCGAGTGACCGCTCAAGGTCCCGGTCAAGGACCCCCCTCAGGCAATCTAGACAATCTTCAGTAAATTCTTCTTCTAGATCTTAGAAGCAGCGCAATGATGATGAGGCAACATCTAGCCATAGAAAAGCAGAAAAGGGACATAAAAGTTCCTGCAAGGAGGAGGCGCAGCCGCGGCACCGGCCTACGCCGGAGCTGCGGCCACTTCCCTCCCCCTCCACATCCACGGCGCCTAATGTCCAATCTGGCAGCTCGGAGGCCGGGACAGAGGGGACTGAGTCAACTCCTAGGGAGGAATCTATAGAATCTGTAAGTGTTAATCAGGATGTACCCTTTGCTATACCGAAATTGAACCTACCTAGCAATGGGCCCCCAATAGTGTCACAACGAGTTTTAGCGGAACAGTATAGGGGTTATACATCAACCAGACATCAGGACCATATTAGTTCGCAAGAGGTACAGGAAGAGCCGGAAGTGATAGAACTAACTTCAGCTCAACCACAACAGACAGAGGAGGGTTCAAAAGTAGGATCAGAGTCTTCTAAAGAATCACAGAGTAAATATGTAACTACTGATGATTTAGAGTATATCTTGCATAATGTCATGCGCCAATACAATATTCCAAAGGCTCAGGATACCCCCATAGCTCCGCCGGGTGCTCCCCCGATAGGGTTGACTGTGCGGCCCGTAGAACCCCCCAGACTTGTCCATAAGAGATCACTCCCTCCAAGTAACGTAGTCCCACCGAACACCACGGCAAGTAGCACTGCAGTGCCCGCCTCCTTGTCTACCTCCAATGTTCATGTTATTACGGATGTTACTTCTCCCCCTCTAGACATAACCCCACATAGAAAAGGCCCTATTCCAATTTTATATAGGCCGGACTGCTCGTGAATTCCAGCTATTGCACGGAACCCGGGCGTAGCACAGCCTACAGTATCGGGGGAGATCCCAGTGCCTAGTGACTGGGTGATAGAAGTTAGCAGGAGTAAGAAGCTAAGGGCGAAAGATTCACAAGGGTGGGTATTAGATGTCACAATCAAAGCTATTCCAACTGTGTATTCTCCTGATTTTTTTCGTATACTCTTCTACTCCGGCATTACCTCCCACCTCATCTGCACAACTTTTTGCGGAATGGACTAAGTCGAACGGCATGAACGATGTTAAATCGCTTCAGGCTATTACGCCGGAGTTGGATACAACTCCAGCCCTAGACCAGTCTCATAACCCAGTTCTGCAGGTAGGACAGGTAGGTGTTGGCCCATGGGCGAACTGGGAGGCAGAAGCTCAACTATTTGCAACAACTATAACTTCAAAATCCTCCCACCAAATTCCCCAAGATACTCATTTATGGTTTTCCATGCCCATTAATAAAGCCGGAGGTGTGTCCCCAGCCCAATTTGATTTCTTGTGGCTCCCAAATTATCTCTCTAAGACTTACAGGAACCCTTCTCAACTCCACCTCCTGCACACTTAGACAGAGAATTTAAATTGCAAAATAAAGCTTACAGACTTTTTTCCCAATTCATGTTGAGCCGCCAAATAGCCCAGTCCCTCACGAGGACAATAGCCGCTATTTCTGACCAAACTGTATGGAAGGCCACTGAACTATCTAGAAGGCTTCTGTTACAGAATTCTATTCAATCTATGGGCGACATCCGGATAGCCTTGTTGGAGGCTGTCAGGGCACGCCAAGACTTAAGAGTGTATTTGGTGAAGAAGTTACCGGAAGACATTGGTCGCCGGGTAACTCTTTCCCCAGTGTTGACTCCTTCTCTACTCAGCCTTGACACATGGTCGGCAGTTTACAATATGGTTGAAGCCATGCAGTCGGTTCTCACCCAAGCTAAGAAGGAGAACTTTAAAATACCGTATCCTAAGCCTAAAGGCGGAGGTAAGTCACATCCTTCTGGTGCTAAGCAGCCCTTTCAGGGCCCCACATCTCCCCCAGCACAAGGAGGGACCCAACACAGACCTAAACAGGGTAAGCACTCAGGTAAGTGGCATATAAGAATAGGCCACAACGTAAGTCAGGACAAGGAACAGCTCCAACCAAAGCCATCCAACCGTCCACAGCTACCCCACCACCAGCAAAAAACTAGACAGTCACACTCTCTCTCTCCCAGGGCCTATCGCAGGCGAGTCGGATCCGAGGGTAGTGCCGCTAGACAGACCCAGTCAAATCACTGGGTCCGAGCGTGCCACAGGGCATGACCTAGAAATCTAAAACTACAATATGCAGTAGGTTGTAGTTGTAGCTTACCGATTAGACACCGCTTTCCAAAACATAGGCTAAAAGAATCATATAATGCACAGATCAGATGATTAATGAATGTGCATGTGCATCCTGTTGTACATAAATAATGATATGACACATTAAATAAGCATTAGCTTAAAATCAAATGTATTTGCATCCATTGATACAAGACTGTTCAGTATTACTACTGTACCACAATATTTACGGACACTGTTAATCAAAATTTAATTCAATATATCAGCGAGTAGCTAAAATTAAAATATATTGTTTCTCTCGTGAGTTATGTACAACAGCGTCAGTATGCAATATCATAGGAACGATAAGATATTACTAGATAGTAAATAATATAACAAATATAGTCATTATAATTGATTATTTATGATTATGACTTTTTACTCATAATTCATGACTCATGAGCTATGTAACGACACTTCTGTCGAATAGAATAATTCGTTATTGAGTTAGAAAACTTAGATAGGCATAGGCAGTAGAACAAAATCAATAAGCTTAACCCCTTCAGCACCAATATGCCGCTTACTTCTGATGTAGCATCATGTAGGCTAAAGTTAGATGTTATGTAATTTAAGAAGGGCCTATGTTGTTTAGAGGGTTTAGGCTATTCAAAACATCTTTCTACAATCTGTCAATCGCCCTGCAACACTCAACACACACACGCAAATATAAGTATATAGCCATAAATAAATATAAATACTGTATAAACCTAAATAGATGCCTCAACAATCTATGGTAACATTTTGAAAATATAAATTTCGTAGTTTTTCTGTAGCGAATTGCTCAAGTCGGTGCTAGGCTCACGACACTTAATATAAAAAAAAAAACCGCACAAGTCAATCAGGAGTCACGACTAGAATTATGAACGTACGAGTCGTCAGTCAATTACTCAATAATAATGTATGGTGGGACACAGTGACACTATCTAAAGCGCTAGAAGAAAAGAAAAACGTGGATGTCATTTACACCGATTTTGCTAAGGCATTTGATAAATGTGACCATGGTATAATAGCCCACAAACTGAAAGCAAAAGGTATAACTGGGAAAATCGGACGGTGGATATACAATTTCCTCGTAAACCGAAAACAATCAGTAACAGTAAACCAAGTCACTTCTGAGCCTTCGGATGTCAAAAGCTCAGTGCCCCAAAGAACAGTGCTAGCGCCCCTTCTGTTCCTCATACTAATTTGCGACATAGATACCAACACCAGACACAGTACGGTGTCGTCTTTTGCTGATGACACAAAATTAAGCAAGATAGTAAACACACAAGAGGACACGGGCCGACTGCAGGAAGACATGAATGTAGTGTTCCAGTGGACCAGGGAAAACAACATGCAATTCAATGAGGAAAAAATTCCAATTAATACGGTACGGAGATAATAATGGTGTTAAAGAAATTTCAAATTACTTAACAGAATCTAACCACAGAATAGAACGGAAAGACAGTGTGAAAGACCTTGGGGTATTAATGTCTGAAAATATGGGTTTCAAAGTACATAACCAGGTCAAAGTGGCGGCTGCGAAACGTCTAACGGGTTGGATTCTGCGTACTTTTAAAACACGCGGTGAATTGCCTATGATAACGCTCTTTAAATCTCTAGTGCTACCGCGGCTTGAATACTGTAGCGTATTAACATCCCCATACAAAGCAGGTGAAATAAATGACGTAGAGAGTGTACAAAGAAATTTCACTTCACATATAAGTTCGATAAAACATCTACACTATTGGGAGCGTTTAAGAGCACTGAATCTGTACTCACTGGAACGTAGAAGAGAACGTTACCTAATAATATACACTTGGAAAATCGTAGAGGGTTTAGTACCAAACCTACATACTCCGATAGTCATGAAATTCAGTGATAGGAGAGGCTGGGAATGCGAAATCCCCCGGATGAATAACAGGGGTGCTATGGGCTCTCTGCGAGAGGGCTGGTTATCACACAGAGGCCCACGTCTCTTCAACAAACTCCCACGGCGAGTAAGAGACATGAGGGACATCTCGTTAGACAACTTCAAGAGAGCCCTAGATGTCGAGCTGCAAAAAGTGCCAGACGAACCCATCCTCGCAAGGGAGCGAGCTGTCGCTTCAATCAGTCCACTGCAGCAAATCACCACCCATAACGAGGGGTGTCGCGCGCCTTGGTGCCGCTAGAGGAGCGGCGAACACATCCGAAGGTATCCAAAGGTAAGGTATCTATTACACATGGTCTGCTGCTGGGTCAACCTCAGGTGCCACACGTAAACACGATGCGACGTTCGTGTCCTAACATTACTCATGAGACGTGTCTTGTCTACAGTGTATATGTGAAAGTGACGTGATATAGTTAGTGTAATATTGACTGTTGCAATATTGCAATTACATACTCACATACACATGTGTAATTTTAGGGTTTGCAAAAGTTTTTGACCAATAAACTATATATTATTTTTCCCAACGAATGCACATTATCGTTATCGGACTTACAGTTAGCGGCAGTAAATTTATCGGAAGTTAATCGGTCCACTAACGATTTTCAAAGTTAGCTTAAAAGCTAACCAGCTAAGGAACAATTTAGCTTCGCTATTAGCTGTTAGCTGATTAGCGGAAAACGTGCCCACCACTGCAAAATAGTCAACATGGCTTTAGATAAAATAAGTCATGCCCAACAAATTTGATTGAATTCTATAATAAACTATTCACATATAACGATATGACAAAATCACCAGATATAATTTTCTTGGTCTTTCAAAAAGCTTTCGACAAGGTGCCACATCGGAAACTAATGGCTAAGCTAGAGAGTATAGGCATCAAAGGTAAAATTTATTCTTGGATACAAAATTGTCTTACAGACAGAAGACAGAGAGTGGTGATGAATGGAGTGGAATCCGAGAAGGTGACTGTCACTAGTGGAGTTCCGCAGGGTTCGGTCCTTGGCCCGGTCCTGTTTCTCATTTACATTAACGATATCGATGTAGGGATAAACAACACCATCTCCAAACGATGATACAAAGATAGGGAATGCAGTCCTGACCGAAGAAGATATAAATGCGCTGCAGTCTGGTTTAAGCAAGATATCAGAGTGGTCTGAAAATGGCAGATGCACTTCAATATCGATAAATGTCAGGTGCTGCAGGTTGGTAGCAGAAATAAAAAATACAAATACAAAATGAGTGGCTAACAAATACAAATTACAACGCTAGTGAAAGACCTAGGGGTACTAATATCTGAAAACCTAAAAACTTCCTACCAATGTATAGCAGCTGCAAATAAGGCAAACAGAGCATTGGGCTTTATTTAACGAAAATTTACATATACACATGAGAACGAAATAGTGCCACTGTTCAAAAGAATGGTGAGGCCCCACCTTGAATATGGTGAGCAGTTCTGGTCACCTTATATGAACAAGGATATTGTAAGACTCTAGTCAGTGCAGCGTAGAGCGACGAAGATGATACTCTCATCAAGAAATAAACCATATGAAGAAAAACTTAAAAACGATTGAATCTGTTCTCATTAAAAAAGAGGAGGTTGAGGGGTCATCTTATTGAGTGCTTTAAGATACTGAAAGGCTTCGACAAAGTCAATAGAAATGCGCTATTCATATTCAACAATAATACTCAAACTCGTGGAAATGGAATTAAATTAAAAACAAAATGGCAAACCTAGATGTCACAAAGAGTTGTTTTCACCTACAGTGTGGTGACAGAATGGAATAAACTACCAGCAATAGTTAGGCCAGAGGATGAATCCTCAAAAAGGGCCTAGAAATCAATTTTCGTGGTCTCCATCTGGTAAAAAAAAATTGTATGTGTAGAATTATAGTGAACATCATGGAGAAGTCAAATTTACTTGTTACCAAAGTTGAATTCAGCCAGTTTAACCAATATTAACCCCTTTTGTACCACATCGGAAAATCTTGATAATCTGTTTTCATAAGGGTAACAAGGAAAATAATAATCTTTAGATGCTCAATTGGGGTGCAAAATAGTGTATTCACCACTTAAATATACTCTCAGGTTGACTAAACAGGGTAACATACAGAAATATAGAAAACATATACACTGAAGGGTCGAAGAAGGGTCCGAAATTCGGTTATCATAAAATCACACAAATACTTTTTTATAATCCAGGTAACTTTCAATGTCACTGTCTTCCTGCAGCTCATTGTTCTTTGGAAAAAGGTCAGTATAATGGACATTGGAACAATCATTACACATACACAAATCTGTACACTTCAAACTGTTCTTCCAACATGAACAACTGCTCTTAACCCATTGAGTTTTTTGGCAATTGCACTTTACCAATTTCAGAACAGCTTTTGGTGCACAAGGCAACTGCATCCACTTGACCTGTTGTAGTCCATCTTTCAGTACCCAACCACAGCCATCTGGGCATAGAATGACAGGAAACTGCTCCAGACAATGCCGGTGGATAGCTGTCTGGTAGTTTGCTCTGTATAAGTGCAGCTTGAGCGAGTCCTGATTTGGGGGGAGTGAGTCCTCCAATTGTCTGCCCATCTGAACATAGCTGCTTGGGCAGTATTCAACTCCTTCAGATATCCTTTTTCATACAGCTTACAGATGAACTCCTCAGTCAATGGGAGGAGATATTGTGGTGAATTTAAGGATTGCCCTATAGTACTGAAGAGGTCAACACATTTTGATTCACTGTCTTCCAACATGAGTGCAGCAGGCTTTTTCTTCCCCATTCAATGGAGGTCACTCACAGCCAGTGAAGTTATGAAAGCCAATGAATGCACTAGCTTTAGTTGAACCAAAAAGTGCCAATTCATAGCTGAAACATCCAGGGTCCTTCGTTGATCTCCTCTGCCAGTCTCAAACAGATCATTCGCAGTCATCTCATGACACTTTGACATGGCAATGAGCAACACATCTGTGTTAGGAGACTGGATGACCAAAGTAGAACAGAATTGTGTGGCATATCCACAGTGCAGTAGAATACGGGTGTCGGCCTTTTCATGGGAACAGAACAATTCAGGGACAGGGGCAACCTTTGGCTAACCCCCAGTACATAGTATGAAGTGACATTCTGCATCGTGACCTATGATCAATAGGCAGTCTTAACTTTCTATGTGCATTCTTGTAAAAAAACATATGCTTGATATACCTCCTAGTGATCATTTGCTTGAAGTTTTTTCGAGCCAAAGGTGGATGTTCTGTCTATGTATGCAAAAATCTTGCTTTCTCTCGTGTTCCCAACTTAGATTCTTCTGAATTCTCAACTCTCTGGCTAAAACTTTCTTGTCACTCTCTAACTAATTATTTCTGCGCTGTCTATCTCTCCCTTAATTCTTCTGACTCTCCAAAATTCTTTGACTATCTAACTTCTAAAGTGGAACACATTCTATCCATCTCTCCTTTCGCAGAAATCTCCATCATAGGAGATTTCAATGTTCACCACCACCAATGGCTCTCCTCTGTTTCCACTGACCAACCTGGTGAAAAAGCCTACATCTTAAACGACCTAAAGCAGTTAGTCCAGCAACCTACCCGTATCCTGGATTGCTTCGGAGATCGGCCCAACATTCTTGAATTATTTCTAACCTCTAACCCTTCTGCTTTTACTGTAAATCTTTTGGGCTCCTCCGTGACGCATTACCGAGGTAGTCCTCTCGGGAATGGAAGCATACATTCCATTTTCTTTCTCTCAGTCTAATGCAAAAAATCTTGGTTTACTCACTCTTGTTCTACTGCTGTCCGCAACAAGGAGGAAGCATTCAAACGGTACCGATGCCTTAAAATTCAAGAATCTCATTCTTCCTATGTTTCTGCCCGGAATCAAGCCAAATCTGTTCTTCAACTTGCCAAACACTCTTTCATTAATAATAAATGCATGGAACTATCCAACTCTAGCTCTTCTCAAGCTTTCTGGCATCTAGCCAAAAGCCTCTCCAACAACTTTTCTTCCTCGTCTTTCCCTCCCTTTTTCCACTCTGCTGGCACAACCATCACTTCTTCCTCTGACAAAGCTGAACTATTCGTTCAAGCTTTTGCTAGAAACTCCGCCTTGGATGATTCCGGTGCTATTCCTCCCTCTCCACCCCCCTCTCTCCTAATATCCTGATCTCCTCTAAATATGCAATTATATTTTCTACCCTCTCTGGGCTTAATACTAAGAAGGTGTACGGTCCGGACGGTGTTCCACCTGTTTTACTCAAAAACTGTGCTTCCGTGCTGACTCCCTGCCTAGGCAAACTCTTTTGTCTCTGTCTCTCCTCTAACGTCTTTCCTTCTTGCTGGAAGTTTGCTCTCATTCAACCTGTCCCAAAGAAGGGTGACCGCTCTCAACCCTCCAACTATCGTCCAATTGCTCTCATCTCTTGTATCTATAAAGTTTTTTAGACTATTCTTGCTTACAAATTTCTTAAACATTTCTCTTCTCATAATTTACTCTCAGATCGTCAGAATGGCTTCCTTAACACTTTCGCGTGCCTGGCCTACCCTCTCCCGCCTACCTAGGAAGTGAGCCGCGCTCTCCACCTCCCACCTACCCAGTACTAAGCCGCGCGGTTTAGTAAAGCGCTCGTTGGGAAGCGAATCACGAAAATAACATCATCGGCACGTCTACGGTCGAGAATCGGATGACAGAAATAACGTCATCGGCACGCCAAAGTGTTAAAGGTCGCTCTACTGGCGATCTTCTTTCATATTTTACTAACTATTGGTCATCCTCCTTTCGGGACTTTGGTGAGACCTTTTCTATTGCACTAGACATATTTAAGGCCTTCACTAGAGTCTGGCACAAATCTTTAATTTCTAAACTACCCTACTTTGGTTTCTATCCCTCCATCTGTGCCTTTGTCTCTGATTTCCTTTCCGGCCGTTCCATAGCTGCGGTTGTGGACGGCCATCGCTCACTTCCTCATCCTATCAACTCCGGTGTTCCTCAGGGCTCTGTCCTATCTCCTATTCTCTTTCTAATTTTCATAAATGATCTTCTCAACTGTACCTCCAGTTCCATCCATCCATACGCAGACGACCCTATCGTACACTACTCGATTAGTTTTCCTGAATGCCCCAGCCAGCAATCCCTCAAAGACAAACGTAATGAAGCCATGCAACACTTATCTTCTGATCTAACTACTATTTCCATTTGGGGCAGAGAAAACCTTGTTACCTTTAATGCTTCCAAAACCCAATTTCTTCATCTTACTACCCATTTAGAACTCCCAGAGGACTGTCCCTTACATTTCAACAATACAAAAATCAATCCTTCATCTTCGCTCAATATTGTCGGTGTCTCTTTTTCTTCTGCTCACACTTGGAAGGACCATATTATCAGTCTTGCTAAGGCAGCCTCCCAGAAGCTGGGTGTGCTCAACCGCCTCAAGGGGTTCTTTACCCCTGCACAGCTTCTTGGTCTGTACAGGGGCACAGTGCGTCCTTGTATTGAGTATTGTTCACATGTGTGGGGAGGATCCTCTCACACTGCACTCCTAGACAAAGTAGAAAGGAAGTCCTTTTATATCATTAACTCACCAACTCTCTGCAATCTCTCTCTCTTCGCCGCAGTTTTGCATCTCTCTCACTATGCTATCGCTACTATAATAATCAATGTTCCTCAGAGCTTTCCCAGTGTATACCACTTCCTCTACGTAGGGTACGTAGTACCCGTCTTGCAACACAATCCCACCCCTATTCTGTGCAACTCTCCAACCCATGAGTGAAACGTTATTCTTAGACTTTGTTCTATTCAACTGCTGAGCTCTGGCACTCTGTCCCAGAATCAGTCTTTCCCTCTTCCTATGACTTAAATTGCTTCAAACTCTGTGTGTCCAGGCATTTTGGCTCGAACGTCTCTTGATTTTGGCCCTGTCTCTCTTTCAACTCTGGGGTAGGCACTACATGCAGTTCTGCGTTTTGTCTCAATCACTCACATAGAAATATATATATATATATATATATATATATATATATATATATATATATATATATATATATATGTATATATATATATATATATTATTGTATTTTTGATGAATCAATACACCCTCGAGTTTAGTCAATACAAATTTAAATTGTCACCTGTTAAGTGGCTCAGATGCCATTTCCTTCTTCTTTCAACTGAGCTGAAACCATTCTCTGGCACAGGTGACAAGCTTTCCCAAACTAATTTCCGTAAAATGCTTTTTTTTCTCCTTAGTGTCCACATATGCATAGCACACACTGCCATGTTTATTCACTGAGAGTTATTCAAACCTGAAACATTTAAATGGTAATTTACACTAAACTGGCAACATTTGGCAAATGGTAACAAGTGCACTTTGTTTTGAACCATATAAAGCCCATTTACACAAATGTTCAATTACTTACCAAGTGGAGACCACGAAAGTGAAAGATAAGTGATCCTGTCCCTTGGTCTAAGTGGTGCAGAGCGACACAATTAACGCTTTCAAGGGAAGGCTTGACCTCTATCTAGAGGGGGCTGGGGTGATGTGAAACAAAAAAAAGTAGTTTGTAAGGCCAGACTGCCTAGTAGGGACCTCGGGGTCTGTGTATCTATGTAACTCTCTCTCTCTTCGTTCAAATGTTTATACTACCTCGCCTCTCATCCCGATTTTTTTTTTTTTTTTTTAAGCCTTTTTCCAATTACAGTTTCTAGTTCAGGGGTCGCACTTTTATTCGCCGCTCCGGCATTTATTCTTGGGCTTTATTGTATTTTATTGACGTCGCTTCTCTTACATGTGGAATCCGATTACGCCATCAGACAGTGCGCTAGGACCATACGGCTTGGAAAGTGTAGATAGCAGAGGAGGGGTGTTAAATATAGAGGAATCTGTTGAATGGCTTTGGTATGTGTATTATTAGTCTGTATACGTCATCGAGGTGTCCCCCGACTGCGTGCGGAGATGATATACAGTACATGCTAGGAAGTAATACCACACCCACTAAATGATCTCCTTGGCTGGGATCGAACCCAGGTCAAGCAAATTCACACGTGAGCGTGCTCGCCACTCGACCGCTGTGGGCCTTCTCATCGTTTTCATTTTATTTGACCTTTTTTTTCTGGGAAGAACTTTATTTCTATCACATACTTCTATCTCCAATTATTTTTTGCTGTTTGTTCTACAGGTGGGATTGGCGATTTGTTTTTATTTATTTAAAAACATTGTTGGGGGTTAATATATTTAGAGTAGAAAGACGGCCGGGCAATCAGCGCGCTCCTTTTGGCCGAGCCTTGTGGCCAGATAGTGTGGACATTCCAGGCATGAGTTCCACCTTCTGCAACCCTCCTCGCTCTGCCAATCAAAAGGCTCCCTCGCCCTCTCCACAGGCCGTTCCTTCTCAGTGCAATATGTCCAATAATTCCGTGCCAGCCCTAGACTCCCGTAAGCCATGAAAGGACAATTGTAATCGACTTCCGGGGACATATTATGAAGAGAAAGGAGGGGAGGAGACAAAGTTGAATGTGCAGCTAGCGCGTGCCAGGCAGCAGCTAGCCACGCGTGCGAGCCGGCCAATCACAGCGCCCCAAGGCTTATCTCGTGCCGGGCGGCAGGCCTATATAAGGGAGGGGGAGCGGAGCTCCTAGGTCACTCAAGCAATGGGCACCACTGGGACAACTAGCCCCAGCCCAGCCTCTCTCTCTGCCCCGGGCACCAAAGGAAACTTGGCTTACCCTAACACAGCCTTCCAGCCCACCTCAACCGTTCCCGTTCGTACTCCTTTGGGCCTGGCCTCACTCTCACCTACGAGGAGAATACACCACCAGTATCCCTCTGCCTGTCGTCACATTGCTGGCTTGCACACCCGCAGTCAAAAAATTGAAGAGGGGCGACAGGAAGTAGATGGGAGTGAGTGTTTCCAGGACCACTACTGGCCAGCCCTGAGGTGGTGAATGATCCAGTGTGACAGCAAGCAGCTTTAAACTATTTTTATTAAGGATCCATGTTGGGCCCGCAGGGAATAAGAAGAAAGAGAGAGACGATGTTGACCATTCCAGTGGTTACCATTAAATAATTAATGTGTTCTTCTTGGAACAGACAAAAGAGAAATAGACTTGACTTACGAAACAATATAAAGATGATGATGTGTTATTAATTAGTTATTTTTGTTAGCAGCGGCACCAGCCGAAGAGTTATTATATAGGATCTGATAGGAGAGATTAAAGATTAAAAGAGTAAAAGTAAAGAGGGGAGGGAAATAATACTTGTGTTAATAAATGAGGCAACCAGTAAGTTAAAGAGAGAAACAGTTGTTTAGTTGCCAAATAGATTAAAGATTAAAAGAGTAAAAGTAAAGAGGGGAGGGAAAGAATACTTGTGTTAATAAATGAGGCAACCAGTATGTTAAAGAAGGAAGCAGTTGTTTAGTTGCCTAATAAATTAGCTATAGCTAGAGAAGGACACTAGTCCATATGAATCATTCATTAAGTTGTGTAAAAAAAGGAAACTGTGAAGAAGGACACTAGTCCAATGTGAGTTGCGTTATTATTAAGTCTAAAAGAGTTATTCCGTGTATGCGTCTGAGGCACGGTTCATCTTTTGTTAGTACGATAATTGATTAAGGTGGAAGGTAACCTAGCGTGTTGGTAACAGGGTTACTTGAGGGTAAATTCAGAAGGAGTAATTGAGATCAAGATTGTAAACCCATATGGTGGAGTAACTGGGTGACGGAACCAAATAGAAGGACACTAGTCCAAGAATTAAATTATATGTTATGTTATGGAGGAAATTGAACTAATAGTCTTATTCATGGCTAGTCCGTCGGTTTAGCGGCGATAGGGAATAAGCCTAAAGTAGAATCTTTGAATTAGTAAGGACGTCTCTGTGCGTTAAGATATTATGTACGTATGCGGGAATACGTGTAACGGATAAAGAGTTAAGGAGGGATCCCTCACACTTGAAAGACTGATAATTTGTGTTTCAAATTATCTGTGACCTAAGAAAGAAGCTCATTATTTAATTGTAATTGTATTTACATCACATGTTTTTTTCTTGCCAGAAAAATAAAAGACTTTCTTTCATGGGTATCTGATTTTCATCAAATTCGGAGACATAAATATCATATTGCTAAGGTGAATCAATTATTATTTTTATACTAGGGATATGAATACAAAAACAAATGTACATTAGAATGATTTAGGCACCCTGAGTAGTCACCAAGCCCCAAAATACCGAAAATGCACTATACGCGATCCTCGGATTTCCACTCTAAGTTCACATATTCAACGCATGATAACTACCACTAAGCTACCAGTCCGCAATGGTTATCATACCAAACTGTGAAGTAAAGATGTCTAGCAAGTCAAAAATCACAACTAGAATTTGCCCACCCAAATGATACCCGTGGGTGCATTTTCGGGTCTTGGCTCATGGACTAATATACAGTTTTCGTGTTTATATTAGTATTTGTAGTGAAAATGTATGCTTACGTATATGTTTTCACACACGCACACACACACACACACAAGTGAGGTTGAGTGAGGGCAAATAAGTTGGGGTGAGGGCAAGTGAGGTTGGGTGAGGGCAAGTGAGGTTGAGTGCGAACAAGTTAGGTTTGATTAGGGCAAGTGAGGTTGGGTGAGGGCAATGGAGGTTGGGTGAGGGAAAGGGAGGTTGGTTGAGGGCAAGTGAGGTTGGGTGAGGTCAAGTGAGGTTGGGTGAGGGCAAGTGAGGACAAGTGAGGTTGGGTGAGAACAAGTGTGGTTGGGTGAGGGCAAGTGAGGTTGGGTGAGGACAAATTAGGTTGGTTCAGGGCAAGTGAAGTTGGGTAAAGGCAAGTGAGGTTGGGTGAAGGCAAGTGAGGTTGGGTGAGGGCAAGTGAGGTTGGGTGAGGGCAAGTGAGGTTGGGTGAGGGCAAGTGGGATCAGGTTTGGTGAGTTTGGGTTGACTGAGGTTGGGTCAGGTTATGTTTGAAGGGGTAGCAATAGGCGGGGCTTGGGTTGGGTTTAGTCACTTGAGCGTTTTCATCGACAATATGTTTAGCAATTCTGGTCTGCTAGCATGAGAAAACAAAAATCGAAGTTGTTGTCCTAATGGAGTTACCGAACAAAGTTTGCTGGAAAACTTAGTGAGTCCGTCTTTAAAGAACAAAAAACTATATATGCAAAGATTATACGTGTGAAATAAACACATTACAATATAAATACTCTGGAGAAACTAGTAGCAAACCCAAGGAAAATCCAATTCTAAACTGAAACAGCTCGGAAATGAACTTGAGGATGAGAGTGGAGAATTAAGTTTGTACAGAGTTGAAAACAAACCAGAGATAGTATAATAGGTTTCACAGTATGTCAGTGTATCACAAAGAAAAGAAAAGCAACAATAATTATTTTATCATCAATATTATAGTCCATTCATTAATTTATAAGTAGGCCTGATATCTTGGCTACTAACCTCGGTAACTCAAAACGGGCTAGAGCAAATGGGCTATACATTTCTACACCTATTCCCTGCCTTCTATCTATATGCTCAGGCCCAATCCCCATTTTTTCTATTTTTGTTGTAATTTTCTATTTTATTATATTTTATTTTTATTTTTTCTTGGGGGTGGCCGACTCAAGACAGAGCAAGAACAGGAAAACACAAAACAACATAAAACAACGAACACACAAAACCTAAATGGTAAAAAGTTTAGCTCAATTATTATAATCATTTTTGTTTAAGTTATCGAGGTTAGTGGTCAAGATTTTTGGCCTAATTATTATGAAGAGAAATACTACAGTTTGGTATAATGATGAACTGCCACATAAAGGGACGGAAGTCCAACAGGTGTGGTGGTCATGAGCTGCCTACAAACTATAGCTGGCGTCACACACCCAGTTTATCGGGTACATGTATCGGAGCCCTGTTTGGCATGTCGGGCTCATTCATGTACAGGATAGTGTGTACATTATGTTTGAGGAGTGTGATCGATTGTGTTGATTGGCATGGTGTCTGCTGTAGTTCGATAGATACATTGATAGCTGATAATATATACAGTTATATATATATATATATATATACAGTATATATATATATATATATATATATATATTTATAAATATACCGTATATATATATATATATATATATAATATATATATATATATTATATATTCAACAAAGAGAGGGAGAGACAGGGAGAGAATGAGCGAGTAAATCTGGTGGTGTGGCTGTCTAGTTCGAGTGTGGTGTTCATTAATGTGTGGTGCCTGGACACATACATACACACACACACACACACACACACACACATACATACATGCATGCATAAATACATACATACACACACACACACATGGCATTTCATGGTAATACATATTGCGTGAGGGAGGGCCGATCGTGGGATGCGGAAGTGGAAGGGATAGAGATGTGGGCTAAATAACACAAAATGAGAGTGTAAGCTGGTTGTGGGAGTGTCGGTAATGTTGGGTTATTTAACGGGAAGGTGTGGGTTGTGTAGGGTAATTTGATAGGAAGGTGTGGGTTGTGTGGGTAATTTAACGGGAAGGTGGGGAGTTGTGTGGTTGGGATGGTGGTAGTTGTGGGAGTGTGGGTAATGTAGGGATTTTTGACGTGAAGAGGGGGGGGGGGGGGGAGGTTGTAGTTGTGTGAATGCAGGTAATGTAGGGATGTTTGATGGGAAGGGGGACAGACCGGCGGGGGGGGGGGGGGGGGGGGGGGTGGGGGGTGGGGGGGGGGCAATTGTGGAAGAGGAAACATGAGGAAAGAGGACGGGGGGATTAATGTAAAGAGGAATAATGAAATAATAGTAGCATGTAGGGGAGGTGTGGTGGAGTGGTCTTGCCACTGGCCTGGTAATCCAAAGGTCCCGGGTTCAAATCCCGATGTATCAATGGGAAGATATTATTGGGATGGAATTTGTGCTGTACCTAGTATCAGTGCATTACCACAAGCCCACCGAAACGTTAATAAAATACCCTCATTGTTCCCTGATTAAATAGCAGTGTATGAATATTCCCATATTAAAAATATACTATAGGGGTGCAATGCCTGGTGAGTTATCTGCTCAACAGGTGGCGTTGTGTGTGTGTAAGTGTGAGAGTCCGAGTGTAGGGGGTGAGACAGTGAAGCACGGGAACGAGATGGCTTCAGAGATGGGGTCGTTTCGAGCCATGAGTGAGCACCGTGCCTCATGTGAAGGCAAGATGGCAGGTGCTCGTTGTACTCTACGTGCTTCACATGTCTCACTCCCTAGACTGGAACAAGACCTCACGGGCTTCACTGTTCATTGTAAAGCGGTGAATGTTAAGGCTCTCAGCCTATGCCCGAGTAAGTTGGAATATAGAAAAAAAAAAAAAAAAAAAAAAAAAATGTGGCTGTCTGGTTGTGGTGTTAGAGCTGATAGGGGGCCTGGTGGTTGTCCCTGTAACTCTTCATCCACACACAGACACACAGAGAGATTCAGACTAATGCATATATGAAGATGTGGTGGTAGGGTGTGTGTGTGTGTGTGTAGGGGGGGAGGGGATTATGTGGAGGGTATGTGGTGGTATGGTGTGTGGGGGGGGGGGGGGGTATGTGGTGGTGAGAGAGTATACGAGGATGTGAGGGTATTGTAGTACAAAGCAAACCAAGCAACAACAGGTATACTGACCCTTCTAGGCTGCTTGTCCTCCAAAACACTGAGGATCAAGTGTCCAAACAGTGGTTTAGATTGGGTAAGGGAACATTGGAAAGGGAACTACTTCCCTGGAAGTCGGTGGCAGGATTAGGAAGTTATTAGGGGACAGATGGGTTAGTAAATGAGGGGGGGATAAAATAAAGTTATTCATTTACAAACGCAGGCAGTCGCGGGTTTGATGCGAGATATTTGTATAGGCGAAGTTTAAATGAATCAACGGTGCTGCAGTCTATATAGCGTCTCGTCTCGGGGAAGCCTATTCCACAAGTTGACAACTCCATTGAAGAAGAAATTCTTAGATTCGTGTGAGTTAAAAGATTTACCAATAATTTTGCAAACGTTTCCATGCGTGTAATTAGATTGGTCGATAGTGAAGTATTTACTACAGTTCATATTGTCGATGCCTTTGATGATTTTGAACACTTGAATTAAGTCGCCTCTTAATCTGCGCTGGGTTAAAGGAAGTAGATTTAATTCTCTAAGACGCTCCTCGTATAGTTTGTTGTTTAGGCTAGGTATCATTTTGGTAATTTAAGTTGAATTTGTTCTAGCTTGTCTATATCTATTTGGTAATAAGGGCACCAGGATTGAACGTAGTATTCCAGAAGAGGGCGGACTAAGGAATTGTAAAGGGTTAGGATAACGTCTTTGGATTTATGCTCAAATTACCTGCCTTTAAAGCCAACTATTTTGTTTGCCTTATTAAGGTGAGGTTTTTAGTTTGTTCCATTGACCTCCATCAAGCTTAAAATTACACCCCCTAGACCTCCTTTCAAGATAAATTTGTACATTTTTCGGTAGAAAAATGTCCTGGCCGAAGGCCGATTCCTCTTAAATAACAGGCTCGCTATCGCTCGCCAGGAAAAAATCGACACCTAAATGGCACGAAAGGTCGTAACATTGACAGAAATGGGGCGAAAATTCTTCAAATCGCCAAACTAATGGGGCGAACGTCTTAAAATCTCAAGTGCAATGGGGCTAAACATGAGGGAGAAAGGGGTAAAGAAAAAAATCCCTCAAGTGGAAATCTCCCCTTAACAACTTCTGAACATTGTTGACTCGGTTTTAGGTTACTCGATATTGTTACTCCCAGATCGGTTTCTCTGTTTACATTCTTAAGCTGAGTGCCATTCATCGAATAGTTTGCTTTCTCATTTTGGTATCCGGTATGTAGTACTTTACCTTTATCCGCATTGAAACTCATTTGCCAAGTTTGGGCCCAACATGACAACTTATTTAGATTGTGTTGCATATCGTCAACTTGTTCTTTTGAGAGTACGCTATTTGCAATTTTTGTATCGTCAGGAAATTTTGAGATTGTACAGGTGAGACCCTCATCTATGTCGTTGATGTCAATTAGAAAGAGAATTGGTCCTAGTGCCGATCCCTGGGGTACCCCGCTACTTACATTGGTCCAATTAGATGCCTTACCGTATATGACTACTCTTTGCTTTCTGTTGCTGAGCCAATTTGCTATCCATTTCAACACACTGTCTTGTATTCCATGCGCTTTTAGTTTTAGAAGTAAACGTTTGTGGGGAACTTTGTCAAAGGCCTTTTGAAAATCAAGGTATATAATATCTACAGCTTTACTCTCATCGTAGAGGTTTAGGATATCGTGGAAGAAGTCTAAGAGGTTTGTTAAACAGGAGCGTTTTTTACGAAAGCCGTGTTGAGTATCTTTAAGTATGTTATTTTCCTCTAAGTGATTTACAAGGCTGTCTCTTATGAGTGTTTCTAGCATTTTACATACAACTGAGGTTAAGCTAATTGGACGATAGTTACTGGGTTGGGATTTGCTGCCTTTTTTTAATATCGGTGTTACGTTGGCTAGCTTCCACTGATCAGGCATAGTTCTAGAGTGCAAGGATTTATTGAAATGCAATGTCAGTGGTTTGGAGAGCTCATCCTTAGCTTCCTTTAAAACTCAAGTTGAGATTGTATCAGGTCCAGGCGTTTTATTTACCTTGAGTTTATCTAAACACTTCAATATTTTTCTCTCTGTAACGGTGATATTGCTTAGAACAGTGAATTATCAATCTGAATCGGCGATGGTGTAGGGATATCACTGAGGTCTTCTGTTGTAAAAACTGATGCAAAGAAGGTATTGAGGGCATTACTCATTTGTACTTCGTCTTTGGTGTATTCTCCATTTTCATCGACTAACGGTCCAACAGTTGAAGTAACTACTTTTTTCTTTCTGATATAACTATAGAATTTTTTCGGGTTTGGTTTACTTTGATTCGCAACATGTAACTCCAGGATCTTTTTACTTTGCTTAACCCTCTCCCCCCGGGCTTGCCTTCTAAATGACAGCACTCGGATCCGGGCGATCTGGCCGAAAAACGTCTTTAATAGGCTACCCGTATCTCTGTTATATTAACTGCTAGAGAATTCCCACACATCTCTAAACGTAGTGCTGTTTCTTATCTGTACACTGGCGTTAAGTAGAGCTCTCTAGGTCAACTGCTTCAGTTTTGATGACGATTTCCGTGGAGAGAGATTCGATGCGATGTTGACAATATCGGACCTTTGCAGACAATAATTTCGTCATAGCATGCAACAACAACATTGATCCGACGTCTCCTTCTTGATTTCGGAGGTGCGGTGTCGCAAAGACAGGCTTTGTTTACATGCGTTGGACGCACGGCTTTCAAAATATGCTTAACCCGGGAACTGCGGGAAGACTCTTAAGAGTTCCCCCGGCGGACTGCGGGAAGACTCTTTAGAGTCAGAGAAAAAAAAATAAACTTTAAACATCGAAAAAAAAAAAAAATTTCCTCCCCTCCTTCAGTTATCACCTATTTTCCCTGTTATTCCCTTATTCTGAGGTATATTTTCGTGCTAACATTAGCGAGTTGCAAGCAGGGCATTGTCGTCAGTGTTAGCAAGCGAGTGCAAGAGAAAGAGAGAGAATATCGATCGACTGTGTCTCAGTGGCCTTGGGGGAAATTGGCGGGAAAGCAGGTTGCCTCACCCATACATTATATAACTCGCGGCCAATATCTCCGATTTTGACCATCCAAACGCAGTTTTCACTCGTTTTATTGTTGTTTCAGGTTAATACCTTTATAATCAACCCATAATAGGCACGTATGGATAAGTATTAATGCTATTTATGGTAAAATGAATATTTTAGTGATGGAAACAGCTCAAATACGTCAGCACAGGGGGACGTTTCTAATTACCCCCATGCGCACTTCTTAGGTTAATAGGCTTTCAAGCTTACGGATTTTAAAATGACACCCAGGCTCCTGACCGTCTGCCGCGGTGTCATTTTAAAATGCTGCCCGGCCTGGAAGGGTTAATTAACTTTTTGGATTTGTGTCGAAGCTCTACAAATTTCACCCTTTCTTCATCATTTTGTGAGGATTTTAATCTCTCATTAGCAAACTTTTTACCAAGCAGACAGTTTGAAATATCTTTATTCCACCATTTGGGCTTATTATTATGGTCTGTATGCTTTATTTTCGATGGTATGCAGTCTTGCACTGCTTTTAGGTAAGTGATTTCGAATAATTCCTAAAGTCAAGGAAATGGGTGCAAGAATTGCTCACAAGGTGATACAAGCATGAAACTTCCCGGAAATGTTCACAAGGACCTACTTTACAATTTCAGAGCAGGAGCCACCGAGATTTCTGTATTGCATAGCAACGGTTGCTAGGCAAAGCATTTTCCTTATCAACCGGCAGCAACGATGCAGTTTCTGAACTACTATGAAGTGTTATGACTTTGTACTTTTATTTATTTTCCTATATTCACTCCTAAAATGGTTCAAAAGATGTATAAAAGCATATATATCTATATAATAGAGTGAATGTCAGCACACAACCAGGGCACACTGGTGACATCACTGCTGTGTAACTCAGCATGGGGTTCAGTGCCAGCTGATCTAGATATACTAGTACTTTAATAAGTACTACTATATCTAGATCAGTGTCCCAAATGCTATCTAACAGCCCCATATCCACTAACAACTAAACTGTAGTTTGTAGTTGGTAGATGTAGTTAGATAGCCGCGCCTGAATTGACAGGATGTGCCAGCGCGGGAGAGCCGAGCCAAGGGTAACGGGGCTTAAGAATTACCCGGAAGGTGTACAGATCGCACGGGACTTAAATGGCACTGGATGAACGATCGGGCTAGGTGTAGGGAAACTGAACCTAGTTGTATCCCATAAAGGAATGTGTGCAACAGATGTATTTGATAAAGGTGGTAAAAGGATAAACCCTCGGCCTTAATCATATTTTGTTTCCAGTTTCAGCAAGTTTGATATATTTGATCTGCGCACAGTGATAGTCAAGCCGTACTGAATATTCACAGAAATGGCCAGTGCCTCATCTTCATCTGTTCAAGCAACTGATTGGACTATCTGTGTTTTTTGTCAACTGGACACCAAAGAGTCTCTCATATCACCAACTGACAGAGGCTATGAAACCATAGTAGACAACATCACACAGTTTAGTAACCTTGACTCAATGCCAATCAAAATCAATCTGGCACGACTTGACCATGGGAATGGTATTCAATTAACATTGAAAGAACAGAATGCAAAGTGGCACAAATCTTGTTATCAGAAGTTTTCACATACCAAACTGGAACGCGCAAAACGAAAGCACAAGTCTGAGGAAGATGGGACTGCTTCAAAACGAATTTTCACACGTAGCACTAGCAGTGGTGGTGATACTACCTCAAGTGGAACAGTTGGCAGCAATTGTCCCAAATGCTTCTTTTGTTCCCAGCAGCAAACAAAGGAGAACCTCCGCGAAGTCTGTACATTTCAACTAGATTTTCGTGTGAGGAAATGCGCACATGATCTACAAGATGAAAATCTTCTTGCAAAATTAAGTGCAGGAGACCTTATTGCCCAGGAGGCAAAGTATCATGCAAACTGCCTTACAAACCTGTACAATAGAGCACGTGCAAAGGTATCACAGGATCAGGATGCCTCAGATGACCAGACATGTAAAGGAATTGCTTTGGCTCAGCTGATTTCCTACATTGAGGAGAAGAGGCAAGATGAGGATGTGAAGGTGTTCAGACTTGCAGATCTTGTGAAGCTCTACACTGACAGGCTAAATCAACTTGGAGTGGATGTTACTGCACGAGTAAACAGTAAGCATCTGAAAGACCGCATTCTCATGCATCTCCCAAGGATGAAAGCTTACAAAGAAGGATGAGATGTGTTCATGGCTTGTGAAGAAGATGTTGGCTCTATTCTCCGAGAAGGATACCAGACTGATCGAGACCCACTACGCACGTTGGATGTCCGTACATGTGCGTGACATGAGCAGTCTATCTCACACTCATCCAGATGTTGCCAAAGAATTTCAGCAAGGCAAGTTTGTTGTGGGAAAATCCCAGAGAAAATTCTCCCTCATTGCTGTCGATCACTGCCATGAACAAAACAATGGAGTAATGAAGGATGAAGGCGGAATCATCGGGCTTACCCAGGATGCAAACTCCCTCTTGAGATGGGCAGTGGCAGGACCAGAACTTGTCAGCGTAATTTCTGAGTTTGAAGCGACCATGGTAGGGAAACAACAAAGTTCTGGGCAAAGAAACCATCATGAACAAACCCGGTCAACCCAGAAGTTGTTTGCTGGACAGGTTCAGGTGGTAGTTAGTGTAATGGAGGACATGGGGAGCCAATTTGAGGAGGAAGGGCAGGACCTTCTCAAAGGACATCATGGATGAGCAGTCAGTCGAGTGTCTAACCACTCTCGCATCAAAGGGTCAGGAGCAGTATGCAACATTTGTGGAAGAGTGGCTCAGAACAAATACTAAGCCAATCACAGCAACAATTACCAGGAACAAGGTGGTACTGTTCAATGTCCAAGGCAAACGATCAAACAAATCAGGGGACAAAGTCAGTCTCCTCAAAAGTGAATCTTCGCTGTTTGCAAGTCTGTATGTTGCATGTCAGACAAGGAAAGGTGACTTGAACAATTTCTTCAATCATGAAAACCTCCCATTTCGTCCATCTCTGTCTGCCTATGGGCAGCTACGTCCAGGGAAGAAGTCTGATCTCATAGAATGTCTTGAAAAGAAAGTAGGGTCATCAAATGATGTGACACCAGAGACTGAAGTGCGAATCATGGATGGTGCGGCACTTGTTCACTTTCTTAGACCTGAGGGCTGCAAGACATTTGGAGACTATGCTGCCAAGGTCTTTCTTCCATACATAAACAATGCTCAAAGTCAGGCTCTGAGAGTGGATGTTGTCTGGGACCAGTACTTCGATAACAGCCTCAAGTCACAGACAAGAGAAAAACGTGTCACTGGTCCTATTCAGCGCAGACGAGTTGGGGCGTCTAGCCCAACACCAAAGAACTGGCAGCAGTTCCTTCGCTTGGCCAACAACAAGACAGACCTGTTTACATTCCTGAACAAGGAACTGCTGGAAAATGCATCAGGAGACCAGACTCTCATTGTTACTGATGGTGCCAATGTGCTATGCTTACCTACACGAGACACCAGCAACATTGCTCCCTGCAACCATGAGGAGGCAGACTCGAGGATCATGGTGCATGTCAGTGATGCTGTTATGCAGGGCTTCCACAAGATCCTTGTTCGAACTGTGGACACTGACGTGGTAGTATTGGCAGTGGCAGTCGTACAGCAGCTGGCTCAGAGACAGCAGATAGAACTCTGGATTGCCTTTGGTTGTGGAAAGGACTTTAGGTACATCCCAGCTCATGAAATATATGCTTCACTTGGCACAGAAAGATCCTTGGCACTGCCTGTGTTCCATGCTTATACAGGTTGTGATACCGTGTCCCATCTGGTCCAGGTGGGAAAGAAGACTGCATGGAGAGTGTGGGAGGCACATGATGAATTTACTGCGACATTCTATGAGCTGCACAATGCACCTGAACAAATTGGTGAAGCGACTGAGGCTTCTCTGGAGTACTTCACCATTCGACTCTATGACAGGACAGCAACTTCTCGTTCCATCAATGAAGTCAGAAAGAATCTGTTCATCCACAAAGGACGTCAGATATCATGTCTACCTCCAACCAAGGCTGCTCTACAGCAACACATGAAGAGGGCAGTACTACAAGGTGGGCACCACTGGGGCTGCACCACGGTGCCAGAACGACAGTTGCCCTCTCCAAGTGAGTGGGGATGGACTTGCCCAGAAAAGTTGAGGCCTCTGTGGTCTAACTTGCCCGAAGCCAGTGCAACCTGCCCAGAACTACTGAAGTGTTCTTGCCGAGGAGGATGCACAGACTGCAAATGTGTTGATGCGCATCTAAAATGCACAGCCTACTGCAAATGCAAAAGTGACTGTGACAACAGTGTCTGAAGCTTTAGGAGTGGCATTTTTATAGCCTGACTTGCCCTAAATTGGATTTTATGCCACATAATTCTTGTATATGATCTCCAAATGCAATGCTACATGTTTTTTAGAACAAGGAGTTGAGAAAAAACCATAGCACCTCACAGTTTTCCAGAAACTGCATTGTTGCTGCCGGTTGCTAAGGAAAATAATTTGCCTAGCAACCGTTGCTATGCAACACTGAAATCTCAGTGGCTCCTGCCCTGAAATTGTAAAATAGGTCTTTGTGAACTATTGTGGAAAGTTTTATGCTTGTATCACCTTTTGAGCAATTCTTGTCCTATTTAGTACCGATTGCCCTCACTACAAGATGTATTTATGTCGTCATTGTTAATTATAAAGCTCCAGTCAGCTTCTTTAACCCATAATTAGCGGCGAGCAACATAAGTCGAGTTAAATAAAGCTGGACTATGTGGCGGCGCTCGACATAACTCGAGTGGCAATTTCAGCACGTAATGTGGCTGAGAGAGAGAGACAAGTGGTGGCAGGAGACTAGCGAGCGTATGACTGCTCCAGACCACCGCGGCGAACCTACTGACACAAATCTCAGCTCCCTCCTCCCTCTCTCACTCGCTACATACTCAATTATGTACCGAAAGTACCGAATTACCTGCTTTTTGCACTCGCGTTGCACGGTTATTGCAAGAAAACTATCCATCATACAAGGATCGTTATGGTGTCATTCGAAAGCTCTGTTTATGCCCTTTCAGGGATAGGTACTTGTTTTACGTTCTGGGTCTTATTTAGGCATGAAAATGATCACGTAAACAGCCCTATTTTGGCTAAAAACACCCCGCTGTGCGGTACACATAAATAAACCGCATAGGCCGCTCGTAAGGTGTTAAACAAAGCTCTAAGTTTATGAAAGTTTGCTTTCTTGAAATTAGAGACTTTTTCGATGCTGCTATTTGGTTCGTTACTAGTAAACTTTAAAGTGAAAGTTATTGTACTATGGTCGCTGTTACTGAATTCATCACCAACATTCAAATTCTCTATTAATTCTTCTTTTGTTGCAACTACAAGGTCAAGAACGTTATTACCACGGGTCGGCGATTGAACAAATTGATAGAGTGAACTCTCTTGCATGTTCGCATACAAGTCATGTCCGGAGTGTGAAGCAAGAGTATCGCCCCACTTGGTCACAGGTAAATTAAAGTCGCCAAAAATGACGGTACCTTGTGAGTTACATACATCTGCAATTTGTTCGGAAATTTCTCGGTCAGTTTGCACTGATTGAGCTGGAGGTCTGTATATTAATGCAAGTATTATTTTTGTACCTTTATTATTCTTTATTAGCACAAAAGATGTGTCGACGTTCACAATTTGAGGTTTTGACAAGAGGGTCGGGTTAAGACTTTCTTTGATATAAAGTAAAACACCACCTCCATTTCTATTTATTCGGCTTTTCTGAAACATTACATAACCGGGAAGTGAATACTCTGCTAAAAAGTCTATATTCTGTATTGAGCCAAGATTCTGTTATGCCAATCACATCATAATTTTCTGTAAACACTAGTTCCTCTAAATCTGAAAATGTATTGCGTATGCTACGAGCGTTTGCATAAAAAAAACTTTAAAGTTGCGGTTTTAGAACTCACAGAACGCTCTTTAGTCGAAATTTTGGTTTTGGTCGGATCTACATTTACATTCATGGCTGTCCTCGGTCTTCGGTCATTATTCCTGGTGGTTTGAATATGGGTCGTGTTGTCGGAGCTTTATCCAAATTCGTGGTTCTTGACGGATTAGCATTTAATTCCTTTGCAGGTTGCCGTCCCCGCTGTCTTCAGTCCTCCTTCCTGGTTGTCCTGTGCTGAGTCGATTTCTTCTCCGAAAATCCTTCACCGCATCGTTGAGAAGACGCCCAAAACGTGCTGCTCCCACCTGGTTCAGATGAACTCCATCGTCCGAAAACAAATAGTCATCGTAGTGGAAATTGTCCCAGGTATCGATGAATCCCATAGTATCCTTCCTGCAGAGGTTTGCTAGACAACGATCTGTGCTGGTGGCTATGTTGTAAAATCGGCTCTCTACACTGAGCAGGGGGACAATTCCTGAGACGATGATCCTTGATGACTTCTCCTTAAACGACTTGATCAGCTGCTGGTACTTTAAAAGCATATCTTCCGACCGGGTTCGCTGTACATCGTTGGATCCAACATGGATGACATACATTGTATTAGCAGGGGCCAGCTTTGATACTTCGTCAACTGCAGCAACTACGTCGTCCACACCACCACCAGGGATACAAAAACGCTTCCTGGTCTTAGGTGCCCTGGCGCAAAACTCTGTGAGCTGGACACGTATCATCGAGTCTCCCACGAGCCGAACTTCTTCTGTTTCCTCTTCGTCATCTGAGTCTGTAAGTATCTGGAAACGGTTTTGACACTCGGTAATCGGTATGGTTTTCCTGGTCTTGGGGCAAACGTTGTTCCTCACGACACGGAAGTTGTCTTGAGGGGGAAAAGAGTCACTATTTGTTTCTTGATTATTGGAACCATCTGCTGAAGTGGTTACTGAAGGCGTTGGATTATTGGCAGTTGACGTTGGGGCGTTGGTGGCTGCTGGAGTTGAAGCGGTGACAATTGAAGTTTGAGGTACTCCAACGTTGAGTGTTACAAACTCTTGGAGTGATTCCAGCTTCATGGTGAGGACGTTGATCTTGTTGTAGGCTTCATCTAATTTCACTGTCAAATTCTCTCGTTGCTGGCAGAGCCGGCAGACTTGAAGATCGACAGTAGCAAACATGGACTCACCAAACCTACCGGCGCACTTCGTACAAGTGCGAGGCATGGTGACAGTCACTTAAAAAAAACTTCACTCACTTTAACACACTTAACTCACTTTAACCCTTATTTAGCGGCTCACCACATAAGTCGAGTTAAATAAAGCTGGACTATGTGGCGGCGCTCGACATAACTCGAGTGGCAATTTCAGCACGTAATGTTGCTGAGAGAGAGAGACAAGTGGTGGCAGGAGAGTAGCGAGCGTATGACTGCTCCAGACCACCGCGGCGAACATACTGACACGAATCCCAGCTCCCTCCTCCCTCTCTCACTCGCTATATAAGGAATTGTATCGGGAAAGTGGCTAATTACATGCTTTTTGCACTCGCGTTGCACGGTTATTGCAAGAAAACTAGCCATCATAAAAGGATCGTTATGGTGTCATTCGAAAGCTCTGTTTATGCCCTTTCAGGGATAGGTACTTGTTTTACGTTCTGGGTCTTATTTAGGCATGACAATGATCACGTAAACAGCCCTATTTTGGCTAAAAACACCCCGCTGGGCGGTACATATAAATAAACTGCATAGGCCGCTCGTAAGGTGTTAAAACACTTCGCTCACTTTAAAAACACTTCAATCACTTCAACCGAAAACAAATATGTTGTAATACGCAGAAATAGGTTTTCAGGGGTGATAGCCTAACAGAATACAAAAAAATTGAGATACGCAGCGTTAGGCCTCCAGGGGTGATAGCCTAACCAAAAGTGTTTTTAAAATTGAAATACGCAGCAATAGGCTACCAGTGGAGATAGCCTATTTTATTTGATGTACCTTATTTATAATTATTTTTTTCTTAAATATGCAGTGATAGCCTAACTGGAAACAAAATGGATATGAAAACAAAACAAATTTAAATACGCAGTGATAGCCTAACTGGAATAAAAAATTAAATACGCAGAAATAGACTACACAGGAGGGATGACGTAACCGAAAACAAAAATGTTGAAATACACAGAAATAGGCCACCAGCACTGAATAGCCTAAGCGAAAATAATAACATTGAAATACACAGAAATAGGCTACCAGGTGTGATAACCTAACCTTAAACAAATATATATATAACATATATGGTGTATGTGTGTGTGGGGAGGGGGGGGGGGGGGGGAATTATGTGGAGGGTATGTGGTGGTGGGAGAATTATACGAGGATGTGGTGGTATATGGTGGTAGTGGGGGGGTTATGTGGAGGGTATGTGGTGATTGGAGAATATACGAGGGTGTGGTGGTATGGCTTGGGGGGGGGGGGTTATGTGGTGGTGGGAGTCGGGGGAAATGGTAGCTGTAGTGGTGATGAGTGGTAGAGAAGAGGGAGTGGTTGGGAATGACAGTGAACTACTGGGGAAAGGTGGAAAATTGTGAGAATTTAAGTTGTGGGACGGGGAAATAGTAGTTGTGGTACTTAAGTGATGGAGTGAATGATGTTACGATCCAGGTTCTGAAAGACACAGGGCTCTTCAACATTGGACTAGATAATGGCAAACAGCAACAACGGTAACACTAGATCCAACCCCTGCCTTAACCCTTAATTAGCGGCGAGCAACATAAGTCGAGTTAAATAAAGCTGGACTATGTGGCGGCGCTCGACATAGGTCGAGTGGCAATTTCAGCACGTAATGTGGCTGAGAGAGAGAGACAAGTGGTGGCAGGAGACTAGCGAGCGTATGACTGCTCCAGACCACCGCGGCGAACCTACTGACACAAATCTCAGCTCCCTCCTCCCTCTCTCACTCGCTACATACTCAATTATGTACTGAAAGTACCGAATTACCTGCTTTTTGCACTCGCGTTGCACGGTTATTGCAAGAAAACTATCCATCATACAAGGATCGTTATGGTGTCATTCGAAAGCTCTGTTTATGCCCTTTCAGGGATAGGTACTTGTTTTACGTTCTGGGTCTTATTTAGGCATGAAAATGATCACGTAAACAGCCCTATTTTGGCTAAAAACACCCCGCTGTGCGGTACACATAAATAAACCGCATAGGCCGCTCGTAAGGTGTTAAACACTGGAAAACAAAACACCATTACCGCCCTGAGTCGTGCCTGGACAACGAGGTATCCTATGACTCGGCAACTGGTGCACACACACTAGGCTGACGCTCAATGAAACAGCCTATTCTCAAACAGTAAAAGATTACTCGATTATGTTACACAAAGAAAAGATAGTTAACGTGATTAATTAACGTTACGGTAGATACTCAAATAACTGGCACTCCTGTATTAAAGAAAGTGCAATGCTAGTCCTGCAACATCAACTGGAAACTTCTGAAATAAGTCTGATGCTGGGAAGATGTTCGTAAAGAATCTTGAACAATTATAATGCAGAATACGGGTCACAATAAATGCTAGGACATATAATAATAATAGGCAGGCGAATAATAAAGACTGCGCAAAGGTAGTAATGCTCGACAACTAAAGAAATGCTTCGTGACACAACGCAACAGCCTACTCGGGTTGTGCAACTCAACAACAACCTCGGCTCAAAAGTGAAGTGAATAATAATGCTGCATACATATAATAATGGGGTTTATCTCTAACCAGTGTCTGCTCAGTTAATAAAGTCTAGCTGGGGTATCAAGGCAGGGCAACAATGGGCGAGCATGCGGCTCGTAGCATAACGTTGTCCAAGGGTGGTATAATGAAGATTACGTTATATGACGGGGATGCTCTCTTGATAAATCTAGGTCTCTAGTACCTAGCTCTATCCTGGCGATCCCTCAGAAGTCAACACAAAGAGGCAGCACTATGTTGTGAGGGATAGGCTATGGCCCTCTCACACCACAGCGCTGTGCTCGCAAAGTAAACCAACCCGAAGACAACTTAGGCTCCCACAGTACCTGTCGAGGTCGTGCAGAGCTTAGCTAACACTGCACACATCGGAGACAATGACACAGTAACCTTACCCCCCAGTCTAGCTTTAGATAACCAAGCAGAATCACTCAGCCCCTTGCAAGGGAGACATATACCGGTCTACAACCTTCCCGAGAGAGGACACATACGGAAAAGTCCGTCTCTCTAAACCTCAATAAAGCATAATACCTCCTTAACCTAATACATGGAAATATCTGAGAGCTTCGCGTACAATACGACTGGTCGACGGTGAACGTCTATGCTGAAACCAGAAGGGATGTTGAGTTTAATAAAGATTAGAGAATGAGAAAGGAGAAGTCGAGAGAGAGAAATAGTATGCAAAGTAGCGAGTATGGGGGACAGAATTGCAATGGATGTAGGCGATACACGTGTCAGGCAAGCTCTGAGCTGGTAAAGAACACGAGGCCGCAACGGGAAGGGACTAGTTGACCACCCGGCCGCCAACGCCATCAGCGCCCAAGCGAGCCACGTCATAGCTCACCTTGCTGCCGGGTGTACTCCCTCACACTCTCTCGCTCGCCTCCCACACAAGCAACATTTATATTATAGCGAATATAAAATATAAGGCGCGGTCACAGACCAAAACAAAGACCATTTCTAGACTGTCTGTGGCAACACGACACTAATGAAATAAAGCAGATCATTCTAGGACAACTGTAGCCTATCCCCCCATCCTGGCGAGCGCTAGCGAGCTGCAATGCCCCACGCAACCATTCTGCTAACGCCGGGAGGCGTCACACCCCCCCCAAGATATGGGACACTCAACCATGAGCCCATATCTGAACAGGCAGAATGTCGCTAGAATCTGCCACTCCTAACCACTCCGCCTCTCATGGAATGCAAGCTCAGTTTCCTCAAAACAAAAATACAACAACATTTTATATATAAACAAATCTTATCACCTTTCCCAAATATAATACATTAATTCATAACATTGTGCTCCCAGAGCGAGCTTTAAGAAGCACAGCCTACTGAGGGAAAATCATCTGCACTCAGTACTCAGCTACAATATTATCTTAAATTTAATTATTAAAAAGAAAGAGTTTTTATTTAATTTTTCATATTTTATTTTAATGTTGTTTTTGGCGGCTACTATTGATGTAGCCTAATTTTCTTCTAATCAAAGCCAACAACTCCTGCCCTGCGACCCTACGCTGATGCTACACACGCGAGCCAACAAGCACCAGCGCAAAATACACCGCGAGCCAAGACAGGAGGCTATACCAACATACTGTGGTAGCCTACCCCGGATCCTCCACCCACGACAGATACTGACTGAACAGCGAGGGTTCTCCTGCAAACAAAGCCAAAACATTATCAGTGCCCTTAGCATGCCACACATCCAACTTGTGGTCCGGCAGCACAACAACACCTGACACTGATAAACTGCCCAGTTCATCGCAAGACTGGCACTTCTCTTCGCTCTTTCCGGCAACGGGGCCTGCCAATAACCCTTCACTAGTTCTACCTTCGTGATGAGCGAGGCAGCCCCGAAGCGGTCTATGGTGTCGTCAACTCTGGGTAATGGATAGGCGTCTGTCAGGGATAATGCTTCCACACTCTTGCAATCAACATACACACGGACTCTGCCACTAAACTCAGGTTGCAAAGCCACTGGCAACGACCACTCACGATATCCCTCATCCCTCAGACCCCCTCTCCACACGCCGTCCAGCCCCGCCTTCACAACAGGCTGTCGAGCAGGATTTACACGGTAGGGAACCAACTCGAGCCTTGCACTGTCTCCAGCCTCCATGTCGGATTCTACCCCGTACATCAGGCCTGGAGAAGCAACAAACATGCGGACGGACTGCCACAGCCTCTTGTCGCTCAGGAACAAGAGGTTGCAACTTATCTCGCAGAACAATATGCCTAGTGCCCTCCCACATCTCCTTCACCATGTGGAGAGGACCCCTCACCTGATGCCCGGAAACAAGCTCATTCGGACTGAAACAGAGACTCTCTCCAGGTACTTCTCTTGCCGCGAACAAAACATACGGCAGACCAAGGTCCCAATCCTTTCCATTCTCTGCGCAGTTACATCGAAGCATGCTTTTCAGCGTGGCGTGCCACCTCTCCAACATCCCTTGACTCTCCGGGTGATACGCAGAAGAGACGACAGTGCTGATGCCATGCTGAATCATAGTTTGTTTGAACAGATTAGATGTAAAACTAGAACCTTGGTCCGATTGCACCTCTTGCGGGTAACCATACCGCGAGCAATACAAGAGCAGGTTCCGGACAACAGTTTTCGCCGTGCCATTTCTCATTGGATATGCATCAGGATAACGAGTGGCCACATCCATGATAGTTAATAGAAATTTATTACCGGCACTAGTAGGGGGTAGGGGTCCGACCATATCAATGATGATCTTACTGAAGGGCGGTCCACTGACAGGAATGGGGTGCAACGGGGCTCTTGGAATAGTTTGGTTAGGTTTTCCAACCCTCTGGCACGTATGACACATTGCTATCCAGGTTACCACCTGCCCCTTCAACCCCGGCCACCAAAACAATTTTTCTAAAGCCGCCACCGTTTTTCTCACCCCTAGATGTCCTGCCAGTGGTACGTCATGCGCCAACCTCAGTAGGCTATCCCTGCACTCCCGTGGCACCACCAACTGGTCCACTACTCCGGACCCCTCTTGCCAACTACGTTTAGGGTCTTGAAAACGCCTATAGAGGATGCCTTCTAAATAAACAAAATCTCCTGGCTGTGCATCGCCGTCCTCACCGAGCTCTACAGCTCCATTAGCACACGTTTGGAGCTCAGGGTCCTCTAGTTGCAACCGACGTATATCTGAGGGTGCCAAGCGATCTAACTGCTCCCGGAGCAATGCATGACCTTCCCCGATACTGGGCTGCTCCCTCTGTCTCTCTCGATGTACATAACGTTGCTGTCGTGGAGACTCGTCATGCCCAGCCTCGTCACTCTCGATGACAGGCCCAGGGGCTACTCCAAAATTAAGTAATGGTGCTAATACTGAATCACCCAGGAGAGCCGCCGAGTCAAAACTCTTAAAACCAACTCCAGCATTAGCCTCCTCCTGTTGATCGTTCCTCCGCTGGTCTGAAGACGGAGGACTAGGCTGTGACACTTTAGCTGCCCGAGCTCGGGTGACAACACACGCCATGGGTTGTGTCTGGCACCACTCGACCCACTCTTGCTCTTCCCTACTCACGTCGGCCGGCCTCTCGGCAACGACTAAGGGTAGAACCTGAGAAGCGGGCATTGCAAAGTCGTTGCCAAGAAGAAGGTCGACGCCCTCCACTGGCAGTTTCTCCACAATCCCGACATCCAATTCACGTGCCACACCATCCACCTCCAACTCCAACCGCACCAGCGGGTATGACCGAGTTGCATTAATACCCTGCACCACTACCACCCGAGCCGTGTTTATAGGGTAGCCAGTCAAGTTTTTCATCAGAGTCTGGGAAGCACCTGTATCACGCAAGACCTCTACTCCATGCTTGTGCCCCGCCCACATCACGCAACCCCGCCCTCTATGGTTGCAAAAAACATCCTGAGCAGGGTTCGAGCCTCCCAGGTGCTTCTGCATTGGCTGTGCCTCAGCCTCTGACGAACTGCCCCGGGCAAACTCAGACGACTTCGGAGACACACCAATGTTGCAGGCCAAAGACACAGCTGCTGTAGGTGGTTTGCTAGGACAGACTCTTGCAAAGTGCCCCTTTTTATGACAATGATAACACTCCAACTCCCCTTTGGGCTTCCCTTGGTACTGGGAAGTGCCCGGCCCCTTCTTAAACGGGACGGTGCTAGTCTTGTGGTCAGTCTTGGTATCATGGCTCTTGTACTTGTTTGCATAAGGTATACCACTAACTCGGGGGGGTGGGGCATCACGCCCCTTGTTACATGCCTCACTACGCTGGGCAGACCCGCACCCACGAATTAGTGATAGCCGGAGGTCAGCCATCTCAGCTGCTTCCTGTAGAGTTTTTGGTTGCTTTTCTTTCAGGTTTAACGTCAGGTCGCCGCCCATGCATTTGAAAAACTGCTCTAAAAGCACCAACTGTTTAATGTCGTCAAACGTAGTAGCTTTCTCCGACCTCAGCCAATTCCCAAAAGCATCGGACAGCTCCCGGGCATGTTCCAAAAAGGTGCTCTCCCGACCCTTGGTAACACCCCGGAACTTCAACCTGTACGTCTCTGGTTGTAGTTCGTATGCTCTCAGGACAGCCTCCTTGAGTTCCTCAAGGAAAATACACGACTCTATAGGCAATGCATCATAAGCCCTGAGTCCCTTGCCCACAAGTCTAGAGGAAACAAGGGCTGCCCACTTCTCCCCAGGCCACTGGTGTTCCTGGCACTACTTCTCGAATCTCATGAAAAATTCGGTGACACCCGACTCATCAAATACAGGGACTAGCTTCAACAGGTGCGACAAAGACTGATCATGCCCACAATTCCCACCACCGAGACGTTGCCCTGTCGTTTCCACCCGAGTCTTCTCAAGATCGATATCTGCATGGTACCTGGTAGACTCAGCCTCCGACTCGGATTTTATTCTCGCGAGTTCGAGATCAGTCTGTTGTTTAGCCTTAGCGAGTTCGAGATCTGTCTGTTGTTTAGCCTTAGCGAGTTCGAGATCAGTCTGTTGTTTAGCCTTAGCGAGTTCGAGATCAGCCTGTCGCTTAGCCTCTATCTTAGCGAGTTCGAGACGTTCTTCACGCTCAGCCTGCATCTTAGCCATCTCAAGCTGGAAGAGCATTTCTGTAGTGAAACTTTGAGGAGGAGGTGCAACTATTGGAGGCCCACCCAGCGATCCCAAACCACGCTGCCAGCGGCTATTGGCCTGCGGGAACGTACTAAACTCCGGCATCCTAGAGGTCCCGATGGGAGTAGAGTGGAGGGGGGGCTCGAGCAGAAGTCCCCGAGCACCCTCTCCACCCTGGACCTCACTAGCCGCCCCCAGTACGCAAGCCCTCAAATCGTTCTTCTTGATGCCATGAGCCACCTTAAGCCCCATGATGGGAGCCAAACACTGTAGACCATACTTGCTAATTCCCTCTAGTCGATCAGCTGTTATAGGCACCTCCAAAAACTTCTTTGCGGCCTCCTCACTAGTTACTAACCCCCCTGGCCTCTGCCCATCAGAGCCTGCATCATTCCCTGAACCCTCAGTATGATCTGATTCGGCTCCCATGGTGTCCACCAACAATTCTCACGTTTATAAAAAAAAGAAGAAGTACCCAAGCTCCTATGTAGCACTATTCACTTGCCAAAAATGTCTGAAGACTCTCAAGTGCTATACTACTTTGCCAAACAAAATTTAACGTGCCCACTATATTCCTCAATAAAACAAATGACCACAACAATCCTGCAATTATCTCTTAGTTCACAAGATCCTGAGCTAGGTCGCCATTTGTTACGATCCAGGTTCTCAAAGACACAGGGCTCTTCAACATTGGACTAGATAATGGCAAACAGCAACAACGGTAACACTAGATCCAACCCCTGCCTTAAACACTGGAAAACAAAACACCATTACCGCCCTGAGTCGTGCCTGGACAACGAGGTATCCTATGACTCGGTAAATGGTGCACATACACTAGGCTGACGCTCAATGAAACAGCCTATTCTCAAACAGTAAAAGATTACTCGATTATGTTACACAAAGAAAAGATAGTTAACGTGATTAATTAACGTTACGGTAGATACTCAAATAACTGGCACTCCTGTATTAAAGAAAGTGCAATGCTAGTCCTGCAACATCAACTGGAAACTTCTGAAATAAGCCTGATGCTGGGAAGATGTTCGTAAAGAATCTTGAACAATTATAATGCAGAATACGGGTCACAATAAATGCTAGGACATATAGTAATAATAGGCAGGCGAATAATAAAGACTGCGCAAAGGTAGTAATGCTCGACAACTAAAGAAATGCTTCGTGACACAACACAACAGCCTACTCGGGTTGTGCAACTCAACAACAACCTCGGCTCAAAAGTGCAGTGAATAATAATGCTGCATACATATAATAATGGGGTTTATCTCTAACCAGTGTCTGCTCAGTTAATAAAGTCTAGCTGGGGTATCAAGGCAGGGCAACAATGGGCGAGCATGCGGCTCGTAGCATAACGTTGTCCAAGGGTGGTATAATGAAGATTACGTTATATGACGGGGATGCTCTCTTGATAAATCTAGGTCTCTAGTACCTAGCTCTATCCTGGCGATCCCTCAGAAGTCAACACAAAGAGGCAGCACTATGTTGTGAGGGATAGGCTATGGCCCTCTCACACCACAGCGCTGTGCTCGCAAAGTAAACCAACCCGAAGACAACTTAGGCTCCCACAGTACCTGTCGAGGTCGTGCAGAGCTTAGCTAACACTGCACACATCGGAGACAACGACACGTAACCTTACCCCCCCGTCTAGCTTTAGATAACCAAGCAGAATCACTCAACCCCTTGCAAGGGAGACATATACCGGTCTACAACCTTCCCGAGAGAGGACACATACGGAAAAGTCCGTCTCTCTAAACCTCAATAAAGCATAATACCTCCATAACCTAATACATGGAAATATCTGAGAGCTTCGCGTACAATACGACTGGTCGACGGTGAACGTCTATGCTGAAACCAGAAGGGATGTTGAGTTTAATAAAGATTAGAGAATGAGAAAGGAGAAGTCGAGAGAGGGAAATAGTATGCAAAGTAGTGAGTATGGGGGACAGAATTGCAATGGATGTAGGCGATACGCGTGTCAGGCAAGCTCTGAGCTGGTAAAGAACACGAGGCCGCGACGGGAAGGGACTAGTTGACCACCCGGCCGCCAACGCCGTCAGCGCCCAAGCGAGCCACGTCATAGCTCACCTCGCTGCCGGGTGTACTCCCTCACACTCTCTCGCTCGCCTCCCACACAAGCAACATTTATATTATAGCGAATATAAAATATAAGGCGCAGTCACAGACCAAAACAAAGACCATTTCTAGACTGTCTGTGGCAACACGACACTAATAAAATAAAGCAGATCATTCTAGGACAACTGTAGCCTATCCCCCCATCCTGGCGAGCGCTAGCGAGCTGCAATGCCCCACGCAACCATTCTGCTAACGCCGGGAGGCGTCACAATGAGAATAAAAGTATATTATTGGGGAGAGATGGGAAGTTGTGAGAATTGAAGTAGTAGAACGGTGGGTAAATTGTAGATTTGGTGGTGATGGTTATGGTGGTGGTGGTTAGTGGTGGAGTAGTGAGGGAATGGTTGTGAAGGCAAGTGAAGTGTTGGAGAGAGCTTGGAAGTTGTGAGAATGACAACAGTAGAACTGGGAGGGGGGGGTGATTGGTGGTTTTGGTAGTTGAGCGGTGGAGGAGTGAGGGAGTGGTTTGGAATGACAGTATGTATACTACTGGGAAGAGGTGGGCACAAGTACGAAATTATGGGAAAATGGGGAAAGTGTAGTGTGGCGGAGGATAATAATTATTGAAGGGTGTAGAGTAGAGGGCTCGGTGGGGAAGTGTTATGGGATGAGGGCTTTGTGGTACCTGAATAAGGAAATAGAGCGAGTGCTGAATAGAGAGAGAACTTGGTAGAAGGTAAATGTATCTGATTTGAAAGGATAAAGGGCAATCTTTGCGGGTGGGGTAGTGAGGGGTTATGTGGTGGCGAGGTGAGAATAGGAAAGTAGTTGTGGTTGTGGGATGTAGTGGGGAGTAAAGGAATTGTGGGAGTAAGTTGAGAGAGAGAGAGAGAGCGTTGTAGGAGGAGAAAGGGTCTGAGTCAAGTACAGGAAAAGATAATTATGTAGGAGTGGAAACTGAAGTTTGAAAAGTTTTACAAGTGGAAGATTACATGAGGGAGGCTGGGAGTGGAAGAGAGGTGCTTGGTTTGAGAGAGAGAGAGAGAGAGAGAGAGAGAGAGAGAGAGAGAGAGATCAATTATGAGAACATAAGGGAGTTTAACCTATTCATTACCGTTGACGTCTTTTTTAATTTATTTCTATATTATGCGATTTAATTAGCTTAGGAAGGACGTCTACCAATTAAAAGACTACAGACTATCTCCATTTATCCTATTATTTACCTGATTTCCTTGTAATATGGCAACTTCTAGACGCTTTCATTTGGCTTAGGAAGGGCGTCTACCAAATTATAGGTTTAATTCCTGGAGGGAAGTAAAGAAAACCTAATATTTAGTAGGGCCCCGTAATCATTGACGATATGCCTATTAGTATAATAGTCTCCCATCAAACACCGCGGTCGCTAGTTTGAATCTACCGCGCGGGAGGACAGGAGTACAAACCTCATAAGTGCAACGCATATTCTCTTATGGAATCGTCTTTATGATTCGGTACTCACTACGAAAAAACTTTGTAAAAAAGAAAAAAGAAAAATTTACTTCATAAATGCTATACTCAAGCTTCCCATTGCGTGGATTTCTTGCGTGTGGATTCCTGACGCTGGCCCTCTAGCGTCCATACTTCCTTCACTGACATATCAAGATTCAACTCGGAAGTCAAGCTAATGGGAAGGGGATGGCAGGGAGCGCACTAACATCGTTAATGATTACGGGGCCCTACTAAATATTAGGTTTTCTTTACTTCCCTCCGGGAATCAAACCTATAATTGAATAGTGGCCCCTCCATCATTGACGATATGCCTGATATCTAAGACTGGAGGGGGACATTCATGACAATATCAAAACCACCAACCTAAATACCATAGGTAACAGAGAATCCGTATAACAATATAAGTTTTGTATTGTGTACATACAATATAAAAATATATAAGAAGGCAAGCAGTGCGTTACTTCAAAGAAGATCTGCTTGTACATGACTGGACCTACACTTGAGATCTATTGCATGTTTAGTGAGAACACTCTTGTACTCTCATAACTTGAACATTAATCCTTTGGATTATGTTCTGGACTTAAAATTAATTGTACAATATCATATGTTTGTACATTCTGTTAATGCTACATAGATGCAACTATGATATATATCTTAAGAATAAAACTTTAAAATAAAATTTGAATATACTGTATAACCAGTTCAAATCATCTCGCCGGTCGTGATTCGTGATTTCATCACAATCTCCGGCGAAGGGGTTCTGTACTCCTTGTTATAATTGACCGACTAGGTACAAATGGTCAGATCTCACATTAAGATTCATACACAAAAGAAAAAGAAAAATTTATTAGAGAGCTGTAGACTCAGCTCGACTTATTATTATTACAGCTTGTGAATTCATCATATTATCCGGCGGAGGGGTTCTAGGGTTTTTTGGGCTTACCGGCGGCCCCCCCCCCCCTCCTTTTTTCCTTGTAAGATCAAACTTAATGAGAAGCACATGGACTACTAGAACCGCTGCAGTGATACCACACAGGGCAGTTGCTGGCTTATCCAGAGCCATAGACAGGCATCGTGTCAAGAAAGAACGGTTGGGAGCCCACAACTTAGGGCTAGCTATGCCATCTATGGAAGATTTTGCAAAATCTGAGAGGCAAAAACTCTAACTTGTGACTTTTGCCTATTCCTTGAGCCGAGGTAAGGAGATGCATATCCCAACCTCTGCGTTACGTGTCAACCGGATAGGAATAACTAGGATTCCTAAGGAACCTAAGAAACATTACTGATCACCGGAAGTATATGTCTCTGTCTCTAACATACTAAAGAGGACACATCATCTTCCTGGATTGTCCATTCAGTTCTGGACAATCAGCAAAGAAAATTTCCGTCGTTGCTTAACACCTTACGAGCGGCCTATGCGGTTTATTTATGTGTACCGCACAGCGGGGTGTTTTTAGCCAAAATAGGGCTGTTTACGTGATCATTTTCATGCCTAAATAAGACCCAGAACGTAAAACAAGTACCTATCCCTGAAAGGGCATAAACAGAGCTTTCGAATGACACCATAACGATCCTTGTATGATGGATAGTTTTCTTGCAATAACCGTGCAACGCGAGTGCAAAAAGCAGGTAATTCGGTACTTTCAGTACATAATTGAGTATGTAGCGAGTGAGAGAGGGAGGAGGGAGCTGAGATTTGTGTCAGTAGGTTCGCCGCGGTGGTCTGGAGCAGTCATACGCTCGCTAGTCTCCTGCCACCACTTGTCTCTCTCTCTCAGCCACATTACGTGCTGAAATTGCCACTCGACCTATGTCGAGCGCCGCCACATAGTCCAGCTTTATTTAACTCGACTTATGTTGCTCGCCGCTAATTAAGGGTTAAAATGTTCTCGTTTTGTGCTTGTGTCTGTTGCTTGCCTACGCCCCACCTGTCTGGCGGGTTTGATGGTCTTGGTCTTCCAGTACACCCCCCCCCCCCCCTCCTTTTCTCTAACTCGAAAAGCAACTTAACACTAAAGTACCATGCCTTCAGACCCTGTTGCCATACTGGACCACCAAATTGATTTGGTTGAGCGAGAGAGAGAGGGAAGATAACCCGTGAGAGAACCCGGCTGGCTCAGCCGGAATAATTCCCTCAACTTGCCTTAGATCTGGCTCCGGGTATCCACACCAGTGGCTAGCTCAGTGTTTGTAAACACCGGGAGCCTGAATTTTGTTTAGGCAACCACACGGCTCGTTAGTGGCCGTGAAGGTAGAGGAAGACGCCCTAAGGCCGATGGTAATGTGTTGTTTGTTCCTGGAAAGATCCAGGTTCGACGCTTCCCGATGGGATACCCATTTTGACTGGATGCCCCTACGCTGACGAGGCTGGGTGAAGTGTGAACACTCGACCCAAAAATCTTGTTCCTTCATCTTCGGAAACGAGGACCCCAAAAGAGGGAGGCGTCTCAGATTGTTGCCGCGTGATTCTCTAAATTCATGACTGAATTAGTTTGAATAGTAATATCGAAAAAAGGAAATGTGAGCGATTTTGGAGTTTCAGTTCGATCGAATTCCTCTATTTCTATATACGCCAAAGACTAGCCTGACTGTTAGAGGTAAGGCGAGGCTACAAAGGGTCTTATCTCGGAATTGTTAATGCCGAGATTAGTTAGCTACCGAGGAGCTAGCTACCATCTTGCATCCAAATTGGATCTTGACCAAGGATCGATTAACACCCGAAACCTGTGATAGGTACAACACTGTGGATGTCGGGAAAAAGCTGGGGTGAAACACCGGAGATACGTTTATTCCCCCTTTTTAGGCGAACGCCGGGATGAAGTGCCAACTACGACGTCGGTCCAACCGGACGTAGTTACATAAGGTGTGACACTGTGGGCGTAGGGTAAGGCCGGGGTGGAAGAGATACTGTCATTCCAATGTCTTAGGCCATGCCGGGAAAAGTAAACAGTCGATGTCCAACTGCCAGAAGGCAGTCAACTAAATGTTTTAAGGGTAGGCGCCGGGACATAGTGAAACACGGCGGATTCCCACCGTGGACTTTTATAATATGATTCCCACCGTGGATTTGTACAATAGCCCAGTCCCTTATCACTGTAGTGAGATAGAGACGGGCGGCGCGCCAGCCCCATGGGGTCAGCCAAAGCAGGTGTTAACTATCAACATCGAATTCCTTTAGAGTCCTTGACAAATTGCATGTTTGAGCCCCCCCAATCGAATGATTGGAATTGCTCTGCCGGTGCCTGGTGGACCATAGAGTCTCCCGGCGTCGCAAAACTGTACAGACCATTACCTCTAGACCTCAGATGGAGTGCATCTCCGAGGAGTGGGACCAAAAACTTTCGAAGCCGGGGCTTAATAAACCACAATAAACGCCCGTTTCTGAAGCCTCGGTATTACACCTATCGTAGGCAGAGGATAAGAACGCGACAGAAAACCGTGGTGCCGGTTCAACTTTAGCGCAAAGCAATTTCATACTTGTTACGAGTGTTCCGTAATCACTAGCGGTAAAACGTTCCTTTACCCCCCAAAAGTCTACTTCTGGTACGTCTATCTGTCCGGTTATCACGGGCGATGAATCCAGATCAGTAAGCGTACTTGAGGTATAGAAACTTTTAGTTGTGCCTCCTTCAAGAGCCAAACGGCGAGGGACTCCGTTCTTGTAATTTCTGTAATCTTAAGCAAAGAACAAAACGAACCCTAAAGCACTGAAGTGTTAGGGATATTGAGACATGCAAAAAAGGCTTCTGTCAGGACAGAAACGTTTTCCACTATGTGGTGGATATATAAACCTGATCTGAGTCCTCTAATGTCATTACATGTGTTATGAACGGAGTGAATCCGGTGAGATTGAGCTACGCCCTGGTGCAGTGGACCAGTAACCCACTATGGCACGAGGAGTCTTGTACTCGGTAGTCGGAGTCAACCTTGAAGGGACGTTACTGCTTTCCACTACATGTGCTAAAGTTTGGTGACACAGCCGAGGGAGCATCGTTATACAACAGGGTGCGTATGGCGGAATGAACATTTCTAAAGTCATTCTACTCCTATTGGATCATGGACAGAAATACCGTTTTGAACCGTGAGATTGAATCTAGAAAAAACGGACAAAATATCTCAACTGAGGTGACTCCTACGGCTAAATTCGCAGATTTAGAGAGGGGGCTTATTAAGATTTGTGACTTCTCCTGTACTAGGGAGGCAGTCAGTGTTAAACTCTACAAGGTTACAATCCTTCTAACCGGAATCCTGACTTGAAAGATTCGAAGGCAAGATTGGAGCAAACAACCCGTGACTGTTATTGTGTTGGGGAGGCAGACAGCGTCTGATTGCACTGGGCTACACGTAGTCTACCCAAGGGTAAAAAACTATATCCTCCGGGCAGATATCAATTTGTAGACTGCGCCAGCTAATCATCTATCCCCGGGGGGCAAGCCCTATGCATAAAGTAATATTTTTTGTACAGGCTTAAGTAGTCGCAACTAGCACTTGCACTATATTGGTGAGTAAGCTGGGAAACAAACCAGAGGCACTTCCCTGACCGCCCTTCCGGCGGGGATCACGGGTTTTATGCCGTCCTGCATCAACTCTGTGATATGAATCCGAAAAACTACCCTTTTAGCGAAAATTCCTCGGATTGTCTTCCCGGTTTTGTGACATTTTGTACCGCGACATGCGCAATATGTAGGTCAATTATGGAGAGACATCTGGGTTTAGGAAAATCTGGTTAATGCCCCAGATGATCGTTTGAACTCATTACCGAAACGGGTCGACATTCGAAACCCGGGAACCGAGGCGACGTAGATCGCCTATTATGACGTGGTGTTCCGGCCGGGAGAGAGTGAACCCCGGCGGGCCATATCCCTAGAGTTTATTGTGAACGACCCACCACCTTATCCAGTGTGAGTTTTCCAAAAAAAGTGTGTCTATGTCACTTTCCTTGATCCATACCCTTCCTCAGGGGAAGAGAAGGAACTGAACTTTTTTTTTTTTTTTTTTTTTCTATGTGATTGAGGGAGGCAAAAGGCAGAATTGCCTATACCGAGTGCCTCCCCCATAGTTAAAAGAGTGACGGGGCCAAAATCAAGGGACGATCGAGCCAAAATGCCTGGACACACAGAGTTTGAAGCAATTTAAGTCATAGGAAGAGGGAAAGACTGATTCTGGGAGAGAGTTCCAGAGCTCAGCTGTCGAGTAGAAGAAAGTTTGAGAGTAACGTTTCACTCTTGGGTTAGAGAGTTGCACAGAGTAGGGGTGGGATTGAGTTGCAAGACGGGTACCACGTGCCCTACGTAAAGGAGGTGGTATGCACTGGGAATGCTCTGAGGAACACTGATTATTATAGTAGCGATAGAATAGCGAGAGAGATGCAACATTGCGGCGGAGAGAAAGAGATTGCAGAGAGTTGGTGAGTGGACGGGAGTTAATGATACGAAAGGCCTTCCTTTCAACTTTGTGTAGGAGAGCGGTGTGAGAAGAACCTACCCACACATGTGAACAATACTCAATACAAGGATGCACTATGCCCCTGTACAGAGCAAGAAGCTGTGTTGGGGAAAAGAACCCCCTAAGGCGGTTGAGCACACCCATCTTCTTGGAGGCTGCCTTAGCAAGACTGGTAATATGGTCCTTCCAAATGAGAGCAGAAGAAAAAGAGACACCAAGAATAATGAGAGAAGATGAAGGGTTGATTTTTGTATTGTTGAAGAATAAGGGATAGTCCGCTGGGAGATCCTGACGGGTAGATAGATGGAGAAATTGGGTTTTGGAAGCATTAAAGGTAACAAGGTTTTCTCTGCCCCAATTGGAGATAGTATTTAGATCAGAATTTAAGGGTTCTATGGATTCATTAAGTTTGTCGTTAAGGGATTGCTGGCTGGGGCGTTCTGAAAAACTAATGGAGTAGTGTAAGGTTGAGTCGCCTGCATATGAATAGATGGGAATTAAGGTACAGTTAAGGAGATCATTTATAAAAATTAGAAAGAGAATAGGAGATAGGACAGAGCCCTGAGGAACACCAGAGTTTATAGGGTGAGGAAGTGAACAATGACCATCCACAACCGCAGCTATGGAACGGCCGGAAAGGAAATTAGAGACAAAGGCACAGATGGAGGGATAGAAACCGAAGGAGGCTAGTATAGAAATTAAAGATTTTTGCCAGACTCTATCGAAAGCTTTCGATATGTCTAGTGCAATAGAAAAAGTCTCACCGAAGTCCCGAAAGGAGGATGACCAAGAGTTAGTAAGATATGAAATAAGATCACCAGTAGAGCGACCCATAAGGAAGCCATACTGGCGATCTGAGAGCAGATTATGAGAAGAGAAATGCTTAAGAAATTTGGAAGCAAGAATAGTTTCAAAAACTTAAATGAGAGCAAGTGGACGATAGTTGGAGGGTTGAGAGCGGTCACCCTTCTTTGGGACAGGTTGAATGTGAGCAAACTTCCAGCATGAAGGGAAGACGTTTGAGGATAGACAGAGATGAAAGAGTTTGCCTAGGCAGGGAGTCAGCACGGAAGCACAGTTTATGAGAACAACAGGAGGAATTCCGTCTGGACCGTACGCCTTATTAGTGTTAAGCCCAGAGAGGGTAGAAAGTACATCTTTAGAAGAGATTAGGAAGTCACTGAGTTAGTAAACCTGTGCCCGTGACTTGAATCCTAAGTCTGCCTTCACCAATGGTGCCTAAATGTCTGAGAGGCTAGACAAAGACTAGACCCCGCCGTCATAAGCTGATGTGGGGTAAGAAAAAACCAACTAATGTATTTACCTTACCTTTGGATACCTTTGGATGTGTTCGCCGCTCCTCTAGCGGCACCAAGGAGCGCGACGCCCCTCGTTATGGGTGGTGATTTTGTGCAGTAGACTGTTTGAAGCGACAGCTCGCTCCCTTGCGAGGATGGGCTCGTCTGGCACTTTTTGCAGTTCGACATCTAGGGCTCTCTTGAAGTTGTCTAACGAGATGTCCCTCATGTCTCTTACTCGCCGTGGGAGTTTGTTGAAGAGACGTGGGCCTCTGTGTGATAACCAGCCCTCTCGCAGAGAGCCCATAGCACCCCTGTTATTCATCCGGGGGATTTCGCATTCCCAGCCTCTCCTATCACTGAATTTCATGACTATCGGAGTATGTAGGTTTGGTACTAAACCCTCTGCGATTTTCCATGTGTATATTATTAGGTAACGTTCTCTTCTACGTTCCAGTGAGTACAGATTCAGTGCTCTTAAACGCTCCCAATAATGTAGATGTTTTATCGAACTTATATGCGAAGTGAAATTTCTTTGTACACTCTCTACGTCATTTATTTCACCTGCTTTGTATGGGGATGTTAATACGCTACAGTATTCAAGCCGCGGTAGCACTAGAGATTTGAAGAGCGTTATCATAGGCAATTCACTGCGTGTTTTAAAAGTATGCAGAATCCAACCCGTTAGACGTTTCGCAGCCGCCACTTTGAACTGGTTATGTACTTTGAAACCCATATTTTCAGACATTAATACCCCAAGGTCTTTCACACTGTCTTTCCGTTCTATTATGTGGTTAGATTCTGTTAAGTAATTTGTAATTTCTTTAACACCATTATTATCTCCGTACCGTATTAATTGGAATTTTTCCTCATTGAATTGCATGTTGTTTTCCCTGGTCCACTGGAACACTACATTCATGTCTTCCTGCAGTCGGCCCGTGTCCTCTTGTGTGTTTACTATCTTACTTAATTTTGTGTTATCAGCAAAAGACGACACCGTACTGTGTCTGGTGTTGGTATCTATGTCGCAAATTAGTATGAGGAACAGAAGGGGCGCTAGCACTGTTCCTTGGGGCACTGAGCTTTTGACATCCGAAGGCTCAGAAGTGACTTGGTTTACTGCTACCGATTGTTTTCGGTTTACGAGGAAATTGTATATCCACCGTCCGATTTTCCCAGTTATACCTTTTGCTTTCAGTTTGTGGGCTATTATACCATGGTCACATTTATCAATTGCCTTAGCAAAATCGGTGTAAATGACATCCACGTTTTTCTTTTCTTCTAGCGCTTTAAGAATTTTGTCATAGTGTTCCAAAAGTTGTGAGAGACATGATCTTCCCGCTCTAAACCCATGTTGACCGGTGTTGTGTAGTTCATTTGCCTCCATGAATGTTGAAATTTTGCTTCGCAGGACTCGCTCGAAAACTTTAATGATGTGAGAGGTTAGAGCTACCGGGCGGTAGTTTTTTGGTAGTGCTTTACTCCCTCCTTTATGCAGTGGGGCAATTATTGCATTTTTCAAGCTATCTGGTATGTCACCAGTGTCTAAACTCCTTCTCCACATTATAGCCAGGGGTTTTGAGAGGTTTTCCTTACATTTTTTCATTAGGATCGAATTCCATGAGTCCGGGCCTGGTGCCGAGTGGGATGGCTTGTTGGAAATGGCCTCTTCTATGTCTTTTGGACCGAAATCAATATCCAGCATCTGAGGGGTTTCTGTGGGGGAGGTTTCCATGAAAAATATATTTTGGTCTCTGATGACTTTTGTTTCATCAAGCTCACTGAATGCCATTTCATACTGCCTGCTTAAGAGTTCGCTCATTTCCTTTTTGTCCCCTGTGAAAGAGCCGTCCCCTTTGCTCAGTGGGCCGATGTTTGATGTTGTTTTAGCCTTTTGTTTGGCGTATGAAAAGAAGTATTTGGAATTTTCCTTTATACCTGCGATAGCTTTCCTCTCCTCTTCCATATGTTGTAGTTCATATGATATTCTTAGCATTTGTTCAATTTCCACAATTTCTCTATCTATTTCGACCTTTTGCCTATCCTGTAGATTTTGATGTGTGCGTCTTTGTGTGAGTAATTTTCTTCTTCTGTACAGCCTCCTCCTTTCCCGATCTTGTTTGCTTCTTCGTTTTGTTTGTCTTGCAGGTATATGGTGGCTACAGATTTGGGTCATGGTTTCTGTTATTAAGACTAGACATTCTGCTGGTGTCAGGTTATCCATTAAATCTTCCCAGTCTATTTCCTCCATTTCTTGATTTACCTCTTCCCACCTAACGTTTTTGTTATTGAAGTTAAATTTACTGAAGGGGCCGGTTTTTGTTCTCGATTCTGAGGTTGTCTGTACACTTTCTAAGGTTGTTTTGATCTCAATTAATTTATGATCTGAGTATGTTGTGTCCGATATGTTAATGCTGTGTACTAGAGAGTCGTTGTTAGTGAAGACCAGGTCTAAGATATTGTTTTCCCGTGTGGGTTCAGCAATATGTTGGGTAAGACTAAAAAAATCACAAAGTTCAAAAAGCTCTCTCGTATTAGTATTTGCTTCTCCGGTGTTATTTGCCACTAACTGGTTTTCTAGTTGTCTCCATTTAATGTTTGGTAGGTTAAAGTCTCCTAGCCATATAATATTTGGTGTTGGGTTCGCCAGGGTTTCCACTTCTGATTCTATTTTGTTGAGCTGGGTTTTGAATTATTCTCGGGATGAGTCTGGAGGCCTGTATGTAACAATAACTGCTAAATTTAGGGATTCTATTTTAACTCCAAGTATTTCCACCACTTCATTACTGTTATTTAGGAATTCAGTACATATCAGTGAGTCATGTATGTACAAGGCTACACCTCCATGTGATCTATGCGTTCTGTCCGCCCTATGTCGGTTGTAACCAGGAATCCATACCTCACTATCTTCCTGATCTTTAATGTGAGTTTCTGTGAGAGCCGCAAATATAGCGTTTCCTTCTTCTAGCAGGCCCCTAATAAATGGTACTTTGTTCGTGGTTCTATTTTTTAGGCCTTGGATATTTGCAAACAAGATTGGGGAGGGATTGTTTGGAGTACTATGTGTACCTAATAGTCTTCGGGATGTATTGGCCACTCTTGGGAGGCCAGGAGGTGCTCGAGGTGTTCTATGTGCTCTTCCATCTCCCTCAGTCTCTACATCTTCATCTGCCCTTTCCCTCCTTGCCTTTTTCCTCTGTCTCGTCCTCGCATAGCTAGAGAGTGTTTTGGGCTACCATTCATGTTAGGTCTAGCATATCTCCAAGTCCCTTTAATATGAAAAGCTGGGCATTTCATATTGTAGCAGGTCTTGTTCTCAAGTGATGTCTTGCAAAGGGATGGGTGGTGGTATTTGCAGGTTTTACCAAATCTACATTTTCCATGACTGGTTATGTTGTTGCAAATTTTGGGATGAGCAAATCTACATGAATTCCCATTATATTCGCCCCTTTTGACCAAAGTAGCACCTTCTTTCCAGATAATATCTGCACACTGGTGTAGACAACCCCAGTAGGTGTGGCTGGGGCTGCAAGGGGTTATGTGGTGAGCTAAGTGTGGTTGTGGGTGATAGTGGGCTTGGTGTATGGGTGGGTGAGGCCTGCAGGGGGGTGGAGTTACGGATCAGTTGTAGGTGGGCAGGTGGCAGTGGTGAGGGGGGAGACGATGTGGAAGGGGAGCCTGATATGGGTGCTTGTTGCATCCTACGTTCATCCTGCAATTTTATTTGACACAATTTGACACATCTCCCACTACCGGCGAAGAACAGCGTCTATTTAAACCAAAAATTTGAATTCTGATTGCTGTCCTGGTTCTTCAAAACCTGGTTGTCCGCCGCGACGGATCTAATGGGGATTATCCAATCCGAGTTGTTGCCGTAAACGTAGTGTCGGGGGCGTGCGAGGTAGTGAGCCTGAAACTTTCAAGTTTGTAGAACTTACCCCACTATCGGGGATGAAGAGCATCTATTTAAACCAAAGAATTTGAAATCTGATTGCTGTCCCGGGTCTTCAATGCCCGGTTGTCCGCCGAGAAGGATCTAACAGGGATTATACAATCTGAGCTGTTACCGTAAACGTAGTGTCGGGGGCGTGCGAGGTAGAGAACCTGAACCTTTCCAGTCTGTAGAACTTAGATTTGGAGACGTCCAGGTACCTGTGTAAAGAATACAACCTGTAGATACAATGAAATTGGTGTCTACGAATATTCTCGCTATTTGTTCCACATAATAAAAGCCCAAATCGGACCTTTGCCTGTAAGATTTATGTCCCAAATGTACAGGCGTACACATCCTATTTCATACAAGTTATCCATAATATCCTATAGTTGTAACTATGACAGATATGTAAAAATACGATAAAATGTTGAGCCGTCTCACCGGCTTTACTAAGGATAAACAAGGCAAGCCGTCTTCCCGGCTATGTGTCAGCTGGAGAATTTTGAGCCGTTTCCCCGGCGTATCTTACGAAAAATGTATGAGCCATCTCACTGGTTTGATTAACCGTTCCTCATTGAAGCAAGGCATAATAATTATATTGATCATTGAATGAGATACTAGTTGAACCACCCTTACTTTAGACCTAGCTTGGAGATCTGGCTCAATCTCCCCAGCTCCTGCCTTGAGGTGTCCGGGAAAAAACTTCAGCACCTTAGGGGCAGAAACCGAGGGGAGCGGTCGTGAAAACCGACTTACCCTTTTTGTGCGACATCGGCTATATACTGTCGTTTGGGAGAGCGGGGGCCCTGGCCGGAAGCTGTCCGACCTGCCGCCGGGGTATCAATCTAGACGGAGTCTGGCGATGCCGGGTGGGTTCTTATGTATTGGGGGGGGGGGGGGAGAGTTTGGGTTCACCTCAATGGATTCCTGGTCACTGCTAATGGCTAATTACTCAGCTAAGTGTTGAGTATTGGATGCATAGAAAAGCGATGTCAGTGACACTGGGGAATTCTTATTGAATTAGTAGAGCAGAAAGAGTTGCAACCGGTCTGCAACCTCGAATGCCACTCTTGTGGCCTAGGAGGTAATTTTTTGTATATATCGATAAAGGCCGCTAGCATCGTATGATCTAGAAAAGAAACTCCTCCATTCCGTATAAAGATCTACACCCACCGGGTATTTATGGGAAGTCCAGAGAAACTGAGACCCATCCATGCACATATACTAGTTTGCAATTATCGGAACTAGAGAAAACAGGTAGGTATGGCATAAAAAGTGAAAGCATGCAAGATGGAACTGACCCCCTCCCCCCCCCCCCCCCCCTGCTGGGAACGGTTTCGTCTTTTGCCGTGCTGCTCACGATGTGAAGAGATCTGGAAATAGAATTTCCAGGAATCAATGCTCATAAGGATAACCTGAGAGGTGTTAATACATCCTACCTCAAGTCCACCGGAAAATTAGCTATAGCCACTGCTACTCTAACCTTCCGCTGGACCCGACAGAAAAACCTGGGGTTTTTCTTTTCATATACATATGAACTGCTTACCTGTGACAAAACGTCACTGGCCCAATGGACCTTAAGCATTTTACTATCATTGACTATTTGCACTAGATAGATAGTTACTTAGCTTTATGACTCGAGTCATAGTTAAGCCCACTTGACTGTTACGCCGGGCGAGAAAAGTTTTACTGCGTGAGGCTATCGGTCAGGGCGAGTTCACTCGGCGGGCTGAGTTGACTCCCTTAAGAATGTAGCAAATTCCGCCGGAAGGTTCGTGGTTCAGCATACCTCGGACTCCCTAAGAATTTAGCATTATTCCGCCGGAAGGTTCGTAGTTCAGCACACCACACCGGGACATTTTGTTCGTTAATCGTCTGAGACGAGAAAACGGCGGCTCTGCTGAGAAAGCCGCCTGAAAAACGAACCAAAATTTTCAGAGGTGAGGACTAACATGGGAAAGTCAAACCCCCCCCCCCCCCAAAAAAAAACAAACATAAAAAATGGGATGTCTCCCACAATCCCTAAAGCACACATGCCAAAAAACACACATAGGGGAAACATTCGGCTTAAAAGCCACAGCCACATCAAGGTGGCTGCAACCAGACGCTCCGAAGACCCAGCAGCAGCAGCACGAGGAGGAGAGGCCCACGATAGGGGCCCATGTGCAGATACGGACTCCAGAAGATTCCACACCACGTGTGGTAACCCTTGTACTAGAGCATCTGCAAAAATAACTATGCAACTGCCTCATAGTGACGGCCTGAAGCATAAACTTGCGGAATGGTAGCCTCCTCAATAACTCTCAGAGAGCTAAGGCACAAAAATAAAACACAAATAACAAACCTGGCGCGAAGGTCCTGGGACACGTAGGCACCTGTTACAATAGTACCCTAATTTACACATCTCCTGCGGACGTACCAATGGGTCAGCCTGTGCTAGCTAATCGAAAACCTGTTCAATACAACTCAGATATATACAAATGAGCAGGGACTCACTAGAATCGATCGAACGACGAATGCAGCTGGAGCACAGAGCAACCCACCTTCACGTTACGGCCGCGGGAGGAGGAAGGAAGTATGGACGCTAGAGGGCCAGCGTCAGGAATCCACACGCAAGAAATCCACGCAATGGGAAGCTTGAGTATAGCAATTATTAAGTTAATTTTTTGTTTTCTTTTTTACAAAGTTTTTCGTAGTGAGTACCCAATCTTAAAGGCGATTCCATAAGAGAATACGCATTGCACTTATGAGGCTAGTACTCCTGTCCTCCTGCGCGGTAGATTCAAACTAGCGACCGCGGTGTTTGATGGGAGACTATTACACTAATAGGCATATCGTCAATGATGGAGGGCCCACTATTAAATAACAGGCTACAGACTATCTCAATTAATCCTTTTAGCTACCAAATATCCTTCCTAAGCTTCATAAAATCGTCTAAATGTAAGTAATATAAAATGCGTCAGCGGTACTGAAGGGGTCGTTGTAAGAGTAATAGCTGAACAGAAATATAATATGGAGGTGAACAATATTGACATTTACAACCATTTGTATAATACCAACAATTACGATTGATGTACACTCGGATGCCATAGTCTCTAGCCCATTCATAAAATATTCGTAAACGTCACTTATTTCTTATTATGGAAGTATATCCCTGGAAGCGAATTCATGAATATAATTGTCTGTACATACACAATTATACTCTATATAATATTTATTGGAATGCAAGTTTTGTCAAAAAATCAATACAGATAGTTATAATTACATGAAGAAAAAAATAAGGGGTCCACGAATTCTTACCAATGGGCTAGAAACTATGGCATCTGGGAGTACAGTCTAAATTAAAATATACGTTAATACAAAATACAAACTTTCATATATATATGACAAAAAATAGGAACAAACAAAAATAATCACAAACAAAACTATATTACAAACATATAATAGGCTACGATACAAGTATCCAAACAGTTGATACGAGAAATGTCTATAAATGTAAATACATGAAATCAAGGAAGGTAATCAACTAAAAGTATCATTATAATAAAACATGAATAAATACATTCTGTTCTCAAATCTATTAAGCAAGGTAAGTTAATCACTTCCGAAAAATCCGTATGCACAACTCTGCGTATATGGAGATAAATGATGATAAATGAACAACAGAATGATTGCGCTCACAAGTTGATTACATACTGGTAAAATGTATGCATTAAAGCCGGGGATTTACGAGATGCTATAATTATGTTCCCTCCACCAACCGACTTTACTCCTAAACTCAATTAATGAAATCAACAAATACATGTGGCAGTCCAGGGATTCGAACCTAGGATGCTCATACCGAAATTCAGTGCATTTATCCATTGCGCTACGAAGACAGTTAAAGAATGATGGACAAACCTACGATTTATTATGCAGTTTCGAATCGTGCATATCAATCTAAGCGTGTACACAAATTCCAACTGCGCTATCATAGGCTATGGATAGATGAATGGAAGGAGTAATTAATGGGGCCTTAACGCTAAGGAAGGCCTCTCTATACACTACCTCTGAACCTGATTGAATTAATATGTTCCCTCATATGTTCATTATGGTGAGAGAGAGAGAGAGAGATAGAGAGAGAGAGAGAGAGAGAGAGAGAGAGAGAGAGAGAGAGAGAGAGAGACAGGGAGAGGGAGGGAGAGTGAGAGTGTGAAAGGAAGTGGGTTAGTGTGTGAAAATGGATGTGTGAGAGATATAGTGTGTGTGTGTGTGTGTGAGTGAGTAAGTGTAGTGAGTGTGTGTGTGTGTGTGTCTATTTGCGTGTATACAGGTATGTGACAACATGTGTGTGAGTTGTCCCGTGTGTGTTTATTAAAGTGTCTGTACCGGTACTGTACAATAGGAGGGTTGATTAAGTGACCCGGGCGTCAGGTTCGCGTGTTGGGCCAAACGATATTGGGGTTAAGTACACATTGGTTACATCATACACCTACAGTATGTACACATGCACACACAGGCGTACATACTGTATACATTACCGGCGACGTCTTCGTGAATTATATCAGCTCTATTTAGACGATTTTATGAACCTATCGGGAATTTAGATAAAGGTTAAATTACATATCACTGGTACATGAAATATCCCAACAAATAGTTATATTATAATTACCAACGACATAGTCGTTGATAGGTGTAATCCAGTCCCCCCACACGCGGTGTTACGACTGGGGTTCAAATATATCAGGGCTCTTATTCATTGGACTAGTAATGGCATAAATGTTACAACGGAAAGCGCTAGCTCCAACCTCTGATGTATATTCCCAGTGAACAAAGAACACAAATACTCTACAGAGTTCTATATGCAATAATAGGCTATCAAACTCTCAATAAATGTGCGTCTACTCTAGGCTTAATGTTATGTGAAAACAGCCTATTACTACCTATAACCGAAGGTGCTTGGTTATGGTATGCAAAGTAAGGTGGTAAGAGAAGTTACAGCTTACGTTACTTTAATCAATAAATGTCAGGCACTCCTGCATGAAAGAAAGTGCACTAAAGTCCTTCAACACTAACAAGGAATCTTCTTTAAATGTTAGATGCTATAAAGATGCTCTTATCGGAAATGGAACCCAAAAAGGCAGGCAGCGGAACAATGCTCGTGCAGGCTATGCACACAAAAAGGCAGAATATATATAATGCCGTCGGAGCCAAGAATATCCTAAACACAACAACAATAATAATAATCGCCACGACAATGCAGTATTCCTATCAACAAAAAGAGCCTAAGTCGTTTGTGTCTCAATACATCAAACTAGGCTGCGAAATGCTTGTGTAATCATAAACGGGTATACATAAAAAGAGTAATTAGGTTAATATACTTAATGTCTACTATGATTGATAAAGTCTAGCTAGAGTCAATGATACGAGATACTGGTGCGCATGGCATGCCGCATAGCCTAGTGCAAATCTCAAGTCTGTGCGTCAAATATTACCGAAGTATTAAGCGTTCTCCTGGCGTACCTCAAAGACAAACAAACGAGACTAGAACAGTGCAGAATGGTATAGGCAAAAAGCCCTCATTCGTGCATGCTCTATTCTCAATGGCACACAGACTAGAATTTACTCAATCAACTCCAGTTCTCAGGTATGTCGTGCCGCTTTTAACTAAAGCCAGCACTCATAGGAAACAATACCTTATAATATCAGACTCCCAGTCTAGCATTATCTAATCCAGCAGAACACTAATAATTAAAGGAAGCAGTAATATGAAAGCCAACCAATGCTTCGTGATCCACTTATCTTAACAACTAAACATACATAGGTTATATCAGACCTTAACGCACAATACGACTGGCCAGCATGAAGTTGATTTTGCAGAGTTAACCAGAGGGGGTATAATATTAATAAAAAGGTGGTGAAAGATATGGAAAATGAGAGAGATAGGCAGAGGAAAAGATTCTCAGGTGCAGAGCAGGTGACAGGTAGCAAGGGAAAAAGATGAGTGCGTTCTAGAAACCAGATCTGAGGGAGAGAGTGGCGAGGAACTGTATATATACTCGCACTAGCTCGAGCCGCGTAGGAAAACAGCGGTTACAAGTCATCTAACCACTAGCAAAGCTTACAGCATGGTAAGGGCCTCTCTCCACCAACCCCCGCGAGGCAGCCAGCCGTGACGTCATCGAGCGGGACAAAAAACACTGCGCGCCCCCTCTCACTCTGTTCTACTCCCTCTCTCTCCCAGATCCTATCATTACTAGTTAATGATAAAATATATACTTTACAATTAAATATATAAAGCCTTGACATGGGCGAAAACAAAGAGCCTTTCTGGACTGCCCATGACACGAGCTTTCATATGAAATAAAGCACACTCTAATACACAAACTGTAGCCCCATCCACTGCCCTGGCGATCCTAGCGAGTCACTGTAGGACAAGCCATGCGGTTCTAACGGAGTGGTTAACGTCACACCCCCCCCAAGATTTTTCTCAGAGGCCCCAAGGCTCACAAAAATCTGATGGTTAGAACCCATGCTATATCTCCACTTCCCATCACCCAGCGGCAGTAAAATATCTGGCACAGTTCTTCAACAAAACATTTTTCAAAATTATAACCCTCCCCAACACCATAGGTTAAATTATATGTAGTTATGCTCCTCAAGAGCGAGCTTCTCTAGCCCAGCATTCTGAGAGGAGTGCAACTCAGAATTACTGCTATAACATACTAAACAAATTCAACTATCAAAGAAAGAGTTTTTATTTGATTTTTTTATGTTTATAATTTGTTTATTTCGGCTGCACTATAGGGGCAAGCCTAGTTTTTTCTTCTATACCAAACGCTCAACTCCTGCTTTACGACCCAATACGCTGGGCTACAACCGCGAGCCAACAAGCACCAAGCGCAAAATACTATTCAAACTAAAGCAGGAGGCTACCCGACTGTCAATCTACCCAGGATCATATACCCTTGAACGACCATCTGCAACCACGTAGTCACGTAGGCAATATGGCGTATGTCCAGGTTATATACCAATAACCTTAGTGACCACCTGGTCAGCCTCATATTCCGATTGTGAAACTGGTCCAAGAACTTGAGAGGGTGATGATCTGGTTAAACTACAACGACCGGACCATAGGCTGGAACACAGACCTCGAAATGCCTCAGAGCAAGTACAACCGCCAGCAGCTCCTCCTCGACAACAGAGCAGCTCCCCTGGGCCGAATTGTACTTCTCCGAGCAGAAACTAACAGGATGCTCCAGCCCATCATCGTCCTTTTCCACAAGGACGGCACCAGCCCCCACACCACTTGCCTCCGTTGCTAGTTGGAAAGGTAGGCTAAAGTCAGGGGCCCTGAGGATCGGGTGAGTGCACAACAGGTGTTTTACTTATCTAAACACCTTCTCACACTCAGGCGCCCATTTGAACTTCTTATCCTTCCAGTTATCCTCCACCTGAGCTTGACTGTCCCGTTCTCCTTCTCCACCTTGACTGCTAAACGTCATCACAGGCACAGTGAGAGGCTCAGGGGGGTGCCTCCCATACTCCTTCATGGGATTAACATGACATAACTGATTGTGCTTCCGCCTGTCTGGAGTGGCTACCAAGTAAACCAGGTCCGATAGCTCCTCCACCACCCTATAAGGACCAGCGTACGTCGCGGATAAGGGGTGACCTACAAGGGGCAGTAGAATCAACACCTCCTGACCCACGTGAAACTCCCTGAGTTCAACCTTGAGGTCGTACCTGTCCTTCCTGATGGCCTGAGAGCTAGTCAAATTACGGCCAGCCAACTCCAGACTGCGCAACATCCGTTCTCGACTGTTGAGGACACACTTGAGCATAGAACAAGGTTTTTCTGCACCCTCCCATACTTCTTCAACCATATGGAGAGGCCCTCTGACACGGTGTCCAAAGACGAGCTCATTAGGGCTGAATCCCAAACTCTCCCCAGGTACCTCCCACACAGCAAACAAAACACATGGCAGGCCAAGATCCCAATCCCTCCCACTCTCAAAGCAACAACAACGAAGCACAGATTTCAAGGCTGAGGGCCATCGCTCTAACACACCCTGGCTCTCCGGATGATATGCAGATGACACAACCCCAACAATCCCATGCTGCGGCATTGCTTGTACAAAGAGGCTAGAAGTGAAGTTGGGTCCCCGGACTGACTGAATCCCCTGCGGGTAACCATACCGGGAAAAATACACTAGCAAGCTTCGGACCACCGTTTTCGCCGACCCATTTCTCATAGGGTACGCGTCAGGGTACCTTGTTGCTACATATCCCGACTGTGCATCACTGTCCTCCTTCAACTCTTTCGTCTTTTTAAGCCCATCCACTGCCCCTTCAGGAACAGTTACTGGGTCTTCTCCAGACTAGAAATGTGGTCCTAATAATGAGTCCCCGAGAAGGTCCGTTGATACTAAACTCTCAACCGCATCAACTTCCAACCCCTTCTCGGTACCCTTCCTCCGCTGATCTAAAGATTGTTGACCAGAATGTGACTCCCTGGATGCAGAATCTCCGGTGACAACACACTCCATAGGCTGCCCCGGACACTTCCCAACCCACTCCTGCTCCTCCCTACCCACGTCGGCCGGCTTCTCGACAACGACCAAGGGTGGAGCCTCAGAAGTAGGCCCCGCAAAGTCGTTGCCAAGAAGGAGGTCGACGCCCCCAACAGGTAACTTCTCCACAATTCCTACATCCAGGTCACGAGTCACACCATCAACTTCCACCTTCATTCTTACAAGCGGGTATGACCTTGTCGCATTAACTCCCTGAACCACAACCACCCGCGCCGTATTGACAGGTTTACCAGTGAAATTTCTCAACAGTGTTTGCGATGCCCCAGTGTCACGCAAAATTCTCACCTCATGTCTTCTACCCCCCCACTCCACACAACCGAGTCCCCTGTGGTCACTAAAGGCATCACGGACAGGGAATAAGCCTTCCGGATCCTTCTGCACTGGCAGTGTATTTACCTCGGAAGAAATGCCTCTAACAAACTCCGATGTCCTCTTGAACACTCCAATGCCGTGAGCAAAAGACACGGCTGCCGGAGGAGGTCGACTAGGGCACTCATTTGCCTCATGACCCTCCTGGTGGCACCTAAAACACATAAATTTCGGTTTCGGCTTATACTGTGATGTAAAAGGCCCCTGACTTTTCACATACGGTGTGGTGGTAGGTTTGGCTTCAGTTTTAGTTTCATTGCTCTTTGGTTTAAATGTGTCATTGCTACGGGGAGGGGGAGGATAACGGTCCCTAGCACTTGCATCGTACTTCTGTGAGGACCCGCAACCCCGAATCAACGACAACCGTAGATCAGCCATTTCTGCTGCTTCTACTAGAGTTCTTGGGTTTTTCTCCTTTAAGTTCAAAGTTAGATCACCGCCCGTGCTCTTAAAGAACTGCTCCAACATCATTAACTGCTTAACTCCATCAAACGTTGTTGCCTTCTCAGATCGGAGCCAGTTTCCCATAGCATCGGACAAGTCCCGGGCGTGTTCCAAAAAGGTGCTATCTCTTCCCTTAGTTACACCCCGGAACTTCAAACGGTACGTTTCTGGTTGCAGTTCGTAAGCCCTCAGGACAGCCTCCTTGAGATCCTCGTACACAATACATAACTCCAAAGGTAACGCATCGTAGGCTTTAAGACCCTTGCCTATTAATCTAGAGGATACAAGTGCTGCCCATTTATTCTCTGGCCACTGGTGTTCCTGGCACTTCTTCTCAAAGCGTGTGAAAAATTCTGTTACACCACTCTCATCAAACACCGGAACCAGTTTCAATAAGTGCGAGAGAGACTGCTCATGAACACGGTTACCAGCCCCAAGTCGCTGTCCCGTTGCCTCTACTCGCGACTTCTCTACGTCCATGTCGGCACAGTACCTAGTCGACTCTAAATCCGCTTGGATTTTTGCTAGCTTGGCTCTCTCTTCTATCTTGGCTAATTCTAATTGCTGCTGAAGCTCACATGCCCTTTGTTGCTGTTGAACCTCAGATACCCTGATAGCCTTTCTCTCTTCGATCTTAGCTAATTCGAGCTGAAGCAATAATTCTGGAGTTAACCCTTGAGGAGGTGAAGGTGCTACAATGTTTGAAATTACCAGTGGTCCCCCCAGGGGCAACCCACCCTGCCAGTCACCACCCACCTGTGGAAGCGTACCCGGGGTCGGCAAACTACTGGGATGGCTGGGAGTCGTGTGTAGGGGAAGCATGGCCGAAGGGCTCTGAGCACTCAACCCATCTCGCTCACCAGTCACCCTGCCCAGTACACACGTTATCAAGTTATCCTTGGTCATGCTGCTAGTAACCGCATAACCGATAGCTGTGGCCAGGCATTGAAGACCGTACCGATCCATACCCTCCAACCGCTCGGCAGTAACAGGCCATTGCAAAAATATCCTAGCATCCTCCTCACAGTTCACCCGATTAACCCTTTCATCATGCTGCTGTTCTTCAGTTTCGACATTACGTACTGTGTCTCCATTCTCCTCTGACCCGGTATAAGACATGATGCTCACAAAAATTTCCCACCTCAATATTCAGAAAGAAGTACCCCAAACTCTTATACCTCAATATACACACACAAATTCTCGGAAATAATCAAGGGCTATACTATGTTGAAAACAAAAAAAATTATTCTTGCTGATCCCCGCAAAATATTTTCCAAAACAACAAATGTTCCCTGCTAATAAATGTAGGTTCACCAAATCCTAGGTAAGGTCGCCATTTGTTACGACTGGGGTTCAAATATATCAGGGCTCTTATTCATTGGACTAGTAATGGCATAAATGTTACAACGGAAAGCGCTAGCTCCAACCTCTGATGTATATTCCCATTGAACAAAGAACACAAATACTCTACAGAGTTCTATATGCAATAATAGGCTATCAAACTCTCAATAAATGTGCGTCTACTCTAGGCTTAATGTTATGTGAAAACAGCCTATTACTACCTATAACCGAAGGTGCTTGGTTATGGTATGCAAAGTAAGGTGGTAAGAGAAGTTACAGCTTACGTTACTTTAATCAATAAATGTCAGGCACTCCTGCATGAAAGAAAGTGCACTAAAGTCCTTCAACACTAACAAGGAATCTTCTTTAAATGTTAGATGCTATAAAGATGCTCGTATCGGAAATGGAACCCAAAAAGGCAGGCAGCGGAACAATGCTCGTGCAGGCTATGCACACAAAAAGGCAGAATATATATAATGCCGTCGGAGCCAAGAATATCCTAAACACAACAACAATAATAATCGCCACGACAATGCAGTATTCCTATCAACAAAAAGAGCCTAAGTCGTTTGTGTCTCAATACATCAAACTAGGCTGCGAAATGCTTGTGTAATCATAAACGGGTATATATAAAAAGAGTAATTAGGTTAATATACTTAATGTCTACTATGATTGATAAAGTCTAGCTAGAGTCAATGATACGAGATACTGGTGCGCATGGCATGCCGCATAGCCTAGTGCAAATCTCAAGTCTGTGCGTCAAATATTACGTTATAGGGAAGGGTAGCTCCTCTTGAGAAACCTTAATACCGAAGTATTAAGCGTTCTCCTGGCGTACCTCAAAGACAAACAAACGAGACTAGAACAGTGCAGAATGGTATAGGCAAAAAGCCCTCATTCGTGCATGCTCTATTCTCAATGGCACACAGACTAGAATTTACTCAATAAACTCCAGTTCTCAGGTATGTCGTGCCGCTTTTAACTAAAGCCAGCACTCATAGGAAACAATACCTTATAATATCAGACTACCAGTCTAGCATTATCTAATCCAGCAGAACACTAATAATTAAAGGAAGCAGTAATATGAAAGCCAACCAATGCTTCGTGATCCACTTATCTAAACAACTAAACATACATAGGTTATATCAGACCTTAACGCACAATACAACTGGCCAGCATGAAGCTGATTTTGCAGAGTTAACCAGAGGGGGTATAATATTAATAAAAAGGTGGTGAAAGATATGGAAAATGAGAGAGATAGGCAGAGGAAAAGATTCTCAGGTGTAGAGCAGGTGACAGGTAGCAAGGGAAAAAGATGAGTGCGTTCTAGAAACCAGATCTGAGGGAGAGAGTGGCAAGGAACTGTATATATACTCGCACTAGCTCGAGCCGCGTGGGAAAACAGCGGTTACAAGTCATCTAACCACTAGCAAAGCTTACAGCATGGAAAGGGCCTCTCTCCACCAACCCCCGCGAGGCAGCCAGCCGTGACGTCATCGAGCGGGACAAAAAACACTGCGCGCCCCCTCTCACTCTGTTCTACTCCCTCTCTCTCTCCCAGATCCTATCATTACTAGTTAATGATAAATTATATACTTTACAATTAAATATATAAAGCCTTGACATGGGCGAAAACAAAGAGCCTTTCTGGACTGCCCATGACACGAGCTTTCATATGAAATAAAGCACACTCTAATACACAAACTGTAGCCCCATCCACTGCCCTGGCGATCCTAGCGAGTCACTGTAGGACAAGCCATGCGGTTCTAACGGAGTGGTTAACGTCACAGCGGCTAGTTCAATTGCATGACATGTAGGAATGTTCACATAATACAATATCGATACAATGAACTTAGCTTAGAGGACTGGTGAGTTAGGACTGTTGTAATAAATTAGTATTTGTAGCACATGGTGAACTGTGGGTTGAATCAGAGCCGGGGGAGGAGATGTTGACTGTACGGTGTTGATTGAGAGACTAAAGGGCCGGCCTCCGATCGCTTCGCGAAATTACATATGGCTGCCGGCTCATAATAATTATAACCCATAACTTGGTTTCATAATACATCTAGAGCTGATGTAGATATTTATACATTACAGTTAATATTTAACCTAACTTAAGAATAAACTACAATACACAAAGAACCCGCCGAAATCGTACAAGCGATACGATACCGCCAAATTCAAATGTCCTATTGGACCATAACCTGTCGGGATCATTACCCTATTCCCGACATATTGCCCGCCACCAAAAATGATATACAGGAGCTATATACAGAGAACAAAAAAAGGACATCGAAGTCAAAGATCACCTTGTGTGATCTTTGATCTCCAAAGATCCACGGAACTCATAGCCGCCCTCCTTTTGGGACGAGCGCCACCTGAAGCCTGAGGAGGATCATCCTTCTCATCATCAGCTGCCCCACATCGAGGAGCACTGTCACCAGCACTCTCCCGCGGAGGGGTATCAGTAGAGACGCCAGGTTCATCCGGCAGTTCTACATCCTGCTCCAAGGGATATAACCTTACGACTGGGCGAGTATTAACCCCTGTCGAAGTTCGTATCCTAGCAACCCTTATAAGACCATCAATGCCCTGGAACAAATGGATAATCCTCCCAAGCTTCCAAAATAACCTAGGACGCTCATCATGAATCAGGACGATATCCCCGATACGAGGCCATCGTTGATTCGTCCCTTTGATCTTATGAGAGTGACGCTCGCGAAGAGACAGCAAATATTCTTGGGTCCACCGTTTCCATAGATCGTCGGACACCTTGTTTACATACTGGAAGCGACGACGTGTGGCATCAGCATTGCCGAACGTCGGGTCTTGCAGATCTTCGTCATTTACGGACGATCTAGGAAAGGTATTAAGGGTTCGTCCACGTGTCATCATGGAAGGCGAAATGGGTAAGAGGTCATCAACATCTGCCGAGGTATAGGTCAAGGGCCTGTCGTTGACTGACATCTCAATTTCTATTAAGATGGTTTGCAACTCCCGTCTGGTCACCAGTGCCCCTCCTATTACCTTCTTCAAGGCAGATTTGACGATACCGATTGTTCTCTCCCAAATCGCCCCGAACCATGGTGCACGTGCTGGTATAAATCTCCATTGACAACCTTTTCCAGTGAGGGTAGCCACAACCTGCGGGTCATCCATTAAACTCTGGAGATATTTAGAGGCCCCGACAAAACAAGTCGCATTATCGCTCATAATAATTTGAGGGAAACCATTGCGGCCTGCAAAGCGTCTTACAGTATGCAAAAAACCCTCACTGGATAGGTCGTCAATCAATTCAATATGAATCGCTCTGGTTACCGCACATGTAAATAGGACGGTATATACCTTTATGATATTACCGGGCGATTCTCTAACATGAATCGCTCCGGTGTAGTCTACCCCGGTTACCTGAAATGGTTCAGTCCTTTGTACCCTGAACTCAGGCAAGGGAGGTAGATCAACTGGGGAGTAAGGCTTACCCTGTAATCTTTTACAGATAGTACAGCTATTGTGGATCCCTTTAATTGCTTGTCGCATCTTAGGGATCCACCAACGTTGTCGCATATACGCCAGAACATAATTTACGCCAAAATGTAGGCAGGTCCTATGGCATTGGCGAATCAACAGTTTGGTAATCAAATGAGAGGAGCTAAGGAGGACAGGATATTTTGCAGAATCAATAATGTCCGCTTTTTGTATCCTGCCTCTACACTTAATAATGCCTCCTTCCATATATAATCCTAGCTGCCTCATTAAGTTTGAGGGTTTGGCCTTTGACTCCTTGCTCAGGATTGATGTTCAGTAGGATAAGATTCCTTTTGTACTAAACATATTAGTTTTGCTTCTGCTGATCTAAATTCATGGAGTCTGATATGCTTCGAATCTTCACTAAGGAAAGACCCGTGAGCCCGACTTCTCATGTTGTTAATGAAACGGTATATCCATGCAAATACCCGTATTACTTGATCATAGCTGCCGTAACGTTCCCACTCTACCAACTTGTTATCCTGATGTGTAGTACTCACATTCGAACTACTTAACACATCATCTTGGGGCCAACCTGAAGGATCAGATAAGCATTCCCTGAAATCCTGAGGCCATTCAGTTGGAGATGTAAGCCATGGAGGTCCATGCCACCAAATAGAGGACAACATAAACTGCTGCGCCGAGATCCCCCGGGAAATTATGTCACTGGGGTTATCCCTGGTGCTCACATAGCGAAATGTAGCTGTAGGAACTAAGTTATGAATCTCATCAGTGCGATTAGAAACATAAACAGGTAACACTTTCTGGCTGTGTACCCATGAAAGCGCTATTTGACTGTCGCTCCAGACATAGACGTTATTAATCTGTAGTATGTCTGTATAAGCATCCAGTGTAAACTTTATTAGACGAGCAGACAGAAGCAATGCAGTAAGTTCTAATTTAGGAACTGTAATCTTCTTTATAGGGGCTACTTTAGCCTTCGCTATAGCCAGTGTCGCTTCACTACCATTACATATGTATATGGCAGTACCGTACGCACTATTACTAGCATCAGAAAAGGCATGTAGATCCACCTGGTGACCACTAATAACCTGACGAGGAAGTTGGACCTTGCAACAAGCGGAAAGGTCCGACCGAATCAACCGCCAAGTATCCTGTAACTCAATCGGGAGGGGCGTGTCCCAATCTAGTTTTAGCCGCCACAGTTGCTGTAAAAACATACGAGCACGGATTGTAACAGGCAGCAAAAAACCTAGGGGATCAAACAACCTCGCTGACAAGCTTAAGCAGTTTCGCTTGGTCATAAGCTCACTGCCGCATGGGGTGTGACAGAAGGATATACAATCTGTGGTAGTGTCCCATTTGTGGCCTAAAAACTTCACCTCACTATTCTCAGTAGCTACACCGTCAGAAGTAAATTGACCTTTCAAAAGATCACTATTAGTGGCCCATTCTCTTAAGTATAAATGAGCCTTGGCAAATATATCGCGGATCTCCCAGCATCTCTTGAGCAATAAATCTTCATTGTCTCCGGTGCCTTGAAGATTGTCCACATAGATCCCCTGCTTGATCTCATTCTTGAAGTCAGGATCTAGTCCAGCCTCCTCAAGATGACGCAAGATAGTAGCGTTGAGAAGGAACTGGGAACAGGTCGCCCCGAATAAGACGACTCTGAACCTGTAGATCAGATACTCTGAATCTAGATCCATTGGGTCCCGTGGCCATAAAAATCTTGTCGAGTCCCTGTCTTCACGATGGAGTTGAAGCATCAGGAAGGCCTTCTCAATATCGGCGACCCATGCAAACTTATGACATCTGAAGCGCAACATAATTTGCGCTAGATCAGAGACCAGGGACGGACCCGTGTACAGACAATCATTCAGGCTATAGGAGCGATCACTGGATTTAGCAGAGCAGTCATACACAATACGAACAGGAGTGGTGGAACTGTCCCTTTTAATCCCATGGTGAGCAAGGTAATGGATGTTATCCCCATACTCATTGAGATCTACTCTCTCCACAAATCCACGTTGTACCTGCTCGGCTAAAACTGCCGCATAAGTCTCGCAATAACTTGGATCCTTGACAAACTGCTTCTGAAGGCCACGTAACCTACCAAGTGCTAGATGGAAGTTAGTAGGTAGTTTACTCTTGTTATCATTCCAAGGGAGCCTTACCACATACTGACCTCTGCCAGAGTCATACGTTACAGTCTCTTCATACGAGCTTAACGCTAGCTTGGACTCACGATCAAGTTCATGTGGGTCAATTCCAATATTGTCCAAGTCCCATAGCTTATCTATATCAGTACATGTATTATCAGGCACATTTGGCCTAATATATTTATCTATGGGGCTTACTGCTACCTTGAGGACCGTAACCACCTCCACCTGTGTGTCTTGAGAGGAAGTGGCATAGGATCCAGAAATGGCATAACCTTGGATCGTGGGGAGCATTATTAGCTTATCTACCCGCCGATATCCAGGGTGAACCAGGTCGTAGTAATAATCAGCTCCGACCAGTAGCATAATACCATTGTTAGCAGAGAGTTGATCATCAGCCAGTTTATAACCCTTGCTTCTGAGATATTTCAAATGTGGTTGAATCTCTGATGCTATATAGAAACTGGGTAGTGTGTCGACCACAACAGCCTTGATGGGACATACTTTTTTTTCTATAAACATAGGAAATCTCCACTATATCATAGTCACTGGAATCTATTTCACCAGTGAAACCATGGAGACGCAAATTCTCTTGACCCTTGCTGGTACACTTGAGCTTGGGTAATGATGACCGCAGAACGAATGACCTCTGTGAGCACTGGTCAAGTAAGGTGCGCGTCATTATAGTATTATTATTACTCCCCACTACTGGCAGCATCATAGTAGGAAGCAATTGACATTCTCGAGAAGCAATGGACATGGTAGATACTTTATCACCCTCGCTCTTACTTTTCTCATGTGACTCTTTGGGGGTTCTCCCTTTTTCTTTGCCGTCGTGCCGATCAGACTGGGAGCAAAGGGAAAACCAATGTTTCCCCTTGCAATACTTACAAGGTTTGATGTAGGAATTGGTGCAGGTACTGTTGAAGTGGTCTCTTGCCAGACAGCTGGTACATAACTTAAGCGATTTAGCCTTGCTAATCTTCTGTGTAGCCTTAGGATACTTAGGACACTGATACCACAGATGACCGTGGACACTGCACAACTTACAACCTAATGATATTGGCCTTTTCTGTTTAGGAGAAGTCTGTACCGGGAAAGCTGCAGTAGATGGCGACATCTCCACTTGTCGGTAGTGTCCAGTACTCTCCATATTGAAGACTTCAGTCTGGTACACCTGCACCAACGCTTCCAAGTTTAGTGGAGAGTCGCTTAGTTGTCGTCTTAAGATTTCCCTTAGGGGAGAGGGTATTTTATTCAAGATATTCACACTAAATATCTCCTCCTTGGTGACGGCCATTGTCTCCATAGATCGGAGGAGGCTCTCAAAGGAGGCATAGTACTCCTTTAGGGCAGTCACATCATAGGATGGAGGATCTAGCGTGAAGAACTTAGTAATTAACGCGGTCTTGATGACTTCCACTCTCCCGTAAGTTCTCTTCAGCAACTCCACTGCAGACTCGTAGCTGTTAGCTTCTAGCTTGTACCCATCGACTAACTTCAATGCCTCCCCTTTCAATTGACCACGGAGATATGTGAACCTTTGGATGGATGTGAGTGTTTTATGATGATGGATGGAACAGTAAAAAATATCCCAAAATCCAGTCCAGGTAGCCGAATCCCCGGAAAAGGTAGGCAAAGTAAGCTTCGGCAGGTTAAAACCAGTCGCCTTTGGTGTACCGGTATCCTTAACAGAGGTTGTTTCTTGGGTGGAAGATAGTCTGGCTAAGGCTGTATTAACCCTTTATTAGCGGCTCACCACATAAGTCGTATTTAATAAAGCTGGACTATGTGGCGGCGCTCGACATAGGTCGAGTGGCAATTTCAGCACGTAATGTTGCTGAGAGAGAGAGACAAGTGGTGGCAGGAGAGTAGCGAGCGTATGACTGCTCCAGACCACCGCGGCGAACATACTGACATGAATCCCAGCTCCCTCCTCCCTCTCTCACTCGCTATATAAGGAATTGTATCGGGAAAGTGGCTAATTACATGCTTTTTGCACTCGCGTTGCACGGTTATTGCAAGAAAACTAGCCATCATAAAAGGATCGTTATGGTGTCATTCAAAAGCTCTGTTTATGCCCTTTCAGGGATAGGTACTTGTTTTACGTTCTGGGTCTTATTTAGGCATGAAAATGATCACGTAAACAGCCCTATTTTGGCTAAAAACACCCCGCTGGGCGGTACATATAAATAAACCGCATAGGCCGCTCGTAAGGTGTTAACGTCCTCAAAGTACTCAAAATCTGCCGACATTTCTTCTTCCACATCGTCAGTAACTGTTAATAAACCATATACCTGCTGAGAATAACTATCATAAGTAGCTAGCGATTTAGTAACAGTAGCAAATTTACCTTTTATCTGATCAGCCGTGGCACTTATTAAAAATTCATCAAGATCTCTTAAACCTCTATTTAAACTTCCCTTCATCCCTCCCTTAAGAATCTTAAGTTTCTTCAAATCTGTCATCGTTAAGGTTTAATTTTAAGCAACTTAAACTACAATGAGGTCAGACTACAAACCGTTAATCGCTTAGGAATCAACAGCGGCAAACCCCCATTACTTAAGAAATTTACTCAAAAAGAATTACATAATACTTACATCCCCCTTTATATAAACTATCGAAAGGAAATTATCTAACTAGACAAAATAATTAAATACTAAATCCATTAAAAGAAAGGGTAAGGTGAAGCACTAATTTTTGTAAGCCCTTTATAGGTAAGCCTAGTTGGTTTAGCTACAATCATGAGGTCTGACTATTAACTGTCAATCGCTTAGGAATTAACAAAGACCGACTCTCATGACCGCCACTTTAAGCAACTAGGCCTAGGCTATTATGAAATTTAAATATAAAAGGTCACATGAGAACCCTCCCCACCAGCAAAACAATAATGAGCCCCACAATGACAAAACACAAGCAACACCACAGGCACACCACCAAAGCGAAATGAAAAGCCACCACAGACACCTGCAGGCCTAGACTGCCTAGCCTAGCCTATGAGCGCGAAATGGCGCCCGACGAAATTACCCCAATCCCAATCTCCAGCCCACCTAACCCACCAAACAAACGCCAAGGAACACACGTCTAAAAAAAAACTGGAAATTAGTCCCAAAAAAGATAGGGACGGCGCCTAAACGGAAAAAAACACGAGGGAAGAAGCTGGACCTAAACTAGGGAAATGGCAGGCGGCCAACAACGCGCGAGGCGGCAGCCATTTGTAAGCCCACAAGCGTCAAGGAAGCAAACAAAACGGTACTACGGTAAGGAAGCCTAAGGGCACGAAGGACCATTATTTATCGGGAATTTAGATAAAGGTTAAATTACATATCACTGGTACATGAAATATCCCAACAAATAGTTATATTATAATTACCAACGACGTAGTCGTTGATAGGTGTAATCCAGTCCCCCACACACGGCTAGTTCAATTGCATGACATGTAGGAATGTTCACATAATACAATATCGATACAATGAACTTAGCTTAGAGGACTGGTGATTTAGGACTGTTGTTATAAATTAGTATTTGTAGCACATGGTGAACTGTGGGTTGAGTCAGAGCCGGGGGAGGGGATGTTGACTGTACGGTGTTGATTGAGAGACTAAAGGGCCGGCCTCCGATCGCTTCGCGAAATTACATATGGCTGCCGGCTCATAATAATTATAACCCATAACTTGGTTTCATAATACATCTAGAGCTGATGTAGATATTTATACATTACAGTTAATATTTAACATAACTTAAGAATAAACTACAATACACAAAGAACCAGCCGAAATCGTACAAGCGATACGATACCGCCAAATTCAAATGTCCTATTGGACCAAAACCTGTCGGGATCATTACCCTATTCCCGACAGAACCTTAGGAAGGATAGATGGTAGCTACAGGGATTAGTTGAGACAGTCTGTAATCTTAAACGGGTAGGCATCCTTCTTAAGCTGAATAAAACCGTCTAATAGTTGCCACCATATACTGGAAAGGATATCACCGGTACTGACTGGGATACACGCACAGGTTAACGTGTTCACATATACTGGAAAGGATATCACCGGTACTGACTGGGATACATGCTCAGGTTAACGTGTTCACATATACTGGAGAGGATATCACCGGTACTGACTGGGATACACGCTCAGGTTAACGTGTTCACATATACTGGAAAGGATATCACCGGTACTGACTGGGATACACGCTCAGGTTAACGTGTTCACATATACTGGAAAGGATATCACCGGTACTGACTGGGATACACGCACAGGTTAACGTGTTCACATACACTGGAAAGGATATCACCGGTACTGACTGGGATACACGCACAGGTTAACGTGTTCACATATACTGGAAAGGATATCACCGGTACTGACTGGGATACACACTCAGGTTAACGTGTTCACATATACTGGAAAGGATATCACCGGTACTGACTGGGATACACGCTCAGGTTAACGTGTTCACATATACTGGAAAGGATATCACCGGTACTGACTGGGATACACGCTCAGGTTAACGTGTTCACATATAGTAACTCACATGTTTTGACTTGTGGAATAATGTTAGTGTTTTAGTGCAGAACAATAATTGTTCTTTAATTTTGTTTACCAGTTTCTTAACACGAATATTATAACTAAATATCTGGTTTTACCTTACTGGGCTCTCTAACTAGCCCGTTTCCTTTTTCCTTAGTTGCCGTTGCTTCTCCAAAGTACTTTTGGGTGGTTTGTGTGGATTCATTTTTCACCGTTGCATCTGCACCCTGCTGGGTAGTTTTAATAATAATAATAATAATTAAAGTTGCAAGCAACGTTGTCCGGGGTTCGACGGTTTTGCAGCGCAGGGTATTGTGTTTGATACAAATGCTGTGTCACAGATATCAAAAGATCATTTAACTTATCGGGCATGGAGAAACTACAGAAGGAGCAGATTGTGCAAACAAACAAGAGCGAGAGAGGGAGAGATTGGTTTTAAAAGGGATCTGCCTCTATCCGTTTAGTAACAGAGTTGTAGATATGTGGAATAGGCTACCGAGTGCTATAATGGGATCAAGAACAATAGAGCTTCAACTTGAAATTAGATAGAACGAGATGGGTTGGGTGTGAAAGGGATCTGCCATGTGTAGGTCAATCGGCTCTGGAGACTCCCGTTTTCTTATTTTTTTATTTTCTCATTTGTGAAGGAGAGAGGGAGTATGGCGAGAGAATAAGATGTCGTAAACGTAAGGAAGATAGCGATAAATATGAGAGAGAGAGAGAGAGAGCGCGGGATGGGTTGGGTGTGAAAGGGATCTGACATGTGTGGGCCAATCGACTCTCTGCAGACTCCGGTTTTCTTATGTTCTCATTTGTGAGAGAGAGAGAGAGAGACTAGGATGTCATAAATGTAAGGAAGACAGATATCAATGAGAGAGAGTTTTTATGAGATGGGTTGGGTGTGAAAAGGATCTGTCTTGTGTGGGCCAATTGGCTCTCTACAGACTCCCATTTTCTTATGTTCCTATTTCTTACAATTGTGTTTTGGTTGCAGGTATATGATAACATGGGTGTATACTTAGTAAGTAGTGTAAATAACAGGTAACGTTTATGAGATGGGTTGAGTGTGAAAGGGACCTGCCATATGTGGGCCACTTGGCTCTCTGAAGACTCCCATTTTCATCTTGGTGGCATGTGTAAGGGATCTGCCTCATTTGTACCGGTGTACAAACAAACAAGAGCGAGAGAGAAAGAGATTGGCTGTGTAAGGGATCTGCCTCTATTCGCTTGGTAAAAGAGTTGTAGATATGTGGAATAGGCTACCAAGTGCTATAGTGGATCAATAACAATAGAGCTTCAACATAAAATTTGATAAGACGAGATGGATTGGATGTGAAAGGGATCTGCCGTGTGTGGGCCAACTGGCTCTCTGCAGACTCCCATTTTCATCTAGGTAGCATGTGTAAGGATCTGCCTCCTTTGTACCAGTGTGCAAATAAGAGAGAGATAAGCTGTGTAAGGGATCTGCCTCTCTCGTAACAGAGTCGTAGATATGTGAAATAGTCTACCTAGTGCTATAGTGGGATCAAGAACAATAGAGAATTTCAAGATAAAATCAGATAGTCATATGGATGAAATGGGTTGGATGTGAAAGGGATCTGCCTTTTGTGGGCCACTTGTCTCTCTGCAGATTCCCATGTTCATCTTGTAAGGGATCTGCCTCATTTGTACCGGTGTGCAAACAAACGAGCGACAGAGAGAGACTGGGTGTGTAAGGGATCTGCCTCTATTCGTTTAGTAACAGAGTTGTAGATATGTGGAATAGGCTACCGAGTCTTATAGCCAATCGGCTCTCTGCAAACTCCTGTTTACTTATGTTCTCATTTGTGAGAGAGAGCGAGGCTCCCTATTTCCTGTTCTCATGCACTAGTACAGTATGTCGTAATCGTAAGGAAGACAGCGATAAATAAGAGAGAGAGAGAGAGAGAGAGAGATAACTAATGCGTAGCCTATAGCAACACTCAAACAAGCACAAACATAGCTACACAAGACCATCACACAAGCACACACACGCCTATCTAGCAACGAACTGTCCTGTTTACATATCATACACACTCCCCCCATCCCCATTCCATCACTTCGTATGTACGATATTATTTCCGTCTTTTTTACTGTGTATGGATTAAGTTATTGGTGTTCACTCTTGACATATGTGTCCTGCTACATCTGTATGCATACATAATAGCATGAAAGTGACCAATACGCGCATATGAAGCTATGTATCTAGTATATCGGGGTTCTCTTCCCTTTCATCGGTCCACCCCTTATACCTCCCTCCCTCCTCCCTATCCCATATGTGTAAACATTATATTTTAGCTTTCCGAAGGTAAATACATACTTCAGATAAATATCTAGCATTGTATTTAAATCATGAATCCTGTTTAATGTCATTATTTAATAGAAACATGTGTAAGGTTCACATTTATACACAGGATAAGATAAGCAAATACAAACCTCAGCATAATCATTGGCGATGAGAGGGAGAGACGTACTCTGCGAGTCTCTGGGGTGAGTGGGGGGGGGGGGGGGGTTTACTTCAAACTAGCAGCCATTTCTTTATATCTAGAGACATTTACTAGGGATAATTTGAAAATTTCAGACATTCTAGTCATACTACATTGTAAAATTTGCAAAACAAACAAGCCAAAACTCTTTAGAAATTGCAACATTATCCTAACATTGATTGGCTATGTAGCAACATGCTAGCGACTTTTGAGAAAGGATCTAGCGGTATTTCGTGGTAACACTTTAGGACGGTTAAAATACGAGTCACACGGGCAATTGCCAAAACTTTAAAGGTCCATATCATTGTTATTAAACTAAGCATTGGCAAAGGGAGGTATTGTTAAAAACCTTAGCCAATACTCTGTCATTCACCAAAAATAAATTTGAATTTATCATTATTATTTGGTAGGGTAGGTATGTATAGGTAGGTTGGCTAAATAATTGCTGGAATTCGTAGGGACTCGAACTGTTTTGAGAGAGTTAAATAAAAAAAAAATTATAGATCTGAATAATAAAGAGATTATGTTATTAAGCAAAACTGGGGGATGCGTGGAAGCCTATAGACTGTAGACGGTGGGTAGTGAATGCGGTTTTAAAGTAATTTAAGAATAGACAGTTTTCAATGCTGCGGCCAAACTATTCCACCCATTTATATTCTTTTGGTATCAAAACGTTCGGAATCGCGAGCCTCACCCAACTACGCAAGCATGGCTTTGATCATCGGCGTAGTTTTCAAGATGTGGAATTTTAAGTGGAATTAGAGTTTTTTTTCAAGATTGCCGGAAAAAACCCACGTGCAAAAGCAAAACCTTCTCTATAAAATTTGCGGAGCATTAGTAGGGGAGTGCGTATGCCAAAGCCCAGTCGTTTCCTGTGAGTGGGAGAGACGGTATTTAGGCGTCAAGTTTTTCGGGAAATCGGCTGCCACGGACCTGTTTGGCCGCCATGCCGGATGTTTAGCATATCAAAAGTTGCCCAATACAAAAACGCACCTCTTGTGAAAGTTTGATCCCGATCCAAAAAGCGGTTCTGGAGTTATTGCGTCGAAACCGGCGCGTAAGAAGAATTTGGATGAAAACCCAGGTTTAATGATTACAATAGGGGTTCCCCGTAGGGGACGAACCCCTAATAATAATAATAATAATAATAATAATAATAATGGTATATTTGTTTATTATTTTCATCCCAACACCAAACACCTCCAATGAAATATAAATAATATTTATTTTTAAAATAATACTAATACTAAGTATAATACCGTAGTTATCAAACATACATAGGCACAACGTTGATTAGGGCTAATACGGCTTTGCATACCGGTATAGTCCATACACAGCATATATACCAACACATAATAGTGCATGCCACTGCATGTACACATGCAGAGCTTCGCATGCATATACTCGCTTATAATTCCTCTCATACTTATATATAGTCATTTAAGTATGCTAATTTTTATGCAGCTTTACACGTATCTACTCACATAATATGCTAGGTCATATTTACACATGCACACACATTTACACGCTCTAGCCACACAGACATGGCTATACAGTGCATGTGTGCACTATTTTATAATTTTGCATAATATACACTGGCGAGCACAAACATGCACAGAATTACGATGCATACTTACTTCCGCATAATATAGACTAGGTCAGAGATACTCAGTTAATACTAATTTAAGTAAACATTCCCAAATTTCCTCGGTAGTTAAGGAAAACAAAAAGAGAGAGAGAGAGAGAGAGAGAGAGAGAGAGAGAGAGAGAGAGAGAGAGAGAGAGAGAGAGAGAGAGAGAGAGAGAGAGAGAGAGAGAGGGAGAGAGAGAGAGAGAGAGAGAGAGAGAGAAGGATTTGGAAGGAAGGGCACAAGACAGGCTTATATTGCTTGTTTGAGTGTGTGTTTGAGTATATATGTGTGTGTGTGTGTGTGTGTGTGTGTGTGTGTGTGTGTGTGTTATAAATATGTGTATCACTCACAGTCACAGTATATAATGATGTACTTGCTGAATATGTTTACTTTCCCATGCTATATATATCTTATGAACGGATGGATGTAAAATGTATCTGTATATACTTAACCTTATTTCTGAGTGACGTTTGTGAGTGTATATGTATGGTGTGCAGAATTCTATCAGTATGTATGTATATATGATGTATGTATGTATGTATGTTCTGACATACGGAGCCCTGTATGTTAATTTAAGAGTTAGAATTAGAGTTGAAGGAGTCACACTACCCAAACGGTGAAGCAGACTAGCGAGCGAACCAGCGAATGGGGAAACTAGCTCGCCCGCATACCTGCAAACTAGCCTTCACACCTGCGTGCGTCATAGGGGACCCTGCAAACTACTTGATGACCGACGCTATGACGTATGATCGACGCCGGGAGCTGTGAGTGGACCAGGCACCTGTTATGCGACTCGCGGAGCTATGATTGGAGCAGGCACCACCCCCCCCCCGCCTCCTGATTCGTTCCTACACCATCATTGTTTGGTATATAAGACCCGAGTTGTGGGCATTCAAATCAGTCTCATTTGGAGTTGGGGAAGGTGAACTTGCAGCTGGAGGAAGACGGGGTGAAGTATTATAATGGGTTTGTGACTGTCAGTCAGATTATATAAGTGTGTGTTAAGTGTGTTCGGTGTAAACACTTACGTTATGTTGGTTAGTGAGATATGTGATTGGGAATTAACGTTAACGCTACTATTATGTGTTTAACTATTTGATTGTGAATTAACGTTAACGCTACTATTATGTGTTTAACTATTTGATTGTGAATTAACGTTAACGCTACTATTATGTACGTAACTATTTGATTGGGATTTAACGTTAACGCTATTATTATGTACTTACTATTTTAGTTGACTAACTTGTGGACTAAAGCAACTCTTTAAGTAATTGGGTTATGATGAAAGTAATACTATTGTTTTATATTAATACTTACGAGTTCTTTCATTTTCTTTTAATTAAGCTTACATTGCTTAACGGTGCATAGTACGGTGATGCTATTGTCTCATATTAGTAATATCGCCTTAGACTAACATGGCTGTGTTAATATTACTTCTAGTGATTTCCTAAGCTGAAGAAAATTCTTTTGCTTCAAAATATTATATTTTGCTTTTCATATTATTTGAGTGAGACCTGAATCGAATCTATGAAGCGATCCTGTAACTTTATTTACTCATAATCAAACCTCAATGTTACGTGGTTAAGAAATACATTTAACTAATTATTAAATATATATCTAACTTTTTATGTGACTTTGATATTAATCCTGATGATAATAATATATAATACTATTAACGTAAGACAAGAACCAAGAATAATTACATTAAATATAAATAAAAGGACATATAAGAAAACTATCTATTCATTTCAAAAAGGGTAAGAGACAGAAATATTCTTACTTTAATGTTTATCTTTCAAGACATTTTATAGAATTAATAGTCCTTCTTTAGATATACTTCTTCGGTTCATAACCATAGCCTACTAAGCTTCGGTTAAATAATAATTCTTTATAAATACTACATGACTTTAATTAGTTTCAGTATTTTTCATAATTAAAGAGTATCAGTCAATAAAGGATACTAAGTCCTAAGATCCAAAAGGAAAGGAAGCAACAACAGGAAATTATTTTATTAGATTTTACTTTTGTTTTGCCTTCAGCTGACTGATACCTTAATATATCTCTGTGCTATCTAGATTCATCAAGTTAACCACTTGAGGATCAAGATATGTAACAGAAGAGTGGCGACCTTGCCAGGATTCGTTTCATACAGTTTCACTCAGTTTCATTACCGTTACACTACTTAAAAATCAAATATTAATCATGCCTCAACTAATTAATGACGAAGATGCTCGAGTTTTCATAGAATCAGAACCCACAGCCCCTGATATTGACTGTCTGTCAAAATCCGAACTGAAAGTGCTTGCCTCACATCTCCAGTTAACTGTCTCAAACATGTCTAAAGTAGAGGTGGCTCAGACCATAAAAACCCACCTGTTCCCTGTAGAAGGCGGGGAGGGTGACGGAGCAGTTGGTGGGATCCCGAGTAAACCTAGCCAACTTGATGAACAATTGCCACCTGGTTTGACCGGTGATCAAATATTCGAACTAGAACAAGCCAAACTAAAAATAGAACTAGCCAGAATAAATATCGAAGAAGCCAGCATAAATGCCAGAATAAATGCCGAAGCAAAGACCGAACAAGCCAGACTAAATGCCGAACAAGCCAGAGAAACGACCGAACAATATGAATATCAATATCGTACGGCTCAACTAAATGTCAATACAAATGCTCCCGTAATTGCTCCCCCTCTGGGATTAACTATGACTAGTGTCATTCCACCTTTCACTGAGGATAATGTGCAGGATTTCTTTGTTTTGTTTGAGGAAGTTGCTGGAGGTATGAAGTGGACAAGAGATCAATGGCCTTTTATGTTACAAACTGTTTTGACAGGGCAGGCTCGAGCCACGTATTTGTCAGAAGTAGCAGAGGTTGTTGTTGTTGTTGTTGTTCCCTAAGCTGCCTGGCCGAACAGCCCCGAGTCCCTGAGAAAGGCCATGGCCACGATCGGGCTTTCCCACAGAGCTCTCATTGAGTGTAGATTGTGTTGTTGGCGTAAGTGGTTGTGTGAAATGCAGTCTTCTGTGATGTGTTTAATGGTATGGGGTGCTGTGTTACATCCCGGGCAGGCGTCGACAACGGAGTCATCCAGTCTCTTCTGATAGCTCAGGAGAGCTGGATGGTGTCCGCATCTCAGCCTGGCCAGGTGGACTCTGTCCTCGCGAGGAAGGGAGGATTCGGAAGGATGGATTTCGGGAGGTCGTGCATGCAGCTGCGTGTTGTCTGTGAGTGAGTGGATGGATCGGTGAGAGATATGAGTATGGATGTGCTTCTGGATGTTGGTTCGGGGTGGGCAGGGAGGGAGAGAGGACAATAATTGTGTGTGATACCGTGTGCTGGGTGTTGTTTTGATATTTCTTGGTGTCTGTGGGTGTGTTGCCATGTAGTTTAGTGGGTGGTCTTGGTTCGTGGAGGCTGCTGCCAGGAATTGAGTGCCTCTCATGTCCAGATGGTCTTTGACTTTGAGGATTTTGGTTTCTTGATGTAGGTGATCTGTGGGTGCAGTAGCTGTGCAGCCTGTAATGATCTTCAGGGCTTTGTTTTGAATAGTCTGTAAGGTCTTATGATGTGTTTCAGCTAGGTTAGAAGCCCAGGCTGGGCTTGCGTATTCCATCACTGATCTTATGTATTGTTTATATACTGTGGTGGTAGTTTCTTTGTTGTGTCCAAATTTTGTGTGAGCAAGTGACCTGAGGGCGTTAAGTCTGGGTGTCAGTTTCTTTTTAATGTTTGTGGTGTGCTGTTTGAATGTCATATGAGTATCATATGTTACTCCTAGGATTTTGGGCGTGTTGTTTATGGTGAGTTGAGGGATGTATTCGTGTTCTCCTGTCCAACTTGTGAGCAGGGTTGCGGTGGATTTGGCTGGGGCTAGATTAAGTCTGTTTGTAGTGCACCAGCCATGTAGTGTGTTGAGATAGGGTTGAAGGAGATCTGTTGCTTTTTGGGTCATGGTGTGTGCATGTGAGTGTTATGTCATCTGCATAGGAGGCTAAGTTTATTTGGGGCGTATTGGGTGTAGTTATATCGTGCATGTACAGATTGAAGAGTGCGGGCGATAGGACGGATCCTTGTGGGACTCCGTTTGGAAAGTTTCTGATTTTAGATGACTGACCGGCAAAAGATACGTGTGCACATCTGCCTGCTAGGAAGTTGGCCAGCCACCGTTTTGTGTGTTGTTGTGCATGTTTGTGTTGTAGATTTTGTTTGTTAGGTTGAGGCGGGGGATGGCATCGAAGGCTTTACTAATGTCGAGTGTGGCTAATAGTGATCTGTGTGGTGGTCTAGCTGAATTGATGCCGTCGAAAGCTCTTTGTGTAAGGTCTGTGAGAAGAGTGTTTGTGGAGTGCAGTGGCCTAAAGCCATGTTGTGTTGGAGCTAGGGGTAGGTCAGGTGTAATTAGTTGTAATACTAGGCGTTCCATGACTTTGGAGGGGGAGCAAAGGAGTGTGATGGGGCGGTGCGAGGAGGGTAGCGTGGGGTCTTTGTTGGGTTTGGGGAAAGTGATGATGATACCATGCTTCCAAATGTCTGGTATTGTGTTGTGTGAATAGCTGTAGTTTGATATGTTAGTGAGTGCTTGTATGCCTTGTGGTCCCAGGTGTCTGAGGTGTATGTTGCTTATGTTGTCTAGGCCACAGGCGGGTGAGTGCTTGAGATTGTTGATGATATGCTTTGTCTGGTGATTGGTGAAGGGTGTATAGTCAGGGTCTGTGGGGAATTGTCTCTTACGTCGGATGACACGTCGGTCGTCTTTGTGAGGTTTTAGGTGGCTGACATGTGAAAAGTGATTGATGAGAGTGTTTGCTTGTTGTTTACATGAAGGAGTAGAGTCTGTTGTTGTGATTGCAGCATGTGATTGTGTTGTGTTGCTGTTGGAAAGTGTGATGCTGTTTAGTGTTTTGTATAGTTTTTTGGGGTTTGTTTTGTGATCAAGTGTTTGTAGGAAGTTATTCCAATTTAGTTGTTGTTGTTCTTGTATTTTGTTGTTAGTTTGGGTGTTGAGTGCTTGAATTTGTTGTGTGATGTCTTGTGTGTGGGGTGCTGGGGAGTGTTTCAGTATGTCGCGTTGACTGATGAGGTTTTGAATTTCTGGTGTGAAGTTGGGGTTGTGTCTTTTTCTGTTACCTCTTGGAATGTGTTTCTTGTCAGCGTTTTGGATAGTTTTATTGAGTATGTGTACAGCATTGTTGATGTTAGTGATGGGTGTACTGTTTAGAGTTGTGAAGTGTTGTTCTGTCTCATTTGTGAATGCTTCCCAGTTAGCTCTTTTATAATTGGTGTATGTGTGTTTGTGGCTAGCTGGGGTGAGTCTGGTTTTGGTGGTGATAATGATCGGGAGGTGGTCAGAGCCTAAGGTTCTGACCACCCTCCAGGATGTTGTGGGGGCGAGTTCTGGGGAGCAAAAGGTGATGTCTGGAGATGATGGGTTATAGAGGGCTTGGTGAGGGATATGGGTATGTTGATGGATGTCGTTAAGGATGATGAGGTTATCGGTTTGGTTTTGTAGTACCAGCCCTCTGTCTGTGTCGGGGTTGTCGACAAACCAGGCCGACGTCTTGGCGTTGAAGTCACCACCCAGGATGATGTGTGGGGTGTGTGGGGTGTTTGTGATGTGTTGTAAGTGTGGTCTGTATTCATTTGGTACTGTAGGGGATGTTTGGGGAGGGATGTATGTGTTTATGATGGTTATGTTGGAGTTGTTGCCAGTGCGTATTTTAATTGACTGTATTTCTGTTGTGTTATCATTTGGGGGGAGGAGTGATTTGGTTTGTACACTGGTTACTATGTATGATATTTCTTTGTGTACCAGGGTGATGAGTCCACCGCCCCCGCCGACAGCCCGGTCTTGTCTGATGGTGGTGAAATTATGAAATGTGGGTGTTTTTTGTGTTGTGCGGAGTTTTGTTTCTTGTAAGATGGCAATGTGTATGTTGTGTTGTTTGATGAAGTGTGAGAGTTCGTGTTTCTTTGTGTTGATGCCATCTATGTTCAGTTGAAGAATGTTAATGTTATGTGCACGATGTACGTTGGGTGCTGCTGCACGAGGATGGGGTGGGGGTGGGGGTGATGGGGGGGGTGGGGGTGAGGGAGGGGCTGGGGGTTGGGATGGGTGAGGTGGGGGTGGGGATTGGGGAGCAGGAGATGGGGGTTGGAATGGATTAGGATGGGGTGTGGTGTGTTGAGTTGAGGATGTGGATGGTATGGGAAGGTTAAGTGGGTTAGGGAGGAGAGGTGGACGGGTTTTAGGGGGGGGAGTGGATGATATGGGAAGGTTAGGTGGGTTGGGGAGGAGAGGTGGACGGGTTTTAGGCGAGGGATTTGACTGGGAGAGGGAGGGGCATGAGGAACAGGTCCAGGTGTTTGTGTAGTGTTTCTTGGAGGCAAGTGTTGTGCAGGTGAAGTGGGTCCAGTTCCCACATAGCAGAGGTTAGGCAGGATTATGACAATCTCAAAGAAGCTATCCTAAAAACCTATCAATTGCAGCCTGAGGCTTACAGGCAATCTTTCCGTAAAAACCAGAAGAAAGTAGAAGAAACCCATAAGGTATTTGCCAGGACCATGACTAAAACTTTCAATCATTGGGTCAAGAGTAAGAAAGTCACAAGCTACAACGATCTGAAGGAGTTGGTCCTGTTAGAAAATTTCCTATGGAAAATTGATTCTTCTGTATCCTATCATTTAAAGGGGAAAAAGGTAGATTGTCTTGCCGACGCTGCTGACATGGCTGACACATACGTGCTCAACAACAAATTTCGTGGAAAGAAGCCCTACGATAATTCTAGTTCTAATTTTAAGTATCCCAATCACAAATCTGACAGACCCAGTCACAAGCCTATAACGTCTTCCCCAGCTAGCCAAAATAGAATTGTTCCCCCAACTAAAAATGCGACTCAGGGCAATGGTAACAGAGGTGGGCCCCAAACTAATAGTAATGCTCAAAGAGGGAACGTTCCCGTATCCCCTAAAGTATGTACTTTTTGTGGCAAGAGAGGCCACCTAGCTTATCAGTGCTGGGCCAAGGAGAGAACCGAGAGATCGGGGCAGACAGTTGCCGCCGTATCTCAAACTCCATATGTGCCTGTAATGCAGGACTCCCGACAGAAGGAGTACCTAGCACCAAAAGTTCCTTTAATGCAGGACTCCCGACAGAAGGAGTACCTAGCAGCTAACGTAAACCATCTAGACAGGGGTGTAGTAGCATGTGTGGTGCAACCCACTAGGGTTAAGCCAATAATAATTTCACCATCAGTGCAGGACAGTTACCGTCCCTTTATTTCATCTGGCAACGTGAGATTAAATGGTTGTATGCATGAGGTAAAAATTCTGAGAGACACAGGTTCTACTAGCACCCTCATGGTGAATCCTTACACTGAGTGCCCCCCTGGCGAACCAGTTGTAATGAGAGGTGCTGGAGGCCAGTTTTATGCATACTTGGTAAAAGGCGAAATTGAATGTGAGTTACTACAGGGTGAGGCCACCATAGCTTTGTGTAGGTCCCAAGATATCCCTGTGCCTGGGGTAACACTCCTTTTGGGGAATGATGTAGCAGGTGAGAAGGTCCGACCAGACCCCCTTTTGTCACTTTCCCCTGTTAACGAGCCACTAACCGGTGAGCTCGAAAAGGAGATGCCAACAGTTTTCCCTGTGTGTGCTGTCACACGTTCAATGTCTCAAGTAGCAGTTCCCTCCGACAGAAATGTACCGAATGTAAGAGTTGATGAAAGGGATGACGAGAGTGTGAATGACGCTCCAACTGTGCCTGATGATGTGACTGAGGTGGATTTATCTGACACCTTTATGGCTCATCTTGACTCTAACGATGACCATGAAACCCCTCCAAATTGTCCTAGTGGCCTGGTAGAGCTACAGAGAGATGATAGTGAATGAAAGGAGTTAGCTGCCAGGTCCGTGAGTGAAGAATGTGAGAAGGAGGGTGGTGAATGTTTCTACCTCAAAGGAGGAGTATTGTGGCGAAGATGGAGACCGCCACACAGACCAATCGATGACGGGGCTTGGGACATCCATCAAGTAGTAGTCCCCAAACCTTGTCGTAGAGATATCATGGAAATGGTACATTGTATACCATTGGCAGGACACCTAGGTGTGAGAAAAACTCTAGACGGAATCAGAGCCCACTTTTACTGGCCAGGAATGCGTGCAGATGTAGTGGAGTGTTGTAGAGTGTGTCACACTTGCCAGATGACAGGAAAACCCAATCAGAAGGTGCCTGTACATCCTCTGGTGCCCTTGCCCGTTTTCGAGAATCCTTTTACTCGGGTGGTAGTGGACATTGTAGGCCCATTGCCTAAGACTTCCCAAGGTAACATTTATTTATTAACTATCATGGACATGGCAACTCGCTACCCAGAGGCTACACCCTTAAGGACTACCTCTGCTCTAACTGTTATCAAGGAACTGCTCAAATTCTTCACCAGAATGGGTTTCCCCCATGAGGTGCAAAGTGATCAAGGAACTAATTTTACCTCTAACATTTTCCAGCAGTCCCTGAAGGAGTTGGGTATCGAGCATGTAAAGTCTAGCACCTACCACCCAGAGAGTCAAGGAGTTCTTGAACGATATCATCAGACATTAAAGGGAATGTTACGTAAGTATTGTACAGAGACCGGAGTTGAGTGGGATAAGGGGGTACCTTTTCTTTTATTTGCTACTCGTGAGGTTCCAACTGAATCCCTGGGTTTTTCCCCTAATGAGCTAGTTTTTGGTCACCAGGTAAGAGGTCCTTTGCAACTATTGCAGGATAGCCTAGTTGGCCAGGAGGGGAACCAAAACCTCTTCAAGTATGTTTCAGATTTCAAAACCCGGCTGAGAACCTCATGTGAGTTTGCCGCTCAAAACTTGACAGTGGCTAAAAGCTCCATGAAGAAATGGTATGACAGAAAAGCCCGTGAGAGGGAGTTTAAGCCCGGTGATGAGGTTTTAGTCCTGCTCCCCCTTTTTGGCCAACCTTTATCTGCCAAGTTCAGGGGCCCATATAAGATCATTCGGAGGGTGAGCATTACCGATTATCTAGTAACTACCCCCGACTGGAGAAAGCCCACGCAAGTATTCCATATAAATATGTTGAAACCCTACCATAGGTCCCCTGATTCCTCTCCTCCAGATTCTCCCACTGTGGCAGTGAATGTCAGGACCTGTGAACAGCCTGGTGCGGACGAAGTCTTCAGTTCTCTTACTGACCCGCAACAGACTGTTCCAGAGCCTGAAGGTATCCATGCAGACTTTGACTTGTCATGTAGCCTATCCAACTTTCAGTATAATTCAGTGGCTTTGAGGGAATTACCATCTAAACTATGTCATCTTCCCTCTGATCAAGCGAACCAACTAATCTCTGTTTTATCTCAGTCTCCCAGTGTGTTCCGTGATACTCCAGGACTCACTTCTTTGGCCTTGCACGACATCGACGGAGGGGATGCAACTCCCATTTAACTATCCCTCTACCGTGTCTCGCCACAACGCAGGAGTATACTGCAGGTCGAGCTTGACTTTATGATATCTAACGAACTGATCACTAGGGCCTTAAGCCAGTGGAGTAGTCCGGTCATACTTGTGCCAAAGCCAGACGGGAGCCATAGGTTTTGTAGGGACTATAGGCAAGTTAATGCTGTCACAAAGAACGATACCTACCCACTGCCATGGATCAAAGATTGCATTTACCAGGTTGGCCTCATGCAGCAGTAAGTTTAATTTAATGAGAGGATTTTGGCAATTAGCTCTCCCTTGTAGCGAGGTAAATATCATGCTTTAGTAGTGCGCTGTCAAGCCTTCAGCTGTGAGATGCCTTGCAGTTCGAATAACGCTCCAGCTACGTTCCGGCTATGTTCTGATGTGGTACCTGGAGGCGTTGCCTACTTTGGGTGATATCCTTATTATATCCTCATTATAATCTTGCTGTTCCCAATCTGGTGGTGAATCTATTTATGTATTATGTTTAATATTATGTACTATACTCCTTAAACTCTTTTCTAGGGGGGAGGTCTGACATACTGAGCCCTGTATGTTAATTTAAGAGTTAGAATTAGAGTTGAAGGAGTCACACTACCCAAACGGTGAAGCAGACTAGCGAGCGAACCAGCGAGTGGGGAAACTAGCTCGCCCGCATACCTGCAAACTAGCCTTCACACCTGCGTGCGTCATAGGGGACCCTGCAAACTACTTGATAACCGACGCTATGACGTATGATCGACGCCAGGAGCTGTGAGTGGACCAGGCACCTGTTATGCGACTCGAGGAGCTATGATTGGAGCAGGCACCACCCCCCCGCCTCCTGATTCGTTCCTACACCATCATTGTTTGGTATATAAGACCCGAGTTGTGGGCATTCAAATCAGTCTCATTTGGAGTTGGGGAAGGTGAACTTGCAGCTGGAGGAAGACGGGGTGAAGTGTTATAATGGGTTTGTGACTGTCAGTCAGATTATATAAGTGTGTGTTAAGTGTGTTCGGTGTAAACAATTACGTTATGTTGGTTAGTGAGATATGTGATTGGGAATTAACGTTAACGCTACTATTATGTGTTTAACTATTTGATTGTGAATTAACGTTAACGCTACTATTATGTACGTAACTATTTGATTGGGATTTAACGTTAACGCTATTATTATGTACTTACAATTTGAGTTGACTCACTTGTGGACTAAAGCAACTCTTTAAGTAATTGGGTTATGATGAAAGTAATACTATTGTTTTATATTAATACTTACGAGTTCTTTCATTTTCTTTTAATTAAGCTTACATTGCTTAACGGTGCGTAGTACGGTGATGCTATTGTCTCATATTAGTAATATCGCCTTAGACTAACATGGCTGTGTTAATATTATTTCTAGTGATTTCCTAAGCTGAAGAAAATTCTTTTGCTTCAAAATATTATATTTTGCTTTTCATATTATTTGAGTGAGACCTGAATCGAATCTATGAAGCGATCCTGTAACTTTATTTACTCATAATCAAACCTCAATGTTACGTGGTTAAGAAATACATTTAACTAATTATTAACCCGTACAGCCCCAGCGACGCGCCTGACGCGTCGGCAATGTATGTAACGCACAGCCCCAGAGACGCGCCTGGCACGTCACCCTAATTGCACCGACCGTAACCTCAGGTGTAGCCACTCAAGGGGGCTCAGATTTGTATGGGAACTGTGTACGTATCCCACGCAACCGTGCCGATGGTTGAAAACTCTCAAAGTCCACGTGCGTGCGCGCGAGCGCGCAATAACCTGTTTTTTTGGGATAATTGCCTTCATTTTTTTACTCATGTAAAATACGTTTTCGGGGGCTCTGTAGGACCATTCTTTAAGCTTTTTGAGCGGTTTTTCGTGGTTTTTCCTTCATTGAAGGATTCGCTATTGTTTCTGGAATAAAACCATTTTTTGAAAACCGGCCGGGTTCTGGTGCGCAAACATTACAAAACTAGCCGGGGCTCCACGGGTTAAATATATATCTAGCTTTTTATGTGACTTTGATATTAATCCTGATGATAATAATAATATAATACTATTAACGTAAGACAAGAACCAAGAATAATTACATTAAATATAAATAAAAGGACATATAAGAAAACTATCTATTCATTTCAAAAAGGGTAAGAGACAGAAATATTCTTACTTTAATGTTTATCTTTCAAGACATTTTATAGAATTAATAGTCCTTCTTTAGATATACTTCTTCGGTTCATAACCATAGCCTACTAAGCTTCGGTTAAATAATAATTCTTTATAAATACTACATGACTTTAATTAGTTTCAGTATTTTTCATAATTAAAGAGTATCAGTCAATAAGGGATACTAAGTCCTAAGATCCAAAAAGGAAACGAAGCAACAACAGGAAATTATTTTATTAGATTTTACTTTTGTTTTGCCTTCAGCTGACTGATACCTTAATATATATCTCTGTGCTATCTAGATTCATCAAGTTAACCACTTGAGTTAACCAAGTTAACCACGTAACAATGTATATGTATGTATGTATGTATGTATGTATGTATGTATGTATGTATGTGTGATTCATGTATGACATGTATGTATTTATGAATTGTCTATAAAAGAGAAGCTTTCAAAAATACAAAATGCAAGTGGTAAATACGGAACACATAAACTAACCTTGCCCATACACATTTGTAGAGTATTTTTAAATTATCTAAGGGAGAACTTTATGGAACACAATCAAAACAGTCTGTGTTACCAATTACCCAAAACACAAAACGTCAAGGCCACTGAACTCCAACACATATAACCTGAGTGGTTCATCGTTTGTATCGCGCTATGTAAACAATTGAAGCCACCAGATGGCATTTTGGAGTGGTATAAAAATGCTTAACCAGCTGAGTGCCAGTTCCATATAAATACGGACTGGGGTGTTTTCAAGCCCAGTGCTATTTTCATATATATACAGACTCGCCGATTTGTTTTTGCAATGCCGAAACTAAGTCACCCACGCCTTCCATATGTGTGCCACAAGTACCTTACCCTTCGACCTTCTGGCCACCAACCCCTCCAGCCCCCTCCCATATATCAAACACCATGTAAAGTCTGGGCCGGGAGATATATTTATGTTCAGTAATTCAATCTTTCTAGTGACGTTTGATTGGCTGATTTTGAAGTCTGGGAATACAATTTTGCATGTTTGATTAGTAGCTTGTGGAGAGTTAATTTTGGTAGCAGTGGTAAAAACGGAGCTGAAATAATTGTTAAGAGTAGAGGCATAATTATATACTGTATGTATCTGCTATCTGTTTCTAGCACACCTTGAGTGTTAAGTATGGGTCCTATTCCGCCTTTGATTGGTTTACTAATGTTAATGTATCTGTAAAATTGCTTTGGATTAGTCTTACTATCTTTAGATATGCTGATTTCATATTTCCTCTTTGCCTTTTTTATTAGTGATTTTACTTTTCTTCTAGCGGCCAGTTATTGTTTACATAATAATGGTATTATAATTTGTTTCTCTCTTTAACCTGTATAAACGATTTATTTCCCTAACTGCTCTACTGATATTTATATCGTACCAAAGGGGTTGGTTCATTTTCTTAGTGTCTTTTACACATTGGGATATATATTTGTTTAGCACTCATGAATATTGTTTTTAAATCTTTCCCATAATTATATCGTCAATGTTGGTGAGACCTTCTTAGGCTATTGAAGTCTGCCATATTATAGTTGGGAATAACAGTTTCGCTAGTACTGTTTGTGTGCGACATTAATTTGGAGCCTGACTATATTATGATCGCAGTTAGATATTAGAGAGAGAGAGAGAGAGAGAGAGAGAGAGAGAGAGAGAGAGAGAGAGAGAGAGAGAAAGCAAGAGTGAGAGAGAGAGAGAGAGAAAAAAACAAGAGTGAAAGAGAGAGAGAGTAAGTAAGAGTAAGTGTGTGTGTGTGTGTGTGTGTGTTTGAGAGAGAGAGAGAGAGAGAGATAAGGTAAGAGTGAGTGTCTGTGTGTGTGAAAGAGAGAGAGAGAGAAGGAGCAAGAGTGAGTGTGTGTGTGTGTGTGAGTGTGTGAGAAAGAGAGAGAGTATGTGTGTGAGTAGTGTGCGTTGGGCCAAGAGATCGAGCCTATGAGTTTGCTTCTAAAGGTCGTTGCACACTGACACGATTGCCCCTCCAGGCGAGTTCCCGACTCGAAATGTCAACCTGATATGGCGAATCGGCAACATAATCGTGGGTATCGTAAATTAGCCGTGGGTGACTCGCACGGTCCAAGCAACGTAACAGGTACCAGGTCGTTGCACACTGACACGAATGCCCCTCCAGGCGAGTTCCCGACTCGAAATGTCAGCCTGATACGGCAAATCGGCAACATAATCGTGGGTATCGTAAATTAGCCGTGGGTGACTCGCACAGTCCAAGCGACGTATTAGGGGTCGATACAAAGTTTTGAGCTGTTCAAACGATCGCGAGAATCCCCCGGCAACTGTAAACAAATTCGCCTTATCACAATCGTATGGTCCGTATCAAAGCCATATGGCCCGTATCAACGTCGTCTGGTGCATAAAGCTGCCGTGCTGACCGAATGTAGGAAAATAAGGCCAGGAAAAAAAGGCACTGGAAATAAGGGAACTGGGAAAAAAAAACATATTCTTCGGGGTAGGACAAAATTGCATATTATGAAAATCTATTAAAATGTTTCATTAGGCAACTTTATTATCCAGGATTTATTCCTAAATTATTTATTATTCAAGAATTTAATAATGTTAATATATTTGTTATATTTATTGTACTTCTATATTTTGCTTTAATTACACTATATTTTTATTTAACCTAACCTGACCTAATGTGAGACCTCACTGCGACTATGCTGTTCAGTGTTGGTGTCCTTATTATAGAATGGATATTGACTAACGAAGATTGACGCAAATGATCCACATTGTTAGAAATTTATCATATGAGGAGAGGCTGATAACCCTTGGCTTGCATTCGTTAGAAAGACGAAGATGTATAGGAGATATGATATATGATATATGACACGAAAGCCCCTTCAGGCGAGTTCCTCACTCGAAATCTCAGCCTGATACGGCGAATCGGCAACATAATCGTGGATATCGGAAATTAGCCGTGGGTGACTCTCACGGTCCAAGTGACGTATGGGGGGTCGATACGATATTTTGAGCTGTTCAAAAGTTTGTGGGAATCCCCTGGCAACTGTAAAAAATTGCGTGAGTCTTGTCTCCATCAAGAATTCGCCGTATCACAATCGTGTGGTCCGTATCAAAGAGGTATGGCCCGTATCAAAGCTGTATGGCCCATATCAACGTGGTCTGGTGCGTAAGCCTGCCGTGCGGACCGTATCTCTTCCGTGCGGAAAATTGGCAACGGTCGACTTGGCAACCGCACGTCTAGCATCAATCCGGTTGCACGTCTCACAGCGTCGATACGATTCTTCTGAGTTGCATCGCAGTCTTTTGGGTTGTATCTTTTCCGTGGACTAATCATGTACCCTTCGCACGACTTTTCCTATCTTCTTCGTATCATTCGTTTCTCCACCGTATCCGCATTGCTAGAGTATTATCAAGTCATGCGGAAGAGATACGGTAGAGATACGACTCTAACGATGCCAGCCATTTTCGCCGCGATCTCTAGTAAATTCAGCAAGACACAGGATTTGTATGTGTTGTGGGTCTTCGTGCCAGTCTTGAAGGGGCTGTCGTATCATTGTGCAATGACCTTAAGGACATTTTAAGATTCCGATTTCAAAGGGCCAATTTCGGCGTTTGCATCTCTCAATCCCAGACAGCTTCGGTAAGAGGTGTATCAGCATTATTAACAGTGACTGTACACGGCTTAAGGCCAGATTTATATATATACTGTATTTGTATTTATTGATTCATTTATTTAATTATTTATATATTATTTTTAGTTCTCTTCCAAAACCTCCATCAAGCTTTAAAATCCTAACCCCTCTTCAAGATAAATTTGCGCATTTTTCGATTAAAAATTGCCTGTCCGAAGGTCTGTTCCTTTTTAATAACAGGCTTACTGTCGCTCTCCAGGATAAAAATCGACACCTAAATGATTCGCCAGAAAAGAATCGACACTTAAATGGCAGAACATTTCTTTATATCGCCAACCTAATGGTACTAGTCATGAGGAAGAAGGGAGTTCAGGATAAACAAATCTCACCTAAAGAAGAATGTATTGGAATGGAAAGGTTAATGAATATCTTGCTAAACCCTCTGAATCACACAGGTGTTTCGTAAGGGGAATGATACAGTAAACCTTAATATTGGATCATTTGCCGGAAGGGTTAAAGTGGCACTCATTCAACGTCATAATCAGGATCATTATTCGTGAGGCATGAATTGCACTGCAACTTTATTTATTAATTTGATTTTTTTTTTTTTTTCACTGGAAGCTCACCTCATAACATTATTAATATTGTTGTACTTAAATTTCTAAATTCAAGCACACGAATAAGGTAGGGAAATAATTAGACAGTTGTTGGAGTTTTGTATATTTATTTAACAGCCCAACTCCTAAGCTAACACGGGTCCAGTAACCCACTTTCTGTTCGGGCCGAAATGAGTTCAATACACGAATTGAATAGTTCGTTGACCCACACCAGAGAGTACATTGGAACTCTTGAGCTCCCGTTACCATCTACTTGGATTCCCGCTATTCAGGTAATGACTCACTTCGACTTCGATCCATTGTAGGTTACCAGACTCAACTAATAATTTTACACCGCCCTCAGATGTCTAACTAAGAGACCAGGGCTTCTCTGACCAACGACTCTTATTCGTAAATCTAAATCAGAAATGCTAATTCCTAAATTATATAACCTTTGCCGAGCCCCTGTATGTCTATCTATAAGACCGGGCGTTACGAACATAAATCCTCCTAATACAATACAACACCTGAATATGAAGTCTCTTAATACAACGCAATATCTTCACCCTAATACAATACAACACCTGAATACAACACTGGCCCGTAGACCACTTAATTCCCCACACATGATATAATCTTTATCTCACCACCCCTTTACAGCATTGAACGCTTAGTGCGTTACACCTGAACATGAAATCTCTTAATACAACGCAATATCTTAACCCTAGTACAATACAACACCTAAATACAACACTGGCCCGTAGACCACTTACTTTCCCACAAATGAGATGCTCTTTATCTCACCACCCCTCTACAGAGCATCGAACGCGTAGTCCGTTAAACCTGAACATGAATTATCTTAACACAATATCTTAACCCTAATACAATATTGAACTCTTTATCCGTTACACGTATTCCCGCATACGTACATAATATCTTAACGCACAGAGACGTCCTTACTAATTCAAAGATTCTACTTTAGGCTTATTCCCTATCGCCGCTAAACCGACGGACTAGCCATGAATAAGACTATTAGTTCAATTTCCTCCATAACATAACATATAATTTAATTCTTGGACTAGTGTCCTTCTATTTGGTTCCGTCACCCAGTTACTCCACCATATGGGTTTACAATCTTGATCTCAATTACTCCTTCTGAATTTACCCTCAAGTAACCCTGTTACCAACACGCTAGGTTACCTTCCACCTTAATCAATTATCGTACTAACAAAAGATGAACCGTGCCTCAGACGCATACACGGAATAACTCTTTTAGACTTAATAATAACGCAACTCACATTGGACTAGTGTCCTTCTTCACAGTTTCCTTTTTTTACACAACTTAATGAATGATTCATATGAACTAGTGTCCTTCCCTAGCTATAGCTAATCTATTAGGCAACTAAACAACTGCTTCCTTCTTTAACTTACTGGTTACCTCATTTATTAACACAAGTATTCTTTCCCTCCCCTCTTTACTTTTACTCTTTTAATCTTTAATCTATTTGGCAACTAAACAACTGTTTCTCTCTTTAACTTACTGGTTGCCTCATTTATTAACACAAGTATTCTTTCCCTCCCCTCTTTACTTTTACTCTATTAATCTTTAATCTCTCCTATCAGATCCTATATAATAACTCTTCGGCTGGTGCCGCTGCTAACAAAAATAACTAATTAATAACACATCATCATCTTTATATTGTTTCGTAAGTTAAGTCAATTTCTCTTTAGTCTGTTCCAAGAAGAACACATTAATTATTTAAGGGTAACCACTGGAATGGTCAACATTGTCTCTCTCTTTCTTCTTATTCCCTGCGGGCCCAATATGGGTCCTTAATAAAAAATAGTTTAACCCCTTATTGGCAGCGCGCAACATATGTCGAGTGAAATAGATTTGGACTAAGTGGCGGTGCACGACAGCTGTCGAGCGCCATTTTCAGCACGTAATGTTGCTGAGAGAGAGAGCTGAGCGGTGGGACGAGCGTAGTAACCTTATGACCCCACGACCACCGTGGACATACTGAACTGTATTCTACTTTCCTCCCCCCTTTCTCACTCGCTACACAGGGAATTATGTAAGGAAATTACCTTATTTCATGGTTTTTGCACTCGTGTTGCACGATAGTTGCAAGAGAACCAGTGGTCGTACAAGGATGGTTCGGGTGTCATTGGAAAGCTCTGTTTATGCCCTTTCAGGGATAGATACTTGTTTTACGCTCTGGGTCTTATTTAGGCATGAAAATGAGCACGGAAACAACCCTATTTAGGGTTAAAAAAAAACGCTGTGCGGTACGGTCAAATAGACCGCCTAGCCTGCCAATAAGGTGTTAAAGCTGCTTGCTGTCACACTGGATCATTCACCACCTCAGGGCTAGCCAGTAGTGGTCCTGGAAACACTCACTCCCATCTACTTCCTGTCGCCCTTCTTGAATTTTTTGACTGCGGGAGTGCAAGCCAGCAATGTGACGACAGGCAGAGGGATACTGGTGGTGTATTCTCCTCGTAGGTGAGAGTGAGGCCAGGCCCAAAGGAGTAAGAACGGGAACGGTTGAGGTGGGCTGGAAGGCTGTGTTAGGGTAAGCCAAGTTTCCTTTGGTGCCCGGGACAGAGAGAGAGGCTGGGCTGGGGCTAGATGTCCCAGTGGTGCCCATTGCTTGAGTGTTCCGGGAGCTCTGCTCCCCCTCCCTTATATAGGCCTGCCGCCCAGCACGAGACATGCCTTAGGGCGCTGTCATTGGCCGGGTCGCACGCGTGGCTAGCTGCTGCCTGGCACACGCTAGCTGCACATTCAACTTGGTCTCCTCCCCTCCTTTCTCTTCATAATATGTCCCCGGAAGTCGATTACAATTGTCCTTTCGTGGCTTACGGGAGTCTAGGGCTGGCACGGAATTATTGGACATATTGCACTCAGAAAGAACGGCCTGTGGAGAGAGTGAGGGAGCCTTTTGATTGGCAGAGCAAGGAGGGTTGCAGATGGTGGAACTCATGCCTGGAATGTCCACACTATCTGGCCACAAGGCTCGGCCAAAAGGAGCGCGCTGATTGGCCGGCCGTCTTTGTACTTTATCATCCTCTACGAAATTAAGGCGAGCTCCTGATCGCCGTAACACTACACCCTTGTAGTCGTGGCCCTCGCTCCACCACTCCACCATTTCACCATTTTCGCAAATACACTTGTGTAGCTGTACTGCAGGATTCTGGTTCCCAACCGCAGTTTTAGCTACCAATATTTGCCCCGAGGCATGGTACCTTGCAACTGACAGGTACGTGCCCCGGGGGTCCAATTTATATCCTCGTCCGGGTACCTGATTGGTGGGCGGCTATATCTACTACTTCGGGTAATAGTTTCCATGGAGCCTATTGGCCGAGTGTTCTCCGGAGAGCCTGTCGATCGGTTCCCTCGCGTTTTATCAAACTTAGGTACCGACGAATCCGATGGAGTTTTATCCCCAGCAAATACTGTCTTTTTACTCACTTCTGCCCGAAAATGTTCTTCCCCACTACTTAAAGTTTCATAAAAATCTCCCGGGGTAACTGAAACTTGGCTGTCTTGGACCGTAGACTTATCGTCGCGGGTGCGTCCACAATATTCTCTCTCTCTACTCATAGTAACCTCCTTGGCTTCTTCGCCCCCTTCTGACTCGGATAGGCTCTCAGTTTGCTTATGATTGAATGACCCCCAGAATGGGAATACCTTACTATCTCTACCTCTTGAATTATTATCTTCCCGGTGGCGACCACTTGAACAATTATTTGGGAGATCTGCCCGAGATTCTAATTCTCCCTCACTTCTTTTCGGAGGCAATTCTGGAGTGACTCCGAATATAAATTCGTAGGGAGAATACCCAGTAGTCCTACAAATCGTGGTATTCACTCCCCAGATAATTTTGGGCAGTAGTTCCAGCCAGTTTCGGGATATTTCTTCCCCCTGTGAGGTCAGACTAGCCCGGACACAATTAGCTAGTAAACTGTGGTTCCTTTCACACCCCGCGCTCCCTTGGGGATGATACGGAAACGTGTGTTGGATCTGGTAGCCCAAAGTGTCCCCCAAGTGTTGCCAAATCTCATTATTAAACTCTTTCCCCCTATCACTCAGAATACATCCCGGTGTTCCATACACAAAGATGACTTTCTCCAGGATAGCCTTCGCTACGGTTTGGGCTCTCTTGTCCGAGATGGCACAAGCAACCGTGTACTTGGAGAAGACGTCAACACAGGTCAAAATATACCTTTTGTTCGTCTGTCTGGGTAGAGGTCCCATAATGTCCACCGATAATTTCTCCCATGGTTTCCCTGCTAGGATAATGTCCAGGCAACTGTTTAGGTCCTCGGCCATCCTTCCCTCTCTGACATCCCAAACAATTTTGGATGACTTCCTTGACAATTTGGTCGGCTCTTGATGTCCAGTACCTTTCATTAAATTGAGTCAGAACTCGAGACTGTCCCAAATGAGCCCCCCTCCCCTCTTGACCGTGAAGGCCTCATGTGTGTGGCCTCAAAATAGTCTAACACCACCCGATCCTTGGAATCCCTCCAGACTCCCTCGGAAGATTTTAACTTGTCTCTACACCCCGGATTAGTCTGTTCCTGGCTAAATGAAGGGGGTTGAATGGGGGCTACCGGTAATCTAGATGGGCCATCGGCGTTAGTGTGCAATTTTTCCGGTCTATGTCTAACATCAAAGGAATATTCTTCCAAGATCCCCTGGCTCATAAGGTCAATTCCCAGGTACCAATCAACTCCGCTATTAGATTTACCCGATAGTACAAAAATATCAGTGGTGAATTTAATTCCCTTCCACTGTATCACTACCGAATTAGTTTTCCCTAGGATAGTCAATGGTTGACCACCAGCTCCTGACAACTGAATACTAGTCTGCTGTAATGTCCCTATTTCTCTCTGGTTTTTCCTCCAAAAACTCTCCAAAAGACAGCTTCTATTAGCCCGTGTCAATTAACATATTTGCGGCTTTCCCATTGATCACAATAGTTTCACAAGTCGTATGTCTTTCTAAGATATTAACCTTACTACATTGCCCTTCTATGTGAGGTTTAAAAAAAAAATCTTCACCTTCTGACATTGTGACTTCCGGTTGGGTTTCCATCTCTCGGTATTCTACCGGAAGCATGCCTCTCTGGTTCGGATCGGTTCCCCTGGGTAGAGGTCGATCGTTTGGGAGTGCGAGTCTGAGATCAAATCTAGGGGTTGGGGCTTGTGGACGGTTGGTACAGATCCTAGCTAGGTGTCCGGTCTGTCTACAAGTGAAGCATCGAATCAGGGCTTTCGGATACCCTTTCTTTGGGTTCTCCTCTTCCCCTTTTTGTTTTTCCTCTTATATTTCTCTAGCCTCCAGAATCTTTTTAATGACCTCCATCAATTCCTTGGTAGTGTGAACCTCATGAATGATGCAGTGTTTCCTAACTTCTACCGGGCAGGCTTGGATCATGATCACCCAGATCTCAGTTTCCTGGCTCTCTTGGTTCATATGGGGATACGCTAGTTTCACATTCTTAGTGATTTCCCTCGTCAGGGCTCTCACATTTTGGCTATCAAGTTTCAAACTCTTCAGTTTGTCTCTGGCTTTTCTGGTGGAAGTCTCTCGGCCAAATCTTCGATTAACACTCAAAGAGCGGGTGGTGGAGTATATTTGACTGTGCCGCCCAGAGGGGGGTATTACCGTAAAGGAGCTTGTTTCCATGCTTGTTTTCATGCATAAACAAGAGCCAGAGCGTAATACAAGTATGTATCCCTGAAAGGGCGTTAATTCAGCTTTCCAATGACACCAGAACCATCCTTCTACGATCACTGGTTGTTTTGCAACGATCGTGCAACCGAAGGGCAAAATCGGTAAAATACGGTAATTTTCTTACATTATTACGTGTGAAACGAGTGAGAGAGGGTGGAGTACAAAGGAGTATATATCAGTAGCTCCACGGCCACCGTGGCGAGCGGTCATGAGGTAACCTCCCACCGCTCCGCTCTCTCTCAGAGCACATTACGTGCTCAAAATTGCACTCGACAATAGCCGTGACCCGCCACATAGGCCACATTTATTTCACTGGACAATAGCCGGGCGCCGACAGTTAAGGGTTAAGGCGCTCCTGACTTCGGCCCACGATACTAGTCCTTCCAGACGTATTCTCACATCATTCAGGGCCTTACCTAAGTGTGCCTTTCCATAGGCGATTTTCTTCACATTTTCCCCTATGCCAAGTAGTACAAAGGAGTACAAAGGAAAACAAGCAACAACAGATCTAGTGACCCTTCTAGGCTGCTTGTCCTCCAAAACACTGAGGATCAAGTGTCCAAACAGTGGTTTAGAGTGGGTAAGGGAACATTGGAAAGGGAACTACTGCCCTGCCACTAACGTGGCAGGACTAGGAAGTTAGTAGGGGACGTATGGGTTAGTAACTGAGGGGAGGATAAAATAAAGTTATTGATTTACAAACGCAGTCAGTCGCGGGTTTGATGCGAGATATTTGTCTAGGCGGATTTTAAATGAATCAACTGTGCTGCAGTCTATAACGCCTCGGGGAAGCCCATTCCACAAGTTGACAACTCGATTGAAGAAGAAATTCTTAGATTCGTGTGAGTTAAAAGATTTACCAATAATTTTGCAACCGTTTCCCCGCGTGTAATTAGATTGGTCGATAGTGAAGTACTTACTACAGTTCATATTGTCGATGCCTTTGATGATTTTGAACACTTTTCTCTTTTTGACGGTCTCTCACTTGAATTAAGTCACCTCTTAATCTGCGCTGGGTTAAAGGAAATATATTTAATTCTCTAAGACGCTCTTCGTATGGTTTGTTCTTTAGGCTAGGTATAATTTTGGTAACTCTACGTTGAACTCGTTCTAGCTTGTTTATGTCTTTTTGGTAATAAGGGCACCAGCATTGAACGCAGTATTCCAGAAGAGGGCGGACTAAGGAATTGTAAAAGGTTAGGATTACGTCTTTGGATTTATGCTCAAATGATCTGCCTATAAAGCCAATTATTTTGTTTGCCTTCTTAACAACTTCTGAACATTGTTGACTCGGTTTTAGGTTACTCGATATTGTTACTCCCAGATCGGTTTCTCTGTTTACATTCTTAAGCTGAGTGCCATTCATCGAATAGTTTGCTTTCTCATTTAGGTATCCGATATGTAGTACTTTATATTTATCCGCATTGAAACTCTTTTGCCAAATTTGGGCCCAATGTGACAATTTATCTAGATTGTGTTGCATATCGTCAACTTGATCTTTTGAGAGTACGCTATTTGCAATTTTTGTATCGTCAGCAAATTTTGAGATTGTACAGGTGAGACCCTCATCTATGTCGTTCATGTAAATTAGAAAGAGAATTGGTCCTAGTACCGATCCCTGGGGTACCCCGCTACTTACATTGGTCCATTTAGATGCCTTACCGTTTATGACTACTCTTTGCTTTCTGTCGCTGAGCCAATTTCCTATCCATTGCAACACACCCTCTTGTATTCCATGCGCTTTTAGTTTTAGCAGTAAACGTTTGTGGGGAACTTTGTCAAAGGCCTTTTGAAAATCAAGGTATATAATATCTACAGCTTTACTCTCATCGTAGAGGTTGAGGATATCTTGGAAGAAGTCTAAGAGGTTTGTTAAACAGGAACGTTTTTTACGAAAGCCTTGTTGATTATCTTTAACCCTTAAAAAGCGGCTCACCACTTAAGTCGTGTTGAAAAAACTGGCAAAAAACGGGTGAAAAAAGGGTGGAAATCGAGTGAAAATGGGTGGGATAGTAATGATCCATACGTCCGACATCTGTGGCCTCCCGGCCCACACTAACTCCAGTTCCCCCACCGCGCGTGAGGATGACAGTGTAACCAATAGTTCGCTAAAAGTGAGCAAGGTAGCAAAATCTGCTAAACTTCCATCTTCGAGGTAACACTGTCAGTGCTCCACGAGTGCTACGTAGCTGTATGTGGCGTCATTGTGTAGCGATTTCCACCTAGTTTTCGGCGCAATACAGTTCCTTTCATACTGATGGTTGATATAGCAGTCAGAACGGCCCAGAAAGGCCCAAAACGGCCACAGAGCACCCGCTAGAGGAGGGTTAAGTATGTTATTTTCCTCTAAGTGATTTACGAGTCTGTCTCTTATGACCGTTTCTAGCATTTTACATACAACTGAGGTTAAGCTAATTGGACGATAGTTACTGGGAAGGGATATGCTGCCTTTTTTGAATATCGGTGTTACGTTGGCTATCTTCCACTGATCAGGCATAGTTCCAGACTGCAAGGATTTATTGAATAGAAATGTCAGTTGTTTGGAGAGCTCATCCTTAGCTTCCTTTGGAACTCTAGGCGAGATTGTATCAGGTCCAGGCGTTTTATTTACCTTGAGTTTATCTAAACAATTCAATACTTCTCTCTCTGTAACGGTGATATTGCTTAGAACATCTGAATTATCAATCTGAATCGGCGATGGTGTAGGGATATCACTGAGGGCTTCTGTTGTAAAAACTGATGTAAAGAAGGCATTGAGGGCATTACTCATTTGTACTTCGTCTTTGGTGTATTCTCCATTTTCATCGACTAACGGTCCAAAAGTTGAAGTAACTACTTTTTTCTTTCTGATATAACTATAGAATTCTTTCGGGTTTGTTTTACTTTGATTCGCAATATGTAACTCTAAGGTCTTTTTACTTTGCTTAATTAACTTTTTGGCTTTGCGTCGTAGCTCTACAAATTTCACCCGTTCTTCGTCATTTTGTGAGGATTTTAATCTATCATTAGCAAATTTTTTAGCAAGCAGGCAGTTTGAAATATCTTTATTCCACCATTTGGGCTTATTATTATGGCCTGGACGCCGTATTTTCGATGGTATGCAGTCTTGCACTGCTTTTAGGTAAGTGGTTTCGAATAACTTCCAAGATGTATTTATGTCGTTATTGTTAATTAAAAAGCTCCAGTCAGTTTCTTTAAACATAGCTCTAAGTTTATGAAAGTTTGCTTTCTTGAAATTAGGGACTTTTTCGATGCTACTATTTGGTTCGTTACTAGTAAAGTTTAAAGTGAAAGTTATCGTACGATGGTCGCTGTTACTGAATTCATCACCAACATTCAAATTCTCTATTAATTCTTCTTTTGTTGCAAGTACAATGTCAAGAACGTTATTACCACGGGTCGGTGTTCGAACAAATTGATAAAGCGACCTCTCTTGCAATTTCGTATACAAGTCATGTCCGGAGTGTAAAGTAAGAGTATCGCCCCACTTGGTCACAGGTAAATTAAAGTCGCCAAAAAATACGGTATCTTGTGAGTTACTTACATCTGCAATTTGTTCATAAATTTCTTGGTCAGTTTGCACTGATTGAGCTGGAGGTCTGTATATTAATGCAAGTATTATTTTTGTACCTTTATTATTCTTTATTAGCACAAAAGATGTGTCGACGTTCACAATTTGAGGTTTTGACAAGAGGGTCGGGTTAAGACTTTCTTTGATATAAAATAAAACGCCACCTCCATTTTTATTTATTCGGCTTTTCTCAAACATTACATAACCGGGAAGTGAATACTCTGCTAAAAAGTCTCTATCTACTGTATTGAGCCAAGATTATGTTATACCAATCACATCATAATTTTCAGTAAACACTAGTTCCTCTAAATCTGAAAATTTATTGCGTATGCTACGAGCGTTTGCATAGAAAACCTTTAAAGTTGCGGTTTTAGAACTCACAGAACGTTCTTTAATCAAATTTTTAGTTCTGACCGGATCTACATTTGCATTCATGGTTGACATCGGTCCTCGGTCGTTATCCCTGGCAGTTTTGAATTTGGGTCGTGTTGGTGGAGCTTTATCCAAATTCGCGGTTCTTGACAGATTAGCATTTAATTCCTTCGCAGGTTGCTGCCCTCGCTGTCTTCGGTCCTCCTTCCTGGTTGTCCTGTGCTGAGTCGATTTCTTCTCCGAAAATCCTTCACCGCATCGTTGAGAAGACGCCCAAAACGTGCTGCTCCCACCTGGTTCAGATGAACTCCATCGTCCGAAAACAAATAGTCATCGTAGTAGAAATTGTCCCAGGTGTCGACGAATCCCACGTTTTCCTTCCTGCAGAGGTTTGCTAGACAACGATTTGTGCTGGCTATGTTGTAAAATCGGCTCTCTACACCAAGCCGGGGGACGATTCCTGAGACGATGATCCTTCTGCAGCAACTACGTCGTCCACACCACCACCAGGGATACAAAAACGCTTCCTGGTCTTAGGTGCTCTGGCGCAAAACTCTGTGAGCTGACCACGTATCATCGAGTCTCCCACGAGCCGGACTTCTTCTATTTCCGCTTCGTCATCTGAGTCTGCGAGTATCTGGAAGCGGTTTTGACACTCGGTAATCGGTATGGGTTTCCTGGTCTTGGGGCAAACGTTGTTCCTCACAACACGGAAGTTGTCTTGAGGGGGAAGAGAGTTACTATTTGTTTCTTGAGTATCGGAACCATCAGATGAAATGGCTATTGCAGGCGTTGAATTGTTGGCAGTTGACGTTGGGGCGTTGGTGGCTGCTGAACTGACATTCTAACTGCTCAAGCCAAAGCTCAATTTCTTCCTTCCCCTCTTCCCATACTCTGAACGGTAATACTATCGCCATTATGTTGGTTCTGCTAGATAATTTATACTCAACCCAACAATTTGTCTAATCCCACCGCTTGCCACCAAAAGGTTGTACTTAAATTTCTAAATTCAAGCACACGAATAAGGTGGGGAAATAATTAGACAGTTGTTGGAGTTTTGTATATTTATTTAACAGCCCAACTCTTAAGCTAACATGGGTCCAGTAACCCACTTTCTGTTCGGGCCGAAATGAGTTCAATCCACGAATTGAATAGTTTGTTGACCCACACCAGAGAGTACATTGGAACTCCTGAGCTCCCGTTACCATCTACTTGGATTCCCGCTATTCAGGTAAAGACTCACTTCGAATTCGATCCATTGTAGGTTACCAGACTCAACTAATAATTTTACACCGCCCTCATATGTCTAACTAAGAGACCAGGGCTTCTCTGACCAATGACTCTTATTCGTAAATCTAAATCACAAATGCTAATTCCTAAATAATATAACCTTTGCCGAGCCCGTGTATGTCTATCTATAAGACCGGGCGTTACGAACATAAATCCTCCTAATACAATACAACACCTGAATATGAAGTCTCTTAATACAACGCAATATCTTCACCCTAATACAATACAACACCTGAATACAACACTGGCCCGTAGACCACTTAATTCCCCACACATGATATAATCTTTATCTCACCACCCCTTTACAGCATTGAACGCGTAGTCCGTTACACCTGAACATGAAGTCTCTTAATACAATGCAATATCTTAACCCTAGTACAATACAACACCTGAATACAACACTGGCCCGTAGACCACTTACTTTCCCACAAATGTGATGCTCTTTATCTCACCACCCCTCTACAGCATCGAACGCGTAGTCCGTTACACCTGAACATGAATTATATTAACACAATATCTTAACCCTATTATAATATTTAAGTTAGTCCCTGTATTTGACGAGTCGGGTGTCACCAAATGTTTCAAGCGTTTTGAGAAGAAGTGCTGGGAGCACCAATGGCCCGAGGTTAAGTGGGCAGCCCTTGTTTCCTCTAGGTTGGTTGGCAAAGGACTCAAGGCATATGATGCGTTGCCTTTGGAGTCTTGCATCGATTATGAGGTATTGAAGGAGGCTGTCCTGCGGGCATATGAGTTACATCCAGAGACGTACAGATTGAAGTTCCGGGGTGTAATGAAGGGTCGTGAGTTCACCTTTCTTGAGCATGCCCGGGATCTGTCCGATGCATTTAGAAATTGGCTGCGTTCTGAGAAGGTATCGAAGTTTGAGGAGTTGAAACAGCTGATGCTTCTAGAACAATTGTTCAAGTGTACGGGCGGCAATCTGACGTTGAATCTTAAAGAAAAGAACCCGAAAACTCTTCAGGAGGCAGCTGAGATGGCTGACCTTCGGTTATCTTTGATTCGTGGGTGCGGTCTTGCACAAAGAAGTGATGCAGGCAATAAGGAGCGTAACCCTCCCCCTCCCCGAAACACTGATACACATAATTACACTAACAACAAGAGCAACGACACCAAAACTGACCATAAACCTAGTACCGTCCCGTTTAAGAAGGGTCAGTGCCCTTCCCCACCTCATGGGAAGCCCAAGGGGGAGTTAGAGTGTTTTCATTGTCATGAGAAGGGGCATTTTGCAAGAGCCTGTCCAAGCAAGCTACCTAATGCAGTTGTGTCTTTGGCTCGCAACATTGGGGTGTCCCCGAAGTCATCTGAGTTTGCCCGGGGTATAACGTCAGAGGCTGGGACACAGCCAGTGGAGAAGAATCCGAAAGGCTCGAACCCTGTCCGCGATGTCTTTTGCGACCATCGAGGGCGTGGCTGTGTGAAGTGGGCTGGTAAGAAGCATGGAGTTGAGCTGTTGCGAGACACAGGTGCCTGTCAGACTTTGATGAAGAACTTTACTGGTAGACCAATAAACGCGGCACAGGTAGTTGTGGTGCAAGGTATCAATGCTATCAGGTCATACCCGTTGGTCAGGATGGAACGGGAGGTAGATGGTGTGACACGAGAGTTGGTGTGGGAATTATGGAGAACTTGCCTGTTGGGGGCGTCGACCTCCTTCTCGGCAACGACTTTGCGGTGCCTACTTCTAAGGTTCCCCCCTTAGTCGTTGCCGAGAAGCCGGCCGACGTGAGTAGGGAGGAACAGGAATGGGTAGAGAAGTGTCAAGTACAACCTATGGCATGCGTTGTGACAAGACCTCTTGCATCCAAAGTGTCACAGCCTATTCCTCAGTCTTCTGATTAACGGAGGAACGGTTGGAAGAAGACGGCTAATGTTGGTAAAAGTTTGGAGAGTTTAGTACCAGCAGCTCTTCTTGGCGACTCAGTATTGGCACCATTGTTGGAGTCTGGAGAAGCCCCAGGACCTGTCACAGCTAGTGAGGAGGTAGGGCAGGAAGAGACTCCGAGGCAGCAACGTTACACACAGAGAGAAAAAAGGGTTGCTCAGTTTGATATTGGGGGAGGACTTGGGTTGCTTCGGAAGCATTCAGACAGGTTGGTTCCCTCAGATATTTGTGAACTGCAGTTGGAGGATCCGGAAGTTCAGAAGTGTGGTAATGGTGCTGTCGAGATCAAACACGAGGATGGGGAAACATGTCATGTGAACTTGTTGGAGGAGTTTGTGAGGCAACCACCTGAGCAGCCTACTGTCCCTGCGTTGGTCTGCAGCGGCCAAGGTGGAGAAGGAGAGGGGGACAGTAGGGCACAGGTGGAGGAGAATAGGGATTGTCATGACTCGGCGGAGCAGTGGGCGGGGGACACGAGTCTGGTGGCTGTGGAAGCGCTAGAGCACATGCCTGAGCAGCAGTGTGCAGCGCTCCAGCACCAGCTCGGTTCATACCCCACTGGTCGTGCCGAGCACCCGAGCCTCACAACTCAGGCGGTGCAAGATGTTCCGCGGGCAGGTCACATGAATGTTGGGAGACCGTTAGCCTCGTTGTTTCGGTGGTTCAAGGTGGGCGACGAGGCTTGGACATGGTTGTCAGGTCAAGGTCGACCCATGGCTGCCAAGGGTGGTGGTCAGACGGAGGACATTGAGCAGATTGGTGAGGTTGGCTGTGGAGTGGATGTGCCCGGTCGTCGTATAGCCTCCCAATGCTGCTCTAGTCGAATGCAACAGCCCTACCATAGACCGACTGTATCTGGCCATGTCGCTAAAAGCGGTGATGCTGCGCAGGCAGATGTAGTTGCAAGGAATGTGGGGGTGCGCATGTACGGTATCGGCGGGGAAGCCTTTGTAATAATGAACAATGGGAGTGACTGCACAGGTGGTACTGATTGTCCCTCTCATGACCTGGCTGTTCTAGGGACGAAGGTGGAGAAGGAGGGAGACTACAGGTTAGAAGCTGCGGTCTCGGCTGGGTTGTGGGCGGGCACTAGGCATGTTGTTCTGCGAGATAAGTTGTTTACTAGGCTGTGTCAGTGCATCCGCATGTTTGTTGCTTCTCCAGGCCTGATGTATGGGGTAGAATCCGACATGGAGGATGGAGACAGTGCAAGGCTCAGTTTAATTCCCTACCGTATAAATCCTGCTCGACAGCCTGTGGTGCAAGCAGAGCTAGATTACGTGTTGACGAAGGGTCTGAGGGATAAGGAATGTCGTGAGTGGTCGTTGCCTGTAACTTTACAACCTGTGTTAAGTGGCAAGATCAGTGTGTGTGTTGATTGCAAGAGTGGGTGTGAATTATCCCTGACAGACGCCTATACCTTATCGAGTGTTGACGACACCATAGACCGCTTCGGGGTTGCATCGCCCGTCACGAAGGTAGAACTAGTGAAAGGTTTTTGGCAGGTCCCGTTGCCGGAAAGAGCGAAGAGAAATACCAGTCTTGTGATGAACTGGGCAGTTTATCAGTGCCAGGTGTTGTTGTGCTGCCGGAACACAAGTTGGATGTGTGGCATGCTAAGGACACTGATAATGTTTTGGTTGATTGTTTGTCACGGGAGGGTTTGGTTGCAGGAGAACCTTCGCCGTTCAGTCAGTGTGTGTTGAGAGTGGAGTAAAATTGGCCTGCCCCTGTAAGTGCAGCCGCCATAAACATATTAAAAATGAAAATTCTATAAAAACTCTTTCTTTAATAGTTAAAAACATTTTTAAAGTATGTTATAGCTAAAGTTCTGAGTCGAACCTGTTCTTCTCTCAAAAGGCTGGGCTAGTAGAAACTCGCTCTAGAAGCATAGCAGGATGAATTAATTAAGCTATTGTGTTGGGAGGGGTTGTAATTTTTTTTGTTGATGAGAACTGAGCTTTGCCTTCTTTGTTGCGAAGTGATTAGGGGTGGCGAGTCTTATAGGCGTTCTGCTTGTCAGATATGGAGCTCATGGTTGAGCGTCTAATATCTTGGTGGGGGGGGGGGGGTGACGCCTGCAGCTTAGCAGAACGCCACGTGGGCTCAGCCACTCGCTAGGCCACTCGCTAACACTCGCCAGGGCAATGTATTTGGCTACAGTCTATCTACAATGTTGTACTTTCTTTCTTGTGAATCGTCATGTCACAGGCAGTATAGAAGTGGTCTTTATTTTCGCCTGTGACAATGCATTATATTTTATATCATGAGTAGAACATAAGATGCATTGTATATTGTTGAGGAGAGAGAGAGCGGTATAGGGAGTGTTGTGGTAGTGTGTACGTGCGTATGCATGTCTTGCCTCCTTTGCTCGGAGGCTCGCGCGCGTGCTTTCTCACGGCTCTTGATTGGCTGGTGGTTCCTGGCGCCTTCTGCAGGTCTGCTGCCTATTGACGTAGCGGCCTGTGATTGGCTGACCATCATGCCTTTGTGTGATCCTGGAGGTCCCGAGGAGCTACTCTCTTCAGAGCTTGCCTGACCAGCATACCCTTCACATCTCCCTTACCACCTGTCCCCGACTTCTACCTATAGAGCACTTTCTCTCTCTCTCAACTTCTTACCTCTCATTCTTCCAATCTATTTAACATCATAACTCCCCTTTGGTTCTGCACGATTTCATATATCGGCCATCGTATTATATGCTGAAGCTCTCAGATATTACATGTTTAGTTAGGCATTTTGGAGGGGTTACCATTTTGTCTGTAGAGGTTCGACACACTCACGGTGTCTCCAAACCTTTTTTCTTGGCTGTCTGCTGGGCTATTTAATGCTAGACTGGGGTGAGGCTATTGTTGTTGTGATTTCCAATGTGTACCAGGTTTTGTTGAACCTGTACAATCGCAACGGATACGTGGGAAGCCTAGGTGGTCTTTCTGACTGTGTACCTTGTGAGTTTAGCACTGTGTTGCGAGTGAGGGCTTTTGCCTCTGCCACCCAACACTGTGCTAACTCATTTTGCTTTGACTTTGAGAGGGTCGCCAGGAGAGAACCAGATACTAGCGATCTGGATCTCTCAAGAGAGCACCCCGTCATTTAACGTAATTTGGCCGTACAGTCTTAAGGACCTTACTAGGCTACGAGCCGCTTGCTCAGCCATTGTTTCCTAGCCTACTACATCCCAGCTAGACTTTATTATCCTAGCAGACACCCGATTAAGATTATAAACTCTTATGTTATGTATGCAGCATTTTTATTCATGTTGATTGTAAGCCTTGGTTGTTGTGGAGTTGCACAACCCGAGCAGGCTTTTTGAGTTGCCTGAGGAAGTACTTCTTTTGTTGTTGGAGATAATACTATTGCGCATTTATTATTATTCCCGTGCCAGTTACCACTGTATGTCCCTACACTTGTCATATCTTGTTCCTGATTTATATAACAGTTCAAAATCCGATTCGATCATCTTAAGCAGCATCAGACTTTCTTCAGAAGATTCCTGCTCGATGTTTTAGGACTTTCGTTCACTTTCTTTAATATAGGAGTGACAGTTTATTGTTGTTTAGAGTAACTTTAATTATACCTTCTTCTTGTTTGCATTAAATCATTTCAGTGATTTAATTAAGCTTTCTATCCTTTTCCTTGTATACATTATTAACGTAATTGTATGTTGTCGTGATCAGGCTGTATCAGAGATCATCAGCCTGTAATAGTAGTGCATTTATACCGAGTTATAGGATACCCCGTTATCGCAGATTTAACTCTGGAGGGTATAGGTGTTTTTGTGCGCCGGCATTATAAGTTCAAGTGTTGGATCTAGTGTTACCGTTGTGGCTGTGTGCCTTTCTAGTCCAATGAATAAGAGCCCTTGTTTTATACGAGTCCCGGTCGTAACACAACCATAAATCACTTCTGTACAGCACATCGGTATTGGTGGTAATTTTTTAAGGATCTTTGAAGATATTTTGACGAAAAGATCTCAGTCTGTGGTCATTGATGGGTGTCATTCCCCTTCTGTTACTGTTGTTTCTGGTGTTCCACAAGGCAGTGTCCTTGGGCCTTTGCTTTTTATTATTTTTACTGATGACCTGTGTTCCGAGCTTGATAATAAACTAATCTCCTATGCTGATGATACAACTTTATATGCATCAATTCCATCACCAATAGATCGACACGTAGTTGGTACTGCTCTGAATAGGGATTTAGCCAAAATTACATCATGGTGTGAACTTTGGGGCATGAAACTTAATGCTAGTAAAACACACTCCATTATCATCAGCAGATCTCGTACCTTGGATCCTCCCCATCCTTATCTACAAGTTTCTGGCGAGCAAATTGAGAATGTGGATACTCTGCATTTGTTAGGAGTTACTCTTGATCCCAAACTTACCTTTGAAAAGCATATTCGTTCTTTCTCCTTTTCCATTTCCTCAAAAATTGGTCTGCTTCGCAAGGTTTATAAAACATTTGCTTGTAACGCCACAGTTATCAAGTCTGTTTATGCTTTTATTTTGCCACATTTCGAGTACTGCTCACCTGTCTGGTTGTCAGTTGAGACTGCCATCTCAAGTTGCTTGACAGGTCACTAAATTCCATCAGTTTTATTCTACCTCATTTGTCTCTTGATCTGTGTCATCGACGTAAAGTTGGTGCCCTTAGTCTTTTATTTCAAGTTTTTAACAACCCTCAGCATCCCTTACATGGGGTTCTGCCTGGGCACTATGTCCGGGCTTGTGCAATTAGATTCACAAGCAATCTTAATGATCTTGCCATGAGCCGTGTTAATTTTTCTACTACACAGTTTTCACGGTGTTTTGTGCCGGCCATGGTTGACTTGTGGAATAAGTTGCCAAATGAGCTAGTCAATTCAGCTCATATCTCCATCTTTAAGTCTAGAGTTAATGCTTTTTTGCAGCATTAATTATAATTTTTAAACTTATTTTATTCTATTTTATTGTATTATATTTATACTTGATATCCTCCACTGCATAATATGTTATCTGTGTTTAATATATGTATATGTACAGTATACAGTATATGTTTTTATTTTTTCCTAAGTTACCGTAGTCTCTCTCCAGTGCCTCCGGGTGTTTTGTGTGGATTCATCTTGATGGTGTTTCTGCAGCCTGGTTGGAGACTTCGGCATCTCATATAATAATAATAATAATAATAATAATAATAATAGTGAAACGTTTACGACCCCTCTTTCATTAACCTGTCTATTAATTATGAATTGATTGTGAATGTAGTAAATAACATTATAGCATAGGTAAATATAGGCAACCAGGATCAGAATCGCTTGCAAAAAAACTAATTGAAAATGTAATTATGTGAAAGATAACCAGTCAATATTGTTAATTATGCATGAACTGTATAACATTATAACACTTATAAATATAGGCAGCCAAGCTCACAACTGCCTGCATAAATCACTCATTGAAAATGTATGTGGAAGTAAATAAACTGGTCAATATTATTATTGAAGAATGAAGTATATAACATCATAACACTGATAATATAGGCAGCCCTGATCAGAATCGCCTGCAGGATAATTTATGGGAAAGGGTTGCTATCATATACAAACGTAAAATGTACAGACACTACAGTTGTATGAGTAAAAAAAGAGTAAAAAATATGATTATGATACAGTAATTCACTAAATGTATTTGATATATGTACTTGGAACATACTTTGCTTTTACGGATGGGACACCTGACGATGTGGGGATAGAGGAAACGGAAGCTTTCCTTGATCCACTGTTCTCTCTCCGTCAGCGCCTTCGTCTCTTGGCCAGACTTGAGTTGGATCAGCTTGGCGAACCTTGTCCTCATGCTCTCAAGCCACTTTTGAAGACACTCGACTGGAAATAAAAGTAAAATCATTTCTCTTCATGAATCATGCACCATATATGTCAAATTGTACCAAAAATGTCACAGCTCGCACTATGGTTAAAAGATGGATCGTATTTAACATGACAAAAGCACTGATGAATATATTGTTAATGAATGTTATGTCTAAGGTAAAAAGGCCGCCAGCCAATCAACACGCTCCCTTTAACCTTCCCTTTATCCCCAGCTGAGTTTGACATTCCGGGCTCCAGGAGTAAACATACCACGCCTTCCCGGACGACCAATTAGAAGCCTCCGTTTTCGGAGCTGACGGTTACGTGTACAGCCACACATTTAAACTCGCTCTCCCTCTCTTCAGAGGCCATTTCCTCTGGTTGCAATGGGTCTAATGCATCAGTGCCAGCCCTATACTCCCGTAAGCCACTAAAAGACATTCGCAACCAGCTTCCAGGAACGTATTATGGAGAGGGAAGAGTGGAGGCGAAGGGTAGGAATATTCAAGTCGTGCGGCCAGAACGTCGCGCAGCCGAGTGGGCGGCTCAGCCAATCACAGCGCCGAAGAGCAGGAGGCGGGACTATATCAAGGGGGTGGGGGAGGCTGCCGGGGCCATACACCTCTCGGACTCCACTGGGCTTACTTCTTGCAACCCACATTCTCTCACTCGCTTGATCATTCAGGGAACCTCGGATCCACTTATTCCAGCCTCCCAGCCCTCATCACTTGTTCCAGTAAAGTCCATCTCGGGCCTAGCATCGCTCTCCCCTACTAGGTGGATACACCTTCAGTATCCGGCTGCCTGTCGTCACATCGCTGGCTTGCATACCTACAGCCAAGCGGTTCAAGAGGGACGACAGATAGTAGATGGGAGCGAAGATTTCCAGTTGAGCTATTGGCCAGCTCTGAGGTGGTGAAAGAAAGAGAGAAAATGCTTGACTAACCCAGTGGTTCCATAAATAATAATTGATGTGTTCTTATAGGACAAACTAAAGAGAAACATACTAGACTTATGTACAAAAATAATAATTGATGTGGTCTTGTAGAACAAACTAAAGAGAAAGATACTAGACTTATGTACATAAATACAATGATGCTGTGTTAATAGGGTAATAGTTATTCTTGATAGAGAAGGCTCCATACCGATTAGCTATCAATGGTATAGGATCTGGTAGGACAGCAAATAGATATTAAAGATAAAGTAAGAGGGGATAATTCTTAAATAGATAAGCAACTATAAAGCTCAGGGGAAATAAAGAATAGTTGCAATTAGATCAGCTTTAGTTTGAGAAATAGGTAGGGAGGACACTAGTCTGTATGATCTACGAAATATTTTGTTATAAAGGAAACATTATCAATTATATTGTTTGAAGGAATATTCGGTCAGTTTCGTGGTAAGCGTTACGAGCATTAAGTCCAGGATAATAATGTAATCACAGAATCTATGTAGAGGATTAAAGAGGTGAATCTTGTTTTCGTAGGGGTTTTGAGGTACTGATCATATTAAGCCATTTACTGAGTTTTATTATTGAATAGGTGGTATATGTAACATATGACTTATTGGTAACAGGGTAATGAGAACATATAAACTAAGAGTGTTATAGATAGAGCAATCGAGGTCAAGTGTAGCAACGCCCTGGTCTTGTGAGTAAATATATTGTATAGGGTTAAGAGAACATATAATCTAAGAGTGTTATTGATAGGGCAATCGAGGTCAAGTGTAGTAACGCCCTGGTCTTGTGAGTAAATATATTGTATAGGGTTAGGAAAATATATAATCTAAAAGTGTCAGAGGTAGTAACGCCCTGGTCTCTGAGTAGACACGGTAGGGCCCGGTAAAGTTATCTTATTTTGGAGTTAGTTAAGAATAAATTTCTTGTTCTATATAGGGAAATAAAGGTTAGATTTATTAATGCCCTGGTCTCTGGAGTAGACACAGCAGGGCCCGGTAAAACTATATTATTTTAGAGACTAGTAACATGACTTTGGATCGAAGTCAAAGTGAGTCAATACCTGAATAGCGGGAATCCAAATAGGTTGTAACGGGAGCTCTAGAGTTCCAATGTACAACCTATGGTGGGTCGACGAAATATTAATTCTGTGTCTTGAACTCTTTCGGCCCGAACAGAGAAATAGTTACTAGGTTAGTAATAAGTTTTGTTAAATAAAGTATACGAACTTCTAAATGACTGTCGAATTATCCCCCACCGTAGTAGTATATTTGGAATAAGAAAATAAGTACTACATTTTGGTGGCAAGCGGTGGGATACGACAAATTGTTTAAATAGAGTATATTTATCTAACAGATCAGACATAATGACGGCAGTATTACCGTTCAGATTATGGGAAGAGGGGAAAGAAGAAATTGAGTTATGGATCGAACAGTTAGAATGTCAGTTCATGCTACTTGACTTAAGAGAAGATGGAAAGAAGATCGCCTATGGAAAGGCACACAGGCAAGGCACTGAATGATGTAAGAGTACGTCTAAAGGGACTAGTGTCATGGGCAGAAGTTAGGAGTGCTCTAATTGAAGAATTTGGCCGAGAAACCACCACAAGGAAGGCCAGAGACCAACTAAAGAGTATGAAATTAGACGGCCAGAACGTGAGAACCCTGAGGATGGAGATCACGAAAAACGTCAAACTTGCGTACCCCCACATGGACCAAGAGAGTCAGGAAACAGAGATCAGAGAGATTATGATCCAAGCATGTCCTGTGGAAGTTAGAAGGCACTGCATTATCCATGAAGTGACTACCACTAAGGAAATCATGGGGGTGATTAAGAAAATAATGGAAGCCAGAGAGTTAAGGGAGGAGAAAGAGAAAGGGGAGGAGGAGAACCCAAACAAAGGGTATCAGAGAACAATGATCTGATGCTTTATATGCAGACAAACAGGACACCTAGCTAGGAACTGTTTCAACTGTCCCAAACCCCAACACCTAGATTTAACTCAAGGCCCACACCTCCAAAAGATCGACCCCTACCAAGGGTGACAGATCCAACCCAGGGAGGAATGCTTCCAGTAAAATACAGGGAGACAGAAACCCAGCCAAAAATCACAATGCCGGAAGGGGGAGAAAATTTTCCTTTAAAACCTCACATAGAAGGGCGATATAGTGAGGTCAATATATTAGAGAGACAAACGCCTTGTGAAACCATAGTAATAAATGGGAAAGCCGCGAACATGTAAATTGATACAGGGGCAAACGGAAGTTGTCTGATGGACAATTTTGTGAGTAATAGTCAGAAAGAAATAGGGCCATTAACCCCTTCAGACTCATATGACGCAGAGGTTGCCAGATTAACAATAAGAAATAGAGTTCTCTCACTCTTATAATTACCTCTCCAAAATTAGTTTTCTGCCCACAGCTAACTCAAAGACAACTGCAGAGGTTGAAGTAACTAAACTAAAGGTTTCTAAATACCCCTGATGGCTACAAAGGCTTTAAAGTATCCCTAATAGGCTCAAAATCGCGGCATATGTCAGAGAGGGTTAAATTAAACTAGTATTCAGTTGTCAGGAGCCGGCGGTCAACCATTGACGATTCTAGGGAGAACTAATACGGTGGTGGTACAATGGAAGGGAATTAGATTCACCACCAATTTTTGTGTTATGACGTTAACCACTCCGTTAGAACCGCATGGCTTGTCCTACAGTGACTCGCTAGGATCGCCAGGGCAGTGGATGGGGCTACAGTTTATGTATTATAGTGTACTTTATTTCATATGAAAGCTCGTGTCATGGGCAGTCCAGAAAGGCTCTTTGTTTTCACCCATGTCAAGGCTTTATATGTTTAATTGTAAAGTATATGTTTTATCATTAACTAGTAATGATGGGATCTGGGAGAGAGAGAGAGATTAGAACAGAGTGAGAGGGGGGCGCGCAGTGTTTTTGCCCCGCTCGATGACGTCACGGCTGGCTGCCTCGTGGGGGTTGGTTGAGAGAGGTCCTTACCATGCTGCTAGCTCCCTTGCTAGTGGCTAGAGGACTTGTGACCGCTTTTTTCCCACGCGGCTCGACCTAGTCCCAGTATATATACTGGTTCCTCGCCACTCTCTCCCTCAGATCTGGTTTCTAGAACGCATCCATCTTTATCCCTTGCTACCTGTCCCCTGCTCTGCACCTGAGAATCTTTTCCTCTGCCTACCTCTCTCTTTTTCCATATCTTTCACCACCTTTTATTAATATTATATCCCCTCTGGTTAACTCTGCAAAATCAGCTTCATGCTGGCCAGTTGTATTGTGCGTTAAGGTCTGATATAACCTATGTATGTTTAGTTGTTAAGATAAGTTGATCACGAAGCATTGGTTGGCATTTATATTGTTTAAGTACCGCTTCCTATAATTAGTAGTGTTCTGCTGGATTATATAATGCTAGACTAGGGGTCTGATATTATAAGGTATTGTTTCCGATGAGTGCTGGCTTTAGTTAAAAGCTGCACGACATACCTGAGAACTGGAGTTGATTGAGTAAATTCTAGTCTGTGTGCCATTGAGAGTAGAGCATGCACGAATGAGGGCTTTTTGCCTATACCATTCTGCACTGTTCTAAGCTCGTTGTTTGTCTTTGAGGTACGCCAGGAGACCGCTTAATACTTCGGTATTAATGTTTCTCAAGAGAGCTACCCTTCCCTATAACGTAATATTTGACGCACAGACTTGAGATTTGCACTAGGCTATGCGGCATGCCATGCGCACCAGTATCTCGTATCATTGACTCTACCTAGACTTTATCAGTCACCGTAGACATTAAGTATATTAACCTAATTACTCTTTTTATGCATACCCATTTATGATTACACAAGCATTTCGCAGCCTAGTTTGATGTATGGAGACACAAACGACTTAGGCTCTTTTTGTTGATAGGAATACTGCATTGTCGTGACGATTATTATTGTTGTAGCGTTTAGGATATTCTTGGCCCCGACTGCATTATATATTCTGCCTTTTTGTGTGCATAGCCTGCACGAGCATTGTTCCGCTGCCTGCCTTTTTGGGTTCCATTTCCGATACGAGCATCTTTATAGCATCTAACATTTAAAGAAGATTCCTTGTTAGTGTTGAAGGACTTTAGTGCACTTTCTTTCATGCAGGAGTGCCTGACATTTATTGATTAAAGTAACGTAAGCTGTAACTTCTCTTACCACCTTACTTTCCATACCATAACCAAGCACCTTCGGTTATAGGTAGTAATAGGCTGTTTTCACATAACATTAAGCCTAGAGTAGATGCACATTTATTGAGAGTTTGATAGCCTATTATTGCATATAGAACTCTGTAGAGTATTTGTGTTCTTTGTTCACTGGGAATATACATCAGAGGTTGGAGCTAGCGCTTTCCGTTGTAGCATTAATGCCATTACTAGTCCAATGAATAAGAGCCCTGATATATTTGAACCCCAGTCGTAACAAATGGCGACCTTACCTACGATTTGGTGAACCTACATTTATTAGCAGGGAGCATTTGTTGTTTTGGAGAATATTTTGCGGGGATCAGCAAGAATAATTTTTTTTTTGCAACATAGTATAGCCCTTGAGTATTTCCGAGAATTTTTGTGTGTATATTGAGGTATAAGAGTTTGGGGTACTTCTTTTCTGAATATTGAGGTGGAAATTTTTTGTGAGCATCATGTCTTATACCGGATCAGAGGAGAATGGAGACACAGTACGTAATGTCAAAACTGAGGAACAGCAGTATGATGATATGGTTAATCGGGTGAACTGTGAGGAGGATGCTAGGATATTTTTGCAATGGCCTGTTACTGCCGAGCGGTTGGAAGGTATGAATCGGTACGGTCTTCAATGCCTGGCCACAGCTATCGGTCATGCGGTTACTAGCAGCATGACCAGGGATAACTTGATAACGTGTGTACTGGGCAGGGTGACTGGTGAGCGAGATGGGTTGAGTGCTCAGAGCCCTTCGGCCATGCTTCCCCTACACTCGACTCCCAGCCATCCCAGTAGTTTGCCGACCCCGGGTACACTTCCGCAGTTGGGTGGTGACTGGCAGGGTTGGGTTGCCCCTGGGGGGACCACCGGTAATTTCAAACATTGTAGCACCTTCACCTCCTCAAGGGTTAACTCCAGAATTATTGCTTCAGCTCGAATTAGCTAAGCTTCAGCAGCAACAAACGGCATGTGAGCTTCAGCAGCAATTAGAATTAGCCAAGATAGAAGAGAGAGCCAAGCTAGCAAAAATCCAAGCTGATTTAGAGTCGACTAGGTACTGTGCCGACATGGACGTAGAGAAGTCGCGAGTAGAGGCAACGGGACAGCGACTTGGGGCTGGTAACCGTGTTCATGAGCAGTCTCTCTCGCACTTATTGAAACTGGTTCCGGTGTTTGATGAGAGTGGTGTAACAGAATTTTTCACACGCTTTGAGAAGAAGTGCCAGGAACACCAGTGGCCAGAGAATAAATGGGCAGCACTTGTATCCTCTAGATTAATAGGCAAGGGTCTTAAAGCCTACGATGCGTTACCTTTGGAGTTATGTATTGTGTACGAGGATCTCAAGGAGGCTGTCCTGAGGGCTTACGAACTGCAACCAGAAACGTACCGTTTGAAGTTCCGGGGTGTAACTAAGGGAAGAGATAGCACCTTTTTGGAACACGCCCGGGACTTGTCCGATGCTATGGGGAACTGGCTCCGATCTGAGAAGGTCACAACATTTGATGAAATTAAGCAGTTAATGATGTTGGAGCAGTTCTTTAAGAGCACGGGCGGTGATCTAACTTTGAACTTAAAGGAGAAAAACCCAAGAACTCTAGTCGAAGCAGCAGAAATGGCTGATCGACGGATGTCGTTGATTCGGGGTTGCGGGTCCTCACAGAAGTACGATGTAAGTGCTAAGGACCGTTATCCTCCCCCTCCCCGTAACAATGACACATTTAAACAGAAGAGCCATGAAACTAAAACTGAATCCAAACCTTACACCACACCGTATGTGAAAAGTCAGGGGCCTTTTACATCACAGTATAAGCCGAAACCGAAATGTATGTGTTTTAGGTGCCACCAGGAGAGTCATAAGGCAAATGAGTGCCCTAGTCGACTTCCTCCGGCAGCCGTGTCTTTTGCTCACGGCATTGGAGTGTTCAAGAGGACATCGGAGTTTGTTAGAGGCATTTCTTCCGAGGTAAATACACTGCCAGTGCAGAAAGATCCGGAAGGCTTATTCCCTGTCCGTGATGCCTTTAGTGGCCACAGGGGACTCGGTTGTGTGGAGTGGGGGGGTAGAAAACGAGGTGAGAATTTTGCGTGACACTGGGGCATCGCAAACACTGTTGAGAAATTTCACTGGTAAACCTGTCAATACGGCGCGGGTGGTTGTGGTTCAGGGAGTTAATGCGACAAGGTCATACCCGCTTGTAAGAATGAAGGTGGAAGTTGATGGTGTGACTCGTGACCTGGATGTAGGAATTGTGGAGAAGCTACCTGTTGGGGGCGTCGACCTCCTTCTTGGCAACGACTTTGCGGGGCCTACTTCTGAGGCTCCACCCTTAGTCGTTGTCGAGAAGCCGGCCGACGTGAGTAGGGAGGAGCAGGAGTGGGTTGAGAAGTGTCCGGGGCAGCCTATGGCGTGTGTTGTCACCGGAGATTCTGCATCCAGGGAATCACATTCTGGTCAACAATCTTTAGATCAGCGGAGGAAGGGTACCGAGAAGGGGTTGAAAGTTGATGCGGTTGAGAGTTTAGTGTCAACGGACCTTCTCGGGGACTCATTATTAGGACCACATTTCGAGTCTGGAGAAGACCCAGTAACTGTTCCTGAAGGGGCAGAGGATGGGCTTAAAAAGACGAAAGAGTTGAAGGAGGAGAGTGATGCACAGTCGGGAGATGTAGCAACAAGGTGCCCTGACGCGTACCCTATGAGAAATGGGTCGGCGAAGACGGTGGTCCGAAGCTTGCTAGTGTATTTTTCCCGGTATGGTTACCTGCAGGGGATTCAGTCAGTCCAGGGACCCAACTTCACTTCTAGCCTCTTTGTTCAAGCAATGCCGCAGCATGGGATTGTTGGGGTTGTGTCATCTGCGTATCATCCGGAGAGCCAGGGTGTGTTAGAGCGATGGCACTCAGCCTTGAAATCTGTGCTTCGTTGTTGTTGCTTTGAGAGTGGGAAGGATTGGGATCTTGGCCTGCCATGTGTTTTGTTTGCTGTGCGGGAGGTACCTGGGGAGAGTTTGGGATTCAGCCCTAATGAGCTCGTCTTTGGACACCGAGTCAGAGGGCCTCTCCATATGGTTGAAGAAGTATGGGAGGGCGCAGAAAAACCTTGTTCTATGCTCAAGTGTGTCCTCAACAGTCGAGAACGGATGTTGCGCTGTCTGGAGTTGGCTGGCCGTAATTTGACTAGCTCTCAGGCACTCAGAAAGGACAGGTACGACCTCAAGGTTGAAATCAGGGAGTTTCACGTGGGTCAGGAGGTGTTGATTCTACTGCCCCTTGTAGGTCACCCCTTATCCGCGAAGTACGCTGGTCCTTATAGGGTGGTTGAGGAGCTATCAAACCTGGATTACTTGGTAGCCACTCCAGACAGACGGAAGCGCAATCAGTTATGTCATGTTAATCTCGTGAAAGAGTATGGGAGGCACCCCCCTGAGCCTCTCACTGTGCCTGTGATGACGTTTAGCAGTCAAGATGGAGAAGGAGAACGGGACAGTCAAGCTCAGGTGGAGGATAACTGGAAGGATAAGAAGTTCAAATGGGCGCCTGAGTGTGAGAAGGTGTTTAGAGAAGTAAAACACCTGTTGTGCACTCACCCGATCCTCAGGGCCCCTGACTTTAGCCTACCTTTCCATCTAGCAATGGAGGCTAGTGGTGTGGGGGCTGGTGCCGTCCTTGTGGAAAAGGACGATGATGGGCTGGAGCATCCTATTAGTTTCTGCTCGGAGAAGTTCAATTCGGCCCAGGGGAGCTGCTCTGTTGTCGAGGAGGAGCTGCTGGCGGTTGTACTTGCTCTGAGGCATTTCGAGGTCTATGTTCCAGCCTATGGTCCGGTCGTTGTAGTTTACCCAGATCATCACCCTCTCAAGTTCTTGGACCAGTTTCACAATCGGAATATGAGGCTGACCAGGTGGTCACTAAGGTTATTGGTATATAACCTGGACATACGCCATATTGCCGGTTGTGACAACGTGGTTGCAGATGGTCGTTCAAGGGTATATGATCCTGGGTAGATTGACACACGGGTAGCCTCCTGCTATTGTTTGAATAGTATTTTGCGCTTGGTGCTTGTTGGCTCGCGGTTGTAGCCCAGCGTATTGGGTCGTAAAGCAGGAGTTGAGCGTTTGGTATAGAAGAAAAAAAAAACTAGGCTTGCCCCTATAGTGCAGCCAAAATAAACAAATTAAAAACATAAAAATCAAATAAAAAACTCTTTCTTTGATAGTTGAATTTGTTCAGTATGTTATAGCAGTAATTCTGAGTTGCACTCCTCTCAGAATGCTGGGCTAGAGAAGCTCGCTCTTGAGGAGCATAACTACATATAATTTAACCTATTGTGTTGGGGAGGGTTATAATTTTGTAAAATGTTTTGTTGAGGAACTGTGCCAGATATTTTACTGCCGCTGGGTGATGGGAAGTAGAGATATAGCATGGGTTCTAACCATCAGATTTTTGTGAGCCTTGGGGCCTCTGAGAAAAATCTTGGGGGGGTGTGACGTTAACCACTCCGTTAGAACCGCATGGCTTGTCCTACAGTGACTCGCTAGGATCGCCAGGGCAGTGGATGGGGCTACAGTTTATGTATTAGAGTGTACTTTATTTCATATGAAAGCTTGTGTCATGGGCAGTCCAGAAAGGCTCTTTGTTTTCACCCATGTCAAGGCTTTATGTTTAATTGTAAAGTATATGTTTTATCATTAACTAGTAATGATGGGATCTGGGAGAGAGAGAGAGAGTAGAACAGAGTGAGAGGGGGGCGCGCAGTGTTTTTGCCCCGCTCGATGACGTCACGGCTGGCTGCCTCGTGGGGGTTGGTTGAGAGAGGTCCTTACCATGCTGCTAGCCAGAACCCTTGCTAGTGGCTAGAGGACTTGTGACCGCTTTTTTCCCACGCGGCTCGACCTAGTCCCAGTATATATACTGGTTCCTCGCCACTCTCTCCCTCAGATCTGGTTTCTAGAACGCATCCATCTTTATCCCTTGCTACCTGTCCCCTGCTCTGCACCTGAGAATCTTTTCCTCTGCCTACCTCTCTCTTTTTCCATATCTTTCACCACCTTTTATAAATATTATATCCCCTCTGGTTAACTCTGCAAAATCAGCTTCATGCTGGCCAGTTGTATTGTGCGTTAAGGTCTGATATAACCTATGTATGTTTAGTTGTTAAGATAAGTTGATCACGAAGCATTGGTTGGCATTTATATTGTTTAAGTACCGCTTCCTATAATTAGTAGTGTTCTGCTGGATTAGATAATGCTAGACTAGGGGTCTGATATTATAAGGTATTGTTTCCGATGAGTGCTGGCTTTAGTTAAAAGCTGCACGACATACCTGAGAACTGGAGTTGATTGAGTAAATTCTAGTCTGTGTGCCATTGAGAGTAGAGCATGCACGAATGAGGGCTTTTTGCCTATACCATTCTGCACTGTTCTAAGCTCGTTGTTTGTCTTTGAGGTACGCCAGGAGAATGCTTAATACTTTGGTATTAACGTTTCTCAAGAGAGCTACCCTTCCCTATAACGTAATATTTGACGCACAGACTTGAGATTTGCACTAGGCTATGCGGCATGCCATGCGCACCAGTATCTCGTATCATTGACTCTAGCTAGACTTTATCAGTCACCGTAGACATTAAGTATATTAACCTAATTACTCTTTTTATGCATACCCATTTATGATTACACAAGCATTTCGCAGCCTAGTTTGATGTATGGAGACACAAACGACTTAGGCTTTTTTGTTGATAGGAATATTGCATTGTCGTGGCAATTATTATTGTTGTAGTGTTTAGGATATTCTTGGCCCCGACTGCATTATATATTCTGCCTTTTTGTGTGCATAGCCTGCACGAGCATTGTTCCGCTGCCTGCCTTTTTTGGGTTCCATTTCCGATACGAGCATCTTTATAGCATCTAACATTTAAAGAAGATTCCTTGTTAGTGTTGAAGGACTTTAGTGCACTTTCTTTCATGCAGGAGTGCCTGACATTTATTGATTAAAGTAACGTAAGCTGTAACTTCTCTTACCACCTTACTTTGCATACCATAACCAAGCACCTTCGGTTATAGGTAGTAATAGGCTGTTTTCACATAACATTAAGCCTAGAGTAGACGCACATTTATTGAGAGTTTGATAGCCTATTATTGCATATAGATTCGGTTATAGGTAGTAATAGGCTGTTTTCACATAACATTAAGCCTAGAGTAGACGCACATTTATTGAGAGTTTGATAGCCTATTATTGCATATAGAACTCTGTAGAGAATTTGTGTTCTTTGTTCACTGGGAATATACATCAGAGGTTGGAGCTAGCGCTTTCCGTTGTAGCATTTATGCCATTACTAGTCCAATGAATAAGAGCCCTGATATATTTGAACCCCAGTCGTAACAGTGTTCTATCAGGAAAGTCTAATAGCGGAGTCGATGGATATCTGGGAATAGATCTCATGTGTCAGTTGGGGGTAACTATACAGTGCGGGCCGGAAGACTCGACGACCACCCTACGACCTCAAATAGTAGCTACCACAGGGAAACTCTCAATTCCCCCTAGATCTTGGAGAATGATAGAAATTCCTAAATCCCAGGGAATGACTGCCGGGTTTTTGAACCTGATGCACAAAATAAAGTGAGAATATCTCCCACCTTTATTACTACCGACCAGAGGAAATTAGGTCTGGCTAACTTTGGCGATGATACGATTAATTATCAAAAAGGGAAACTGTTAGGACAAGTTACACCCGCGGAAGCCACCACTGTTGGATCTAATGGACCCATTAACTTACCTGAGATCCCGAAGCAATTAACGTCAGACCAAGCCACTACCTTACATGAATTGCTCTGGACTTACCGAGACGTGTTTGCTCAAAATGAAGGGGAATACGGATCGGCCCGAACCCGACACACCCACGAGATACATACTCAGGGGCCCTCTATTAGACAACCTTATAGGCGACAAAATCCCATTATGAGACAAAAGGAAAAGGAACAAGAAGAGGAGATGATCAAGCAGGGGATAGTAGTAGAATCCTACAGTCCGTGGTCATCTCCAGTAGTCCTGGTAAAAAAAAAAAGATGGGTCCACTCGGTTCTGTGTAGATTATGGAAAATTAAATGATGTCACCATCAAAGATGCACAACCCCTACCTCGTATTGATGACTCGCTAGAATCACTAAATGGGTCAACATGGTTTTCTACCCTAGACCTACAAAGTGGATACTGGCAAGTACCGGTTAGGTCAGAGGACCAGGAGAAAACCGCATTTGCCACGAGCGAAGGCAAACTCTATCAGTTCACGGTCTTCCCCTTCGGAGTTTGTAATGGACCAGCCAGTTTAACTAGAGTCATGGACGAAGTACTGAGGGGATTAACATGGAGAACTTGCTTAGCGTACCTGGATGATATTATAATTTTTTCAAATAGTTGGGAGGAACATATCAATCGACTACAAGAAGTATTAGAGAGGATCAGGAGGGCGGAACTGAAATTGAAGCCTTCCAAATGCCAATTAGGGGCACGCGAGATGGCATACCTAGGGCATGTAGTTTCAAGTAAAGGTATCCAACCTGACCCCCTTAAAGTGAAATCTATTGCCGAAATTTCACCCCTTCCACTGTCAAAGAGATCCGAGCGTTTCTGGGAATGACGTCCTATTATCGGAAATTCATACCAAACTTCTCAAAAATTACTCGACCCATGACTAAGAGACTGGAAAAAGAGAGGACGTTTGACTGGGATCAGAATTGCCAGATAGCTTTCGATCAACTAAAACAAAAATTAACCTCTAACCCCATAGTTTGTCATCCGGATTTTACCAAGCCGGAACAGTTCCAACTATACACCGATGCTTCCGATGAAGGGCTAGGGGCCGTATTGACCCAGAAAGTGGATGGGAAAGAAGGCATAGTAGCGTGCGCTAGCCGGACGCAGAATAAGGGTGAAAAGAATTACAGCGTTACTAAAAAGGAATGCCTGGCTCTAGTTTGGGCTGTACAATATTTCCGTCCATATTTAGCCGGAGTTCATTTCGAAGTTATCACGGACCACCATAGTTTGCAATGGCTCAGGATGATGAAAACGGAAGATGGATTGTTTGTTAGGTGGAAGGAGATCCTGGAGGAATACTCCTTTGAAGTTAGACATAGACCGGGTAAATTACACAACAATGCCGATGGTCTATCTCGATTACCGGTAGCACCAGTCCAACACACTCAACCTAACAAGTAACAGAATGATCCTATGTATGGAGAAAAGTAAAATTGGCTAGGGTTATCTTGGAAAAGGTAATTTTTTTAAATGGCACCCCTGGATGCATTCTGAGTGATAGGGGAAAAGAATTTAATAACGAAATCTGGCAACACTTGGGAGATACCTTGGGGTACCAGATTCAACACACCTCCCCGTATTATCCCCATGGGAACGCTGTATGTAAAAGGAACCATAGGGTGTTAGCAAATTGTGTACGGGCTAGTCTGAGCTCACAAGGGGAAGAGATATTCCGAGGTTGGCCGGAACTTCTGCCAGAGATTGTCTGGGGGATAAATACCACTGTTTGTAAAACTACTGGGTATTCTCCCTATGAGATTATTTTTGGAATCACTCTGAAACTGCCTCTGGAACGACTACTACCTAACCCGTTCATTCCACCAAATACTCCCAACCAGAACATTATCTGAGGGATCAAGGGGAGCGACGGCAACAAGTTCATAACCATGTTACACAGCAACAGCCCAAGAAACTTACCCTAAATAATCAATATTACCGGGGGGAATATATTCTGGTAAAGAGACATGATCCCACCCGAGCTAGTAAGCTGGAAGAGAAATACGAGGGTCCCTTCCGGGTTGTGGAGATAAACGGGCCATACCAAGTGTTGTACTTGCATCATGGAGGTATTATGTCAGCTACCCACATCCATCATACTAAACGGTATGAGGGTATTTTACCGCCAGCCCTGAGAGAGTGGAGTAGTGAGGAAGAAAGTGAGGAGGAGATAGAAATTGGGGCGGATAACCCTAATACACCCTCAACTCGACGCAACACTGAAGGTCCCAATCTGAGAAGGAATTATACTGAGGACTCTCCGTTCTGGTGGTCTTTTAATCGCAAGCCAAACGAGAGTCTTTCTGGGTCCGGGCAAGAGCAGGATGGGGGGAGACGAGGAAACTACGACAAGTGGGGAGAGAGATTACTGTGAACGTACCAATGATGATAAGTCTACGGTCCCCGAAAGTGAAGTTTCAGACCTCCTGAGATATTTCAATAAGACCTTAAGTAGTGAGGAAGAGTTTTTCCGAGCAGAAGTAAGGGAAAAAGACGTATTCCTTGAGGATAAAAACCCACTTGGCTCTCTTTCAACTAAATTAAAGGAGTCCCAAGAGAGCTGAACGACTAACTTCCCGGGTAAGAGTCCAGCAAAGTTATCTAAGCCAATGGGCCCCACAGAAACAATTACACGCAGTGGTAGAATTAGCCGTCCACCAATCAGGTATCCGGACGAGGGTATAAATAGGACCCCCGAGGTGCGTGCCTGCCAGTTGAAAGGCCCCATGCCTCTCCCAACTGACCCTCATTACCGGCTCCGCCGCCTAATAGCCCTGGTCGATGGAAATGGACAGAGAGTGCAAACTACCCGAGCATTCAAGCAACTCCTCAGTCAACCGGGGCAAGTCCTATTGGCTAAAACTACGGTTGGGAATCAAAATCCAGCACTACAGTTACACAGATGTATTTGTGAACATAGTGGACTGGTGGATTGGCAGAGTGATGGTAGGGATTTCAAAGGAACGGTATTACGGCGATCAGGAGCTCGCCGTAACCCCCTCAGACTGACATAGTTAACTTACTGACGAGGAGGCGGACCGCACGGTATTATCCCCTCAACAGTCAAAATCTCACTGAGGGACCGTTAGAAGTCGGAGGAACTTGGGGTTGCCACCATTCGACAGATTCTGATCTAACTTACCTAACTTACGGAGGCCTAAATGACGCTAAAGCGTCATAAAACTTATTAGAAAGATATTAAGATAAGTTCATATGACGCTCTAGCGTCATATGAGAATTTTGGCAAAACCGCCATATGACGCTCTAGCGTCATATGAGTCGGAGTGTTAATTTAGTAGGGAGTGATAAGGTAAAAAGGCCCCCAGCCAATCAACACGCTCCCTTTAACCATCCCTTTAAACCAGCTGAGTTTGACATTCCGGGCTCCAGGAGTAAACATGCCACGCCTTCCCGGCTGACTAATCAGAAGCCTCCGTTTTCGGAGCCGCCGGCTACGTGTACCGCCTCACATTTAAACTCGCTCTCGCTCTCTTCACAGGCCGTTTCCTCTGGATGCAATGGGTCTAATGCATCAATGCCAGCCCTATACTCCCGTAAGCCACTAAAAGACATTCGCAACCAGCTTCCAGGAACGTATTATGGAGAAAAGAGTGGAGGCGAAGGGTAGGAATATTCAAGTCGCGCAGCCAGAACGTCGCGCAGCCGAGCGGGCGGCTCAGCCAATCACAGCGCCGGAGAGCGGTAGGCGGGACTATATCAAGGGGGTGGGGGAGGCTGCCGGGGTCATTCACCTTTCGGACTCCACTGGGCTAAGTTCTTTCAACCCACATTCTCTCTCTCGCTTGGGCACTCAGGGAACCTCGGATCCACTTATTCCAGCCTCCCAGCCCTCATAACTTGTTCCAGTAAAGTCCACCTCGGGCCTAGCATCGCTCTCCCCTACTAGGCGGATACACCTTCAGTATCCGGCCGTCTGTCGTCACATCGCTGGCTTGCATACCTACAGCCAAGCGGTTCAAGAGGGACGACAGATAGTAGATGGGAGCGAAGATATCCAGTTGAGCTATTGGCCAGCTCTGAGGTGGTGAAAGAAAGAGAGAAAATGCTTGACTAACCCAGTGGTTCCATAAATAATAATTGATGTGTTCTTATAGGACAAACTAAAAGAGAAAGATACTAGACTTATGTACATAAATAATAATTGAGGTGTTCTTATAGGACATACTAAAGAGAAAGATACTAGACTTACTGTATGTACATAAATAAAATGGTGATATGTTAATAGGATAATAGTTATTCTTAACCCGGGAGCTGCGGGGAGACTCTTAAGAGTTCCCCCGGCGCACTGCGGGGAGACTCTTAAGAGTCAGAGAAAACAAAAATCAACTTTTGACATCGAAAAAAAAAAAAAAAAAAAAAAAAAAAAAAATTTATTTTTTTTTTTTTTTTTGGCCCCTGGGCCATGCAAAATCTCAGTCCTCTACCTCCCCTCCTTCCCCACTTTCCTCCTCTCCTTCAGTTATCACCTATTTTCCCTGTTATTCCCTTATTCTGAGGTATATTTTCGTGCTAACATTAGAAATCCGATTGGAGGGTGTGGTCATCACTGATAGCAAGCGAGTGCAAGAGAGAGAGAGAGAGTATCGAGACTGTGTCTCAGTGGCCTTGGGGGAATGGCGGGAAAGCAGATTGCCTCACCCATACATTATACAACTCGCGGGCTATATCTCCGATTTGACCATCCAAACGCTTTTTCACTCGTTTATTGTTGTACTTCAGAGGTTAATAGAGAAGGCTCCATGCCGATTAGCTATCAATAGTATAGGATCTGGTAGGACAGCAAATAGATATTAAAGATAAAGTAAGAGGGGATAATTCTTAAATAGATAAGCAACTATAAGGCTCAAGAGAAATAAAGAATAGTTGCAATTAGATCAGCTTTAGTTTGAGAAACAGGTAGGGAGGACACTAGTCTGTATGATCTACGAAATCTTTTGTTTTAAAGGAAACATTATCAATTATATTGTTTGAAGGAATATTCGGTCAGTTTCGTGGTAAGCGTTACGAGCATTAAGTCCAGGATAATAATGTAATCACAGAATCTATGTAGAGGATTAAAGCTGTGAATCTTGTTCTCGTAGGGGTTTTGAGGTACTGATCATATTAAGCCATTTACTGAGTTTTATTATTGAATAGGTGGTATATGTAACATATGACTTATTGGTAACAGGGTTAAGAGAACATATAAACTAAGAGTGTTATAGATAGAGCAATCGAGGTCAAGTGTAGTAACGCCCTGGTCTTGTGAGTAAATATATTGTATAGGGTTAAGAGAACATATAATCTAAGAGTGTTATAGATAGGGCAATCGAGGTCAAGTGTAGTAACGCCCTGGTCTTGTGAGTAAATATATTGTATAAGGTTAAGAGAACATATAATCTAAGAGTGTTATAGATAGGGCAATCGAGGTCAAGTGTAGTAACGCCCCGGTCTTGTGAGTAAATATATTGTATAAGGTTAAGAGAATATATAATCTAAAAGTGTCAGAGGTAGTATCGCCTTGGTCTCTGAGTAGACACGGTAGGGCTTGGTAAAGTTTTATTATTTTGGAGTTAGTTAAAAATAAATCTCTTGTTCTATATAGGGAAATAAAGGTTAGATTTATTAATGCCCTGGTCTCTGGAGTAGACATAGCAGGGCCCGGTAAAACTATATTATTTTAGAGACTAGTAACATGACTTTGGATCAAAGTTGAAGTGAGTCAATACCTGAATAGCGGGAATCCAAATAGGTTGTAACGGGAGCTCTAGAGTTCCAATGTACAACCTATGGTGGGTCGACGAAATATTCAATCTGTGTCTTGAACTCATTTCGGCCCGAACAGAGAAATAGTTACTTGGTTAGTAGTGAGTTTTGTTAAATAAATTATACGAACTTCTAAATGACTGTCAAATTATCCCCCAAAGTAGTAGTATATTTGGAATAAGAAAATAAGAGCTACAATGTCATTAATATAGTAAACCATGGTAAATTTTGCTTAACAACACGCTTGTTGTTCGTATCACTTTGACCTTGGGTCGTGGCGCTCCGCAGATATCCTGCGGTTATTACCTGGCCACGGAATTAACTCATCACTGCCAGTATTCATACATCTAGGGGAGGTGTGGTGGAGTGGTCTTGCCACTGGCCTGGTAATCCAAAGGTCCCGGGATCAAATCCCGATGTATCAATGGGAAGATATTATTGGGATGGAATTTGTGCTGTACCTGGTATCAGTGCATTACCACAAGCCCACCGAAACGTCAATAAAATACCCTCATTGTTCCCTGATTAAATAGCACTGTATGAATATTCCCATATTCAAAATATGCTATAGGGGTGCAATGCCTGGTGAGTTATCTTCTCAACAGGTGGCGTTGTGTGTGTGTAAGTGTGAGAGTCCGAGTGTAGGGGGTGAGACAGTGAAGCACGGGAACGAGATGGCTTCAGAGATGGGGTCGTTTCGGGCCATGAGTGAGCACCGTGCCTCATGTGAAGGCAAGATGGCAGGTGCTCGTTGTACTCTACGCGCTTCACATGTCTCACTCCCTAGACTGGAACAAGACCTCACAGGCTTCACTGTTCCTTGTAAAGCGGTGAATGTTAAGGCTCTCAGCCTATGCCCGAGAGGAAGTAAGTTGGAATATAGAAAAAAAAAAAAAAATAAATAAAAAAAATCTGCATTTGATACATTCCTCAAAACATTATCAAATGCTAGACCAGTACGATGTCTATACAAAACACTCAATTCATAAAGCCACTTTAGCTCACCTGTTAATTATATCTCCTCAGCCTTCTCCCAGTAGGTCCTGTCCTTCTTCTCCCTGTCCCGGGAGGCCCTCAGTCTCTTATTGTACAGGTGTTCCTGCTCCCTGTACCACTCAGCCAAAGCCATCTCCTTATCCTCCGGGAAGATGGAGCAGGTCCTCTTCCTCTTGGTGGATGGTGGCTTGGCGGGTGGGTCTGACGGTGACTGTGAGGGGCCAGCGCCTTCTGATGCCTCGTCCTCCTCGTGGTCCTGAGTGTCCACCATTTCATGACGAACCCAGGGTGATGTTGAGGTGCGTCTCGTAATTCCTGGAGATGCCCCGTGGGAGTGGCGTCTGGGGCTCTGTGATGCATCTCTGCCGGGTGAGGGTGAGGGTGTCAGCCGTTGCCCAGACTGGAACTCTGCATCGCCGTCATCGCTGTCTTCTGCTACCTCTACCTTGTCTTCATCATCGTGTCATCATGAGTGGGCAGTGGGTCCTCCGATTCAAACAGGTCAGCGGATGCCTCCTGCTGGGGCTTGTACGTGGTCGGAAGCTTGTTCAACATCTTGGGCATGCTGGCTGGAGGTTCTCTGGAGGTGGTGTGCTCACAGCGGGCTGTAGAGAGTATTGAATGATCACGTTGCCCTCGGGTGCCTTTTATGGTCGGGCCAAGCAGCGCAGCCACGACGCACGATTAACGTGTGTGTCGTGTGCATATTGTGCGGAATTCCTGCGGACCATGTACAGAGCGTGGGTTTAGCCACGCGGCCCGGGCAGGCCACGTGGCGCCATGCTCATATAGCGAGCAGTGATCCTGTTGCTATCGTCCTTTTATTGGGTCGTTATTGTGTTTATCGAGCGACAATCCTATTTGCTACACGTTAATCTGGTAAGTGCACACGATAAATTGTGTGGTTATTGTGGTGTGATCGGGCGACGATCAACCTAGGGTCAAATGAATCTGATTGCTGTCGAGTAGCGATCTGACTGTTATCGTGTGGTAATTGCTAATAATTGTTATATGACTCAGAATTTATTGTGTGGTGGTTGTGCTATTGACGTGCTATTAACGTGTAATCATCAAACTGTGGTCGTCCTGTTGGTCGGACACATATCGTCATTGTAAAAGTTGGTGATCACAGGACGATAAGTACATTTCCCACACGATCATTGCACGATAGCTACATGTTAGTCAAACGATAGAATTTAAAGTTTTTATCTGCCGACTATCGGCCAAAAATGAGTGCATGCACTATTTTTTTGGCCGATCACCACCGACCATTTCCGCACCGCCAGACCGCCCCTCGATTAAGAGGATTAGAGGCGATCTTGTTAGACGATAACAGACGATGTCAAACGATCGGGATTATTTTTTTTTTAATTTAAAGATCGGCTGTGATCGCCGGTGTACGTACTGTGTGTGATGCGGCCTTTAGATATTATGTACTTCGTTAGCTGATGATTTTCAAGTTGAGATGATAGTGGTACATTTTACAAGTATTCTATAAAAGCTTGTGAGTTGATTTACTGTACTTGTTAATCACGGATAGAGATGACATATCTCGTATGACTTTGATTACTGTTTGTCTAGGATTTTTTCTTTTTTCTTTCCAGTCGGCTCACCGTATTTTAGAAAGCTGGGCCGGTATTAAAAAACTGTCTCAGACATATTCCTATGCTTGGGACAGTCCTAAGTCTTGAGAATATCTCCTAACTTTGAGAATATTCCTTGGAGTTATTCATAAAGTGTCCCAAGCCTTAGGACTGTCTTAAGTGCTGGGATAGGGCCTATGTTAGGACTGCTCTGGAGTTGTCCTAAAGAGTTAGGAATAGTCCTAAGCGGCACCATGGTAGCACAAACATGTTCGTTATCTCGTAATTTGACAATAGTTTTTAGGTTATACTTATAATAATAGTGGAGCCAAGTTTCGATTAGGATTAAACTATATTTTTTATATGGCCTATAATTCGAAATGGTGGCAAAAATTTGAACCTTGAAATAACTATACTGTAAAAAAAAAAAAAAAAAAAAAATATTATAGCCTACTATATTTTAGTTAATACATTGTAGGCTATAGAATATTGTAAATATAGTGCCGAACATGGCAATGTCAATTAGCTGTGAATGTTGACAATATTACACACCATTATTGCATAAGGTTAACCCTTGAAAATGATGATGCCTTTTTACATTTATCATCAGACCTAAACAATTATTATAAGCCTATGCAATTTCGGAAGGGTCGGTGTGAGTGAAACTAAAAAGGATAGGATATGACATGCTCACACCTCTGACCGTATACTATACCTATACGTCCGTGTATTAGTAGACCTACTAAACTATCAAAATTCCATGTCATATCTTTAATTATAGGGTACAAGAGACAAATTAGTGTTTAGTAATGAAGATAAAGGAGGCGAATGATGTTAGCAACACAGTGGCAACATTCCCCTCAAGGCAACACTCGTCCACCAATCATCGTCTTGTCTCATTTTAAATGTCCGGGCTCGGTGGGTCCGGGCAGTAGTGTACATGCGCATCTCATAATACAGTTTATATAGCCAGCAAAACCTCTGTTGATAATAACTGTTGACTGATTCATTGACAAATCGAAATCCTTAGCTTGTAATTATATCATAAGACACGAACTCAGCCCTATGTATTGCACTATAGCAATAACAACAACGAATATGATACCTCCGTCGATTAAAAAGTGCCGTGACGATAAGGCAGTAGGCTATCAACCTGCATCAACTAGTATCACTTTTACTATTATTTTTATCAATATAATTGATTATGAATAAACAATGCAATAACTCTGTCATTTTTAACGTGTTGCTAATCAAAATATAGGTATATACTACCAATTAACGATACAAAATTAGTTAATAAAAAACAAGGAGGCAATGTAGCATAGCCTACTATAGCTTATTAGTGCAACTGTCCTAGGACCTGTCCTACGTTAGATGATACACGAATATTTAACATAGCGTTTTCGTACAACTGTGGAAGAATTCATTGTTAACGGGAACATGGATACAACTATTCTCAATGGTTTATTTTAAATATAGTCTTTACATACCTGTCATTAAAGCTATTAATGGAAAGTTATTTTCACCAGACGATATTCATCCTAGTCCTAGCTCAGACACTGTCCCAAGGTAAGTCCTAAGTTTTATGAATATGGCTTAGCACTCAAGTCCCAACTAGAACAGTCCTAGGAGTTTAGGACAACATTTAGGAATATTCCTAGGAATGTTTATGCATACCGACCCTGGTGTTTACACGAGTGCGTTTCCCGGCATTTTTCGGGAACAAGTATATTTATTAAATTATTTATTATATAATGTATTCATTATTTATTTGTATTTGTTTTTTATTATTATTATTATTATATATTTTTTCGTTTTTACTAAATGATATACAGTATATCTAACCTGAAATGTTTTAAGGGTTATTTGCGTTAGGAACGGAGACTTTACCAAAGGTAGATTGTCAGTGAAAGTTGACGGAAAAGAGCTCGTGTGACACTGCATTCCCACTGTGTTGGTCAGTTTGACACTGAAGGCGATAT